>MU227097.1:1175192-1214319 GCA_018584345.1 Thuja plicata | reverse complement strand
TAAATATGCAACTAATCATACTCTTTCTAGTTAGAAGGCAATAGGCTGATATTAGTGGTTTTACATGTTTTAACTAACCTTTCAAGCTAATGCAATGACCTATTGAGTGTTTGTGTCATTTTCAACAAGTACCCATTTACACACACACAATAAGGCATATCTTAACAATTGTGGCTCCACAACACACACCCCATTTTCTTAGCTCTTAGGCCATGGGGACCTCTTTCTTGTCCTTTTATTTTGACGCCTTTTTCTTTGATTCTTTCTGGGGGTCCTTTTGAAGAAAAGCTAAGTCCTTTCGGCCTTTTGCAGTTTCAGGCCTTCAGACTTTTGGGGTCTCGATCTCCAAAATCCCAAAAGCTCAGAAGTGCAGAAGGTGAAGCCCATAGAAATATTTTGGTGTTTTGGCAGCCAAAACACCAAAATATATGAGGGTCATGAATTTGGCGTTGAAGCTACTGAAACACTCAATTTATTATGATGTCACCTCATTAAATGTGGAGCTATAAAAGAGATGCCGCCCATTTTTTCTTCACTTCTCATTTCTTTCCTCCTCTGCCGCCCCGAGCTCCTTTGATCTCATCTTTGGCACGTGCTTCTTGATTGTTATGCTCTTTGCCATGGACCGTGTTTCTCTTTCTTGTGTTGCACCTTGTCTTCCACCTTCTTTCCCTCCTAGTAGGTTGGTCTCTTGGACTTGTTTTTAGGTTTAGGTTTTGTCCTTCATTTGATTCAATTTTTTGTTCTTTGTCCTTCTTTGCCTCCCTTTTTTATTTCTGAGATTCCTTTCATGTTAGGTATCTTAGGGTTTTTATCCCCCTAGGTCATAAGGTATGTCCTCATTTCATTTATTTTTTTTTGTTGGTTTTTCGGTTTCTTTTGTTTCATTTCATTCGCAGGACTTTCTGCTTTTGAAGGTCTAAAGATGTCTCACCACAACTTGATCATAAGAGAGAAACTGGATAAGTCAAGAACAGCCCTCGGTGCTTCAACATTTTGCAATTTTTATGTTTCATAGACTTCTCCATTGTCGAAGGCTGAAACACCAAAGGCAGGATCAACCTTTTCACTTTTAGATTTTTGCATCTTCACACTCTGAAGTATCCTACTCCTTCGTAAGTCCAAACCTCTATCATTTTAATCTCATTCATTTTCCACCCTTTCGCACTTTCTCACTCTGAGAACCTTTCACACCTTTGCATTCCAAATTGCCGAGAGACATCACCAAAACCCCAGTTAACCTCCATTTTGTAGTTTTAGCCTTTTTTAGTTTGATCTTGTCTTTGGTGTCTACAAGTCTGAGGGGCCAAAAATTCTATAAACATGATTCTAGCTGATTCTGAGAAGATGTTATTGATCTTTAGGGTTTTAGTTTTTGTTGTTTTCTTTCCTTTAATAGATTTTTTTTCATAAAAATACTGATGTTTGCATAGTTTCTTGCAAGAATGCTGGAAAGAATCATTGGATCTCCAATGAAGTACCTATTCAAAGGGTACCACACCTTCAAAAGTTGGAAACCACCACAGTGAGGTTACTGACACCAACATCAGAAATGTCAAGTGGAATGAGTTCCTGATCAAATGTGCCAAACCCAATGGAAGGTTGTCTGTATGCACTGCCCTAGTACTATCAATCCTGGTGAACGCGGTCTCACACCTAGTTTTAGTTTTATCCTCAGACATGATCATGACCCTAGCACACCACTACGTACCAGATGAGAGGGTGGTGAAAAATAGAGTTGAAGATATTGTCATGGACCTCCGACCAGATATCATCGAGGATGTATTCCACCTTCCCAAGGACATAAATAGATACTATGACTTCTTGATCAACAAAGGCTTGGATTGGTTCAAGAACAACACCTTGGAATAATATGACATAGTGAACCAAGAATACCTGATCCAATCCCTCACAAAGAATAAGCTTGAGAAGATAGGCATGGGGAGAGGATATCTAAAGGATGATATCCAGGAAGCCATTACCATGCTCAACAAATTATACGGGATGCCCCAGTCCATCCAACTCAAAAATTGGATGATCATACTAATTGAGAAGATCAAGGGATAAAGGGCCAAGTTCAATTGGGACACCATCCTGTGTGATAACCTAGATGATCAATTAATTTTGGTTAAGCATAATCCAAAATTCTACATGACATCATATATGGTGTATTTGTTAGCTGTTAGGGAAGAGTATGCAGGATTGGTAAAATAGGGAGCCTTTGGGAAACCAAATTCATGGGCCTTCACAGTATATCCCTAACTGGTAAGGAAATCCAAGATGGATGAAGATAGCCTTGATTATAGGATTGTTAAAGATGCATTCATATTTTCAATCATCCACTCAATTGAGGGTGATTACACAAAGAGACTATCAGAAGAGGCAGCCATTAAGGTAAGGGCAATAGGGGCCTTCTACGTCTAGTTTAGAACCTTCACCTATATCACAATGGCTGGGTGCACCCTTGCCCCAAAGAAGCTTTCAAGATACTCTTCTGACTGGGTAATTACCATAGATATAGACAAACAGGTTGTTGATTCTTATGACAATATTAAACACAAGAAGAAGCACTGCTAGGACTTTCCCATTTCTATTGGCCCATACACTCTACAATATGTGAAGGTGTGCAAATCCCTTTCATTTGAATGGGATGAATTCCCATTATAGTCCCTAAAAGACAAGGTTAGGCCAAGGTTTGATCCCATTAGTACCTATAGCCACATCATGGGCGGGCACTACATTCACAAGCCTTGCCTGGAGGACCACTGGATGAATTGTGTGGACGATTATGAAGTTAGGATTCATAATTATTGCAAAATGTCCCTAGTTTTAGCACAAGCTTCCCTAGAGATAAACATTCCTCCCAAAGCATGGGAAAAGGAGACGGTTTAAGTAGTTGACCCACTATATAATAAATATCGTATATACAATACCTATTGTGAATGCTGAGGTAGACAAAGATGAGAGTGAAAATATGGAATTCAAGGCCAAGCACGTGGTGAAGGAAACTAAAAATTAGATCAAAAGGGCCTTCCAAATGGACCCCATGCCAATGAAACCATAGTTAAACCCCTCACCCAAAGTGGATAATGTATGAGGAAAAAGATTATAAATACCTCAGTTTAATAAGGTAGCCCCATAGAAATTAGGAACAGTGTATGGGCATGAACACCTAGTGGTCTACAGCCTCAATTATAAGCATAAACCACAAAATATGATGATGAATGGCAGCATATCCCCACCTTTGGGTAAAGCACAAGTGACTCAAGAAAAGCTCCCCACCACTAGTCAATCTCCTGATGTAGAGACTATAGAACCTCTAAGAACCTTAGGAGAGAGAAAGAAAGTGTATAAGAGGAAGAGAGCCATCCCATACCCACAATTAGAAAATATACTAGAGGAACTAGAAGAGGAAGGAGGAGGAGAGGATGATGTACCCTTAGTGAAAATAACAAGATCAAGGACTATTAACTCAAAGAAGAAATGCCTAGAAAAGGACGTCCCCATTCATGGATAAGAAGAGGCACAAGAAGAATAAGGAAATCCCCAAGATTCCCTTACTCCCGATGAAGTCCTTATGTCTGACTTCCAGAATATCAAAGGGTTTGAGGATCAAGGGATGGATTCATTTTATCATTCAATAGAAGTTAATGTGGAAGGGAATGTACCACTAATCTCTAAGTTTATTCTTACTCCACCTCCATCTTAGTTCACTAATCCCACAATTAAAATACCACTTGTGGAAATAGATACAAGTAAGGAAGGGGACACTAAAACACTTTCGTTCAACTTAGATTATGTAGTCATAGACAAAGAGGTTGAGGCACAAGATATTTTGGGGTCCTCCACTTCCCAAACCTCACAAGCAACCCAGGAAGATTCACTCAAAGATACACAAGGAGATAAGGATGCAAAGAAAGTATCAGATCATACAGATACTTAGGCTTCCACTCCTCCACCTTCATTTCCCACTTCCACTCCTCCACCTTAATTTTCTACTTCCACTCCTCTACCTTCATTTACTACTTCCACTCCTCCACCTTCATTTCCTACTCCTACTCCTCCACCTTCATTTTCTACTCCTACTTATCCACCTTTTGTTCCCATATCCTCTTCAGGCCCAACTTCCCAAATACCTCTGCTTTTAGGGATAGTACCATCCTTTCAGACAAAGAAAAAGTAAGTAACAAATTTCCAGGCCGAAATACTGACAAGTCTTTTGAAAGATGTGAAGAAACCCCAGGATGAAACAGGACCTAGAAGTGAAGAGAGTACTCCACTGGAATAGGCAGAAGAAGAGGTATATGATGTCACTTTGGGAGAGAAATATGAAACCTTGGAAGAAGACGTAAATGAATAAGAGAGCTCAAAACTTCAAGAACCATAAGAAAAAACAAAGGAATCCCAAGAGGAGATGGAAGTCCAAGTTACATGAGGGACTGCCTCAGTATTGCACATCGTTCCTTACGAGCTTGTTATTTCCTTTACTAAACCAATATGGTTTACTAAAGAGATTCAACCTAGGAAGAGAGACTATATAGAAGAAGAAGAGGAGGACACGAACATGTCCTTCCTAGGTCAAGCCTTCCACCAAGTAGAGTCTAGTGTTCCTGCAAGGACAATGTCCTATGTCACTCAAGATAACAAGAGCTGCTGGAAAGCACAAGTGGCAGACCTTGCAACCAGCGCTACCCCTCTATAGGATTACACTTTTGATGAGGGTTGTTTAGGGGATCCTGCAAGAGAAGGAAGAAAAACGTTGGTAGCTTTGGGCCTAAATCATGCTCTAGGATTTATGGACAAGGAAAAAGAAAATATAAAATCACTAACTAAGAAGAATGAGGCATTAAAGAAATTTATTTTTAAAGTGGTGGGTCCTATTGACCCAAGTTATCCAGAAGCCTCATTACATGCTATCTTGGAGAAGAAGGCTACCCAAGAATTACCAGAATGGATAACACATTCTTTTGTATAGGCATGTATAGACTAGAAGGTTGATTTTGAGCACTTAGGAGAGAGAATCATCAAATCTATTTTGAGACCTTTCAGGACCTTTCTTAAGGAGGATACTAAGTTAGTTGATAAGATCGAAGATGAACAAGGATTGGATTTCCGATTAAGCAGATGGAAGAAAGCATTCAAGGACCTGAAAACAATAAGGAAGTAGTGCTTCCAAATTTTGGTGAAATTAAAGAGGGGGTAGAATTGCATAATTGTGGTATATGGACTAAGAGAATTAAAAAAAGAATAAAGGTTTATGAAAAGTGCATGAACAAAATCTGCCAGAGACATGAGGGATTTATGAGATGGGTGGAGAAAATAGAATATTTATTCAAAGGAATAGATTTGAATTATATGAGGATAGCGAGAAACAAGTCATATCCCCAGTAAATAACATCATACTATAGTTCAAGGGGATTATGGTAGGGGTCAATACAAAGGATAATCTCTATCAAATGTTCAGATTCAAGGAATAGCTGCAAAGAATGTATGAACGCGAAGAAGAGATCAAATTCTTTCCTTCTAAGTTGACGACCTTCATGGAAAAAGAAGAACAAAACCTCAGGAATGTGAAAGGTTTAGATTATGACGAAGTGCAAGAAATAGTAAAGAGTTTTCGGGACACTCATCCGAAAATCCTCCCAAACTGACTATCCATTTTGAGGACTTAGTCAAATTTTGTAGTAAGGAATTTTGACACTTAGTCATTTTTTAAGCCTCTAAATTTTAGACTTTCGAAGTCATTTTTTAAGCCTCTAAATTTTAGCCTTTCGGCCTTTGAAAGTATTAAATTTTGAAGAGCCCAAGAAGAGTTCATCTATACTTAGTTTTTTTGCCTCTTTTTTTTTGGAGCAAAGGTCAGGGTTTGAATTTATGGTCTATTCCAGCTTGAAGAATATTTTTGCATGACGAAGAAGTCTTAGATTAGATTTCTTGTCGACTAAGGTTTGTTTTGGTTCAAATAGAAGCTATCCATCAATTTTCCATGCAAAGAGAATACCCTATGAACACTTTAAGGAATAACTCAAAGATCAAATTAAAGACTCCATTCAGAAACAATGGAGCTCCAATTCAGTTCTCCTTTCTTTTTGAGAGAGTTTGACCCTGATTGTTAGGGTAAACTAAATGTAAATGGATCAAGGATCCATGAAAAATTGTTATTAGTTAGTTTAATAGTAGTTTAGCTTCAATAAGCTTTAGTTTCATATTTATTTTATTGTTTTAGAGTAGTTGAAACCAAAGTTTCAGGGTTCATAGTTTTGTAAATCAGAGAATTATATATTGCATCAGAACAATGTAAAATGGTCAAATCTTTTATGCAATAAATATATACAATTGGTGCTTCATTCATAGTGTGATATTTTCTACTCTCTATGGGAAATTAATGAATTTGTGTTCACTTTTTCATTTATTTTAAAGAGCGTATTGTGCTTATTGTGTTTGGATCTGCGAATGATTAGATTGGATTATTTTGTTGTTCATCGATCTTGTTATGACGAATGATTGGGAAAGATAATTCTACTGCTTTAGCAATAAATCTATCTTGTGTGTGTGTGCATACTTGTGGCTTCATGATTTGATATATTTTGAAAATATTTCATCTTGATAAAATTTTCTCCAAACGATTGCATCTATTGGGTATAGATTCATGACATGGTCTAATTCATATTCTATGGGTTTCTATATTTCTATCATTCGATTTGCAAGGAAGGTTCAGCAAATGTTTATGTTTGTTAGGATCTTATTTTAGTAACTTTTCTTAATTTGTGTTATGCAAATCTTTGATCTTTTGATAATTTGGATAGAGTAGATAATCATTATAGGGGTTTAGCATAAATTTTATAGCATTAGTGAATTACATGCATTGATAAATTGGAAAAAAATACAAAAATTACTAAAGTTTGTTTTGCAGCCTGAAGTCTTGAAAGGACCAGCAAAGGCCTCCTCGTGAGCATTCACATTTATCTTCAACTAAGCTTACCAAGCGGTTATACCATGACCATGGATAACCTTGGGAATAATTTCGTTATTCTTTCAAGAAAGGAAATTGGATCTTGAATTCCTAGCAATTGACTTATGTAAAAACAATGCTCAACAGAAGTGGCGCTAGAAGGAGGGCCCAAGACAGAAAGCTGGATAACATCGCATCTTTCTCACCAGAATGGTTCAAGAAAGTGCTTAGATCACCTATCATCATAGAACTTGTAGAAAAAAGGGAAAGTCAAGAGGAAATCCCTCTTTCCACCACACCAAGCCACAAAATCTTCTTGTACAGCAATCACAGATCACTTCCCTAACTGTCACCGCAACCATCAACCTGAATTAGAACTTACAATAGCCTCATCAATGGCCTTCTTTGCTAACACACAAAGCTCACCACTGAACTTCATTAGATAGCTTCACAAATTACCCAAGAATCCTGAGAATTTTTGCACTTATTTCATATACGGGGAATCCCAGATAGCCAAAGAACACATCTGTGCCTTTAAAGAGATTTTCAATCTCCAAAATATTGCTCAACAAGATGTCATATATGGCATGTTCCTGTAAAATTTAGGTGAGTTTACATATAACTAGTACCAAAACTTACCACATGGGTCTATCTTTGTATGGATTGAGTTTGAAACCAAATTTGTAAACTAGTTCAGTTTGTATATAGATTTGGCTATAACACATCACCAGTTCATAACAACAAGGAAAGAATCCAAGGAGCTCATTGCTATGTTCAATCATCATTTCCATAAGAGGCATAAAAAATTGGAAGCTCCTTACGCTATACCAAAGGCATCCATTATACAAGTTTACCTTAAATCCCTAGACCCTTTCACTTCAATTTTTCTAAGGATACTTCCCCTCACAGATAGAGACACAATGGAAAAGGTGTACAATGAAGCCATAACATTTACGCAACAAATAGATCCAGAAGAACGGAACTTTGGTACCATTCCCACCATGGGTAACATTGTTTCTCCACATAAATTTTTAATGATCAATAAAGCTCATTCCACCCACATGCCTTTGTTGAACCCGATTCTGGCACAACCACTCGTTGCTCCACCACCATCTATCACTTACCCAGGTTATGAGACTCATAAGCCAGCTTTCTTTGACTGCCTCTAACTAAACTTGATAATCACCTAGCCTCTGAGTTGGATGTTGTGAAGAAAACCCTATCTTAACTCACCAATCAGCTTACTAGGATGAATTTGAATTCTTCCCAAAACCAAAGTGGGTACCAAAAAATACCTTCTGCTCTAAATGGCTATCCTCAGAATCAAAATCAAAGTTTCAATACCTATAACAATAACAACAATTCGTAGTATAAACAATTTGGGAATCAAAGGCCTAATAGACCTTGGAACACTTGACCCAACAATGGTAGAATACCTCTAGATAATTCTAATCCCTGTGAGACCATTGATGCAAATTTTGTCAAGGCTCCAAGTCCACACCAAGACAATGATGGATATGGAAACAACACCTATAATCAACATCCTCAAAGTTTGGAGGAACCCCCAATTCAGTTTAATATCATGATGTTTGAATCTTATGAACCATGAAATGGGGAAATTTTTGACACCTACACCGAAGAGGATTTTTTATTACCATTCCAAAATGAAAGAGAACCCAAGTACATTGAGGCTCATGCATTCCAAAATGACCATTGGAGCCCTTACAACCTGAGGAGCCAAAAGGATCCTTTAACTGATGGTATTCCCTTGAGAAAACAACCAACTCCACCAAACCCACAAGATAGAAACAATCCCACACCCTCAAAGGGTTTGAATTCCCCTGCATCATCCCCACCAAACATGTTCTCTAGTTACACAAACTCATCTTGGTCAACTGACAAATACAGTGGAGTTGAGGAACTGAAGAAAACAAAGGTGAACATCTCCATGTTTGAGATGTTGCAAGGATTCCCCTCCCAGAGGGAAGTGCTCTTAAAATCTCTAGAGAACTCAATACAAGGTACTCCATCCATCAATGCAAGGGAACCCACATCTAACATTAATACTTCATAAGAATTCCCTGCAATGTTCAAAGACGAGATAGAAGTACCACCATTCCTGCTCAGTCTGCGTATTTTTAGGATAAAATTGCATAATTTATTGATTGATTCAGGAGCTTCATGCAACATCATTCCCTTGTCTATTTTCCAAAAATAAGGAATGGTCCCCCAGATGAAAAACTTAGTAACACAATTGGACAAGATAGAGGTCAAAGTGGTTGGTGTGCTCAAAGATGTACACATCCAACTGGTTGTTGATCCAAGAATACAAGAGTACATTGATGTACATATTGTCGACATTTTGGATACTTATGGGATGACCCTAAGTTTAGAATGGACCAAGTATCTAAGAGGATGGTTTTCCACTGATTTCACCCAGCTATGGCTATCCTAGAAGGGATTAAAAAATCAGATCAAGATTGACGTTGAACCCAAACTAAAGAAAATGATCATAGATTACAATGCCCCAAATGAAGTCTTGTTCACTCAAACTGATCTAGTCACCTATCAAATGGATAACATCCTCATGTTTTAAATCAAATAAATTGAAGGATTGGATGAAAGTCCTATACAGGGTCTTAAAGAGTTCCACATTGGCAATGACATCGTCCAAAGTTTCATCAACAATATGACAACAAGCCTAAGGCATCTAGGTCGAGACGCAGATCCCAACATCTTATTATTACTAGGATATTGTTGATTACATCAAGAAAGGCTCTTAGAATTTACCTCTGCAAGTTTTCAAGATGCACTATCATGAGTGTTGACTCAAATCTCCCTACCAATTGAATCAAGCAAGGACCAAGTGCCAGAAGAAAAGAGTCACATGATAATAAACATGGATGATGCTACACCAGGTACAAATAGCTCACCAAATCATGTCACCCAAATGGGAATTTAGAATGAAGGATCAAAATCTGGTAGTAGGAGACACACTCCCAGTATATGTAGTGACTAGATTACTTCATATGGTGGTTCCTACCCACCCTACAGGAAATTGTAGATAGCTCTAGGAAATGGAGAGGCTGAATCTTCAGATACTACAGACACTCATAGGAAAGGAAAAGAGGGAGTGATCTCCTTAGACAGTGATGGGATTAAAGCATTGAATCCTAGCACACTGGAAGCCCAAGGCCAGTTTTGACCCAATTCAGCCTCAACCAAACAATATCAAATATGGAATTTACATTTTGATAGGTCCAAGTGTAAACAGGGGGTCGGTGCTGGAATAGAACTATTTAACCCATGAGGTAAGTCATTCTATGCTTCTTATGGGCTACATTTTTTGTGTACTAAAAACATCATAGAATATGAAGCACTGATCTATGGACTCCTCCTGGTACATGAAACAGGAATAAAATATTTGACGGTGGAAGGTGACTCACAACTGATCGTCAAACAAATCCGCAGTCAATATTCTGGTAACGACAAAAGACTTTTTGCCTACCATAATAGGGCATGGGACTTGATCAAGGACTTTGATGAATTCAATATCAATTCTATTCTAAGAAGGAATAATTGCATAGTTGATGCTCTAGTTGGTGCCGCTAGCTCATTACACCCAATGGAGAAGTCCAAACCTAAGAAGTTCTCAGTAGAACTTATTGCAGCCTCTGCTATCTCGAAGGATGTTATGAACTTCCAAGTCTTCCAAGATGACCAACACATCCTTGAGTTTATCATGTGCTTGGGTGTGTCTTAAAAAAAAATTATAGATGAATAAAAAGAAGAACCCAAGGAATAGGCCAACCCAGAAATGCCCGATGATCAGAGCATCATAAATCTAAGAACTAATTCCATACCCAAGGGGATGGCAGAACTAGAAATAATTTTTGACAATTATGGGAATCCCACAAAGAGACAACCAGATGTGACAACCAAAGGCAAATAATATGAAATGTACAACCTTGGCATAGAGGATGAGCTCAGAGAAGGCCACATCATGAAAGTAGGCACTAAGGATGAGAAAATCAGAATGGTTCATCTCCTCACTAAATATTGGGATAGCATAGCATGGAGCTACAAGGAATTAAAAACCTATGACACCTCGGTCCTTGTCTACAATATCCCCCTAAAACCAAAATCTAAACCTTTTTGACAATGTCAAAGGCCGATGAACCCAACAATGGAGTCGTTAATACAGAAGGAAGTCCAAAAATTGTTGGACACCAAAATTATCTTTCCAATCTAACATTCCACTTGGGTCACAAAATTGGTACCCATGAGGAAAAAGACCTGCAAGATTTGGTTGTGTGTGGATTTCCAGAACCTGAACTAGGCTTCCCAAAAGGAAAACTATCTATTATCATCTCTTGATGAGGTGTTGCAAGTGGTAAATGGGTCCTAGATGATGTCCTTCCTAGACAGCTATTCTGGCTACAATCAAGTGATGGTACAGGAGGAGGATAGGTTGAAAACAGCCTTCACCATGAAATGGGGAACATTTTTTTGTCGACAGATGTTGTTTGGTTTAATAAACATTGTAGCTACTTTCCAAAGGGTGATAGACACTACTTTGAAAGGTTTAGTGGTAAAATTCATCATTATTTAGATGGATGACACCACAGTGTTCTCTAAACAACAAACAGATCACATAAGTGACCTAAGGAGGGTCCTCCAAAGGTGTAGGAGGTATGGGATCTCCCTCAATCCAAAATAGTGTGTGTTTGGGGTCACTGAAGGAAAACTGCTTAGGCACATAATTTATGAAGCTGGGATAGTGATAGACCCCAAGCGAGTGCAAGCCATTCTCAAACTAACACCACCCCACATCCAGAAAGAATTGAAACATTTCTTCGGAAAGATAAACTTTATAATAAATTTCATAAGCCATTTCACCAAAATAGTAAAGCCACTAAAAGATATGCTAAAAAAGGACACCAAAATTGAGTGTACCTCCCTAGTGAAGAAGTCATTTAAAGAGATAAAAAAACCACAATTGTCATGGCCCATGTCCTTGTTATCCCATATTACACCTTACCCTTTAAAGTTTATTTTTTTGCCTCTAAACATTCATGCACAGGAATCCTCACACAAAAAAAGGATGGCAAAAGTGAGAGGCCAGTCACATTATTGAGTAGCCCCCTTAAGAATGCTGAAGTCATATACCCAAATCTAGACAAACAGTTCTTCACCCTGGTCAAAGAAGTAAAGAAGTTCTGACACTATATTCTAAGGAGAAAAGTGTTTAGAATAGTCCCAGGTGTCGTAGTGAAATCCTTTCTAATGCAAAACAAATTGGGAAAATGAAGGGGGAAGTGGATGGTGATCCTACAAGAATTCGACCTCAAAATTTAGCCGATGAAACTAGTGAGAGGTCAAGACCTCACAAAGTTGATCTCCAACATAGAAGAAGGTCTGGTATGCCAGACCTACACCGATCAGGGGGTGATTTCAGATATATGGTATCAAGACATAGTCTACTAATTGTTGCAGAACCATTGTCTAGAAGGAATGAAAGGATCACAAAGAAGAGTCATGAAAATTAAGAGTAACTCTTACATGCTAAAAAATGGTCATTTATACAAATGCAAATATGATGGTTTGTACCTAAGGTTTCTGGATAGACTCGAAGTGAAATAGGTCTAAGTTGAATCTCATGATAAATATGGAACAGGACATGAGTCTCATGAAGCCACCACTCACCAAATCCTGAGAGTGGGATACTACTAGCTGAAAATATTCAGAGTTACCAATGAACATGTGAGGTCATGCCATACCTTCCAGATGAGTGCAACTTGAGAGAAGAACCTAGAAATGCCCTTGAAACTAGTGTATGAGGTACACCTATTTGCCCAATGGGGCTTGGATTTTTTAGAATGATTAACCCACCCTCTTTTGTAGGTCACAAGTTTATTTTGATAGCCACCAATTACTACACACACTGGATAGAGGCGCAAGCACTAAAAAATTGTACCACTGAAGTGGTAACCAAATTCTTGGAAGAGCACATCATAACCAGATTTGGGATACCATTTTATTTGGTATGTGACAATGCCCCCTATTTCTCCTTTTCTACACTCATGCAATGGGATTTTGAAAATCAGGTAATTCTAAAGTTCTCCTCTAATTGTTACCTATAAGAAAATGGTATAGAAAAATATACAAACAAAAACCTGATAGTAGTGATCAATCACCTCCTAGATGATAACCCTAGGAAATGGCACACATAGATAAAATATGCTTTGTGGACTGATTGGGTGAGGATTAAGAATGGCTTGGGGACATCCCTCTACCAACTGGTCTATGGCCTGCAATCGATTTTCCATTTGAACTTGAAAATACCAATCTTGAGATATATAGACTAGTATGTTGAAGGTGAAGACCAGGTGCAGGTTTCACTCATGAACCTCCTCAACCTAGAAGAGAAAAGGACTATGACCTTAGAACACATGTCAAAGCATCAATCCATCATCAATGGGTGGTTCAATAAGAGATCCACTATTAAATCCTTGAGGATCTTCAAACTTTTCCTCATTTGGGATAAGGCTTAAGAAAAGTTTGGCAGCCACAACAAATTTTAGAAACTGTGGACGGGGCCCCATCAGATATCGGAAATCTTGGGAGAAAACACCTTCAAGATCAGTTCTTTAGACAAATATTTTATCCCATTTCCAATCAATGAGAAATTCCTCAAACATTATTTTGGGTCCTAGAAAAGGATTTCCTTTTTTTCCCCTGTATGGTAGTTTTTATCCTTTTCTTTTCTTTTCTTTTCTTTTGTTTCTTTCTCTTCTTTGTTTTTTTCTTTTTTTCTTTGTTTTCGTCTTTCTCACTTTCTTTTGTTTGGGCTCATTTTTTTATTGTCTAGGGTTAGTGTATTTTGGGTCCATCCCAAATGGTCTTTCTAAAGGGGAGCAGAGGTATTTCTTAGTCAAAATCTCCAAAGAAACCTATAATGTAAGGATCATTTTTAGAGATCAAAAGTGGTGGTATCTTCCATTGACAATCAAGGAGATTTTAACACTAGTCATCCTAATCAAAAGATACACTAAAGTAACACCTAAGAACATTGGTTTCTTGGGTGGTTGTTAGCTATAACTAGCACTAGGACAATAGATTGGGTACCCACCTATCCTAGAACCCTTTTTTTCAGTACAAGAAAGTAAAAAAAAAAAGAGGATAAAGAAGGAAGAGGGGAAAAGATAGAGAAGTTGATGAATCATCCAACACAATGGTAGCACAAATGGAAATCACAATTTTAAACCTAAGTAGCATAGTCAAAATTCTTCTTAGGTTTCTCAAAGAAATATAATAGATATTTGAAAGGAAACCAACTCAAAGCCAAGACTGGCCCAGGCTAGGCACTAGTCAAAAGAGAAGAACTATTTCCAAACAAAAGTCCTCCGCATACCTCAAACTCCAAATATCATTGCAAGATAGAGAAGGGTGATTCTAGAAAACTCTATCGGAGCTATGGGTACCCAGTCGGCAGTAGAGAAAGGTTAGATTGGAACTCAGGGGAAAAATTTTTGGGGAAATAGATGCCTGACTGGCAGTAGAGCTCTTTCCAAGAATCCCTTTTCAACATCGCGAGCACTGGGAATAGTTGACAATCATCTGAGTCATCTCTTTCAAAGGTCAAGAAATGAACACATAGTTTATACACACTAGAAGATGTAGGTGAAGACTTCACTCTTGGGATTCAATGAAATAATGTTTCCATAGATGGCTCTCCATGTTTGGCTTGTTGCAAAGCTAATTTCCAGAAGGGTTTCACTGATAAAGAAATCCCTTGGTCATTCCTCCCTTTTTTCAGGGCTATTTTTTATGGCTCCACAACACACACACCCCATTTTCTTGGCTCTTTTTCCATGGGGACCCCCTTTCTTATCCTTTTGTTTTGACCCTCTATCCTTTTGATTCTTTTTGGGGGTTCTTTTGAAGAAAAGATAAATCCTTTCAGCCTTTCACAGTTTTGAGCCTTCGGACTTGCAGGGTATCTCGACCTCCAAAAGGTCGAAAGCCCAGAAGTGTGGAAGGCAAAGCCCATAGAAATATTTCAATGTTTTGGCCACCAAAACATCAAAAGATATGAGGGTAACAAATTTGATGATGTGGTCACTGAAACACCTAAGTCTTGTGACGTCGCCTCACTAAATGTGGGGCTATAAAAGTGATGTTGCCCATTTTTTCTTCACTTCTCATTTTTTTCCTCCACCACCTCCTCGAGCTCCTTTGATCTCATCTTCAATGTGTGCTTATTTATTGTTGTGCTCCTTGTCCTAGACCATGTTTCTCTTTCTCATGTTGCACCTTATCTTCCACCTTCTTTCCCTCCTAGCAGGTTGGTCTCTCAAACTCGTTGTTAGGTTTAGGTTGTGTCCTTCATTTGTTTCATTTTTGTCATTCTTTGTCGTTCTTTTCCTCCCTTGTTTTTTTTCAAGCTTCCTTTTGCATTAGGTCACTTAGGGTTTTTACCCCTAGGTCATTGGGTCTATCCTTGTCGCATTTCTTTTTTTGTTTGTTGGTTTTTCAGTTTCTTTTGTGTTGTGTCAGTCGCAGGACTTTCGGCCTCCAAAGGCCGAAAGTCATCTCACCAGGACCAGATCAGAAGAGATAAAATATCTAAGTCAAGAATGGACCTCATAGCTTCAACATTTCACATTTTCAATGTTTTTCAGACTTCTCCATTGCCGAAGGCCGAAACACCGAAGGCAAGATCAGAACTTTCAAAGTTTCATGTCTTCGCACTCTAAAGTATCCTACACCTCTGCAAGTCCGAATCTCCAGCCTTTTCATCTCATCCATTTTCCATCCTTTCACACTTTCGCACTCTGAAAACCTTTCACACCTTCATTGTTTGAATTGTCAAGAGACATCACCCAAACCCTAATTAACTTCCATTTCACAATTTTGGCCTTTTAAAGTCCAATCCTGCCTTCAGTGTTCGCAAGTCTGAGTGGCCAAAAATGCCATATACATGACTCTAGCTGATTTTGAGTAGCTTCTACTAATATTTAGGGTTTTATTTTATGTTGTGTGCTTTCCTTTAATAGTTTTTTTTCAATAAAATACTGATGTTTGCATATTTTCTTGCAGGAATGTCGGAAAGGATCACTGGATCTCCAATGAATTACATATTCAAAGGGTACCATGCACCTTCAAAAGTTGAAAACCACCACGGTGAGGTTAGTGACACCAACATTAGAAATGTCAATTGGAATGAGTTCTTGATCAAATGTGCCAAACCCAATGGAATTTCATCTGACTGTACTTCCCTAGTACTATCAAGCCTGGTGAATGCAACTGCACACCCAGTTTCAGTTTTATCCTCAGACATGATCATGACCCTAGCACACCACTATGTACTAGATGAGAGGGTGGTGAAAAATAGAGCCAGAGATATTGCCTTGGGCCTCCAGCTAGATAACATCAAGGATGTCTTCCACCTTCCAAAGAGTATAGATAAATACTATGACTTCTCAATCAACAAAGGCTTATATTGGTTCAATAAAACACCTTAGAAGCATATGACACAATTTACTAAGAATACCTAATCCAATCCCTCCCAAAGAATAATGTTGAGAAGATAGATATGAGGAGATGATACCTGAAGGATGATATCTAGGTAGTCGTTACCATGCTTGGCACATTGTACGGGTTTCCCCAGTCCATCCAACTTGAAAATTTGATGATCATACTAATTGAGAAGATCAAGGGGCGAAGGGCCAGGTTTGATTGGGCCACCATCCTGAGTGATAATCTATATGATAAATTAATTTCAGTTAATCACAATCCCAAATTTTGCATGACATCATACATGGTCTATTTGTTAGCAACTAGGGTAGAGTACCTAGGATTGGTAAAACAAGGAGCCTTTGGGAAACCAAATGCATGGCCCTTCATAGTATATCCCCAAATGGTAAGGAAATCCAAGAACGATGAATGCAGCCCATATTATAGGATTGTTAATGATGCATTCATCTTTGCAATCATCCTCTCAATTGAGGGTAATTATGCAAAGAGACTATTCTTAAGAAGAGTCATCCGCTAAGGTAAGGTAAATAGGGGCCTTCTAAATCCAGTTTAGAACCTTCACCTATATTAGAGTGTTTGGGTACACCCTTTCCCCAGAGAAGCTTCTCAAATACCCTTCTGACTAGGTATTTATCATAGAGATGGACAGACAGCTCATTGATGGTTATGAGCATATTAAACACAAGAAGAAGCATTGTTGGGACTTTCCCATTTCAATTGGCTCATACACTCTACAAGATATGAAGGTGTGCAAGTCCCTTGCATTTGAATGGGATGAATTCCCATTAGAGCCCCTAAGGATGGTATTAGGATAAGGTTTAATCCTATTGGTACCTATAGCCACATCATGGGAATGCACTACGTTCATGAGCCTCACTTGGAGGACCACTAGATGAATTGTGTGGATGATTATCAAGTCAGTGTTTGGGATTATTACAGAATGTCCATAGTTTTAGCACAAGCTTCCCTAGAGGTCAATATTTCACCCAAGGCATGGGAAAAGGAGATAGATGAGGTACTTGACCCACTATATAATAAAGATAAGGTATATACAATACCTATCTTGAATGGTGAGGTAGACAAAGATGAGAATGATAACATAGAATTCAAGGCCAGACACGTGGTTAAGGCCACTAAAAATTGGATCAAAAGGCCCTTACAAATGGATCTCATGCCAATGAAACCAAAGTTAAACCCACCACCCAAAGTGGATAAGGTACAAGGAGAAAGAGTAGCAATACCTTAGTTCAAGAAGAAAGTCCCACATAAATTAGGAACAGTGTATGGGCATGAATGCCCAATGGTGTTCCCCACCTTTGTATAAAGCACAAGAGACTCAAGAAGATCTCCCCACCACCATGTTGGAACAACTAATGGAATGTTGGGACTGAGAGGGGAGGGCAGAATCAGTACCAATAAATATTTTAACCATAATTATTGATTATATCATATAGTGTTGCTTGTTGATTACCAACTTCATAACTTTGAAGGAAAAGTAATGTAATTTGTATAAAATGATAACATCAAAACATTTTAACAATTGAACTCATAACACCATGATTTTGGTAACACATAGATCCTTGGTTAGAGGATAAATACTATGGTGGGGATGACACCCACAACCTTTACTAACTACAGTATAAAGGGTGCTTAGTTAGAGCTACAAAGTTTAGCTATTTCTGATAGCTTACCTGTGTGCTAAAAATGTGTCACACTTCTATGAATCATTATATCCAAGATTTATCAAGAATGAGATCTTGAAAGGTGACTCATAGCTCTCTATTTATGAAGTGCAAGGGTTTATAATGGAGGCCCTCAGATTGACCTAGTTTATGCCCATGCAAGTACACCATAAAACGAGAGATTAAAAGAGGAAAAGCAAGAATGCTAGTCTCCATGATCATCAAGTATGCATGCAAATGAAAGCTATTCTATATGATAACAATATAAGAAAGGAAATTAATCTATATGATAATAATGCATGATTATTCTATGAAATGAAATACAAATGCAAGGTTAGTCTATGAAAGGAAACATGAATCTAATCTAACATGAAAGTGAAAAATTAATCTAAATGGATTGCCATGGGGCATGAAAGAAGAAGACAAAAAGAGAGAAGTTGCAATATCCAATCTCAAGTGCTCAAAATATCCTCCAAAATTGCTCTCCAAACCTGCAGCATAACAATAGCCTAAAATCTTGATTCTCAAATGAGGAGAGGTTTCCTTTTAAAGCGAAATGGACGGTAGAGATTAAGAGGCAAAAATCAAATGCTATGATTAAGAGGCAAAAATCCCACCACTTAGCAAGATGTGTAGAAAAAGGAACTTTATCTACTTTTATTTAATTTATTTCCTTTTTCAGCAAAAAGAGGGATTTAAGTGGGGGTTTTATTTATTTAATTAAAAGAGGGATTTTCTTTTAATTAAAAGGGGTATTTTAATTAAATGAGATAATATTATTTAATTAAAAGAGATTTAATTAAATAAGATAAGATTATATAATTAAAAAGGAATTTTAATTAAATAAGATTATTTTATTTAATAAAAAGGAATTGTTTTCTTTTAATTAAATAAGATAATTGATGAAATGGTCAAACCGTAGGAAATATTGAAATAATTTAATTAATTATGATTTGATCAAGGAAATTGATTTGAATTGAAAATATTGCAAAACATTGATTCAGGAATTTGATAAATTGATAATTTGAAGAATGGGGCCCCATAGTCTAGGCGACCATTTTAGGGTGCATACATTTGCCCCTCTTTGACTAATGTGTGATCTTTATGGGAACACATGTATTCAAAGAATGCATTTGAAGTGTGAGATCGATTTGGGATCACAAAACAACCCAAACGTGTGATCTTTATGGGAACACATCAGGACAAAGATAAGCTGATTGAAAAAGACAAGGTCAAAACCCTTGTAAATAGGTAATTGACATGTCCAAGATAAGAATCTCAAGCAAGGTTGCCCCAAGCGGAGCGATTGATAGGATCGATAAAGCTGAATCAAGGATTGAAGTTTGATAGGTACTGCCCCCTCATGATCGAAATTGAAATGAGATAGAGGAGAAATAACAAATTGATAAACTTGATCAAAGCGAACTAAAGATAAGGTTCTTGATGTAAGATGAAAGATATAACGATCACAGACCTGAGGTAGATTATCAAGCATGAAATATTATGCCCCAAGGTTGAATTAGAAGAAAATAAGTGGGGTGAAAGTTAATGGAAGGTAGAAGTTTGGAAGAGGTGGAAAAAAATGGAGAGAAGAAAGAGAATTTTCCTTAAGAAAGAGAATTCCCCAAAATCAATCAACTGTTTAAGATAGATTTTGATTGAGATCATGAAAGAAGATAAGGAAATGAAGATCAGAACGTGATCATAGTTGATTAAAAGTCCACAACAAAGATGAAGGAAAACCCTCGCAAACTCATAATGCAGCCTAAAAATGCAAACTAACATGAGGTATAACAATGTAAGCTACATGAAAATAAAAAGGTGTACTTGCAATAAAGCAACTGTAACATAGGACTTTGTGTTCATCATTCATTAGAGAATGTTAAGGAACTTATTTTCATCATTGGGCCATTATTAACGAACATCAAAAAATCACACAATCATCACTAGTCATAAGTACAACTATAAAGATATGAATGTGATTTATATCAAATTGGAATATTGAAAGATTCTAACATAAGCATCAAAGACATAAAGGTAAAGATGACTGTGATGTTAGCTTACCCAATTTAATATAACAAAACCACGCTCACATCAAGGCATAGAGGCCAGGATGACTAGCAGAATGGTTGTGCAAAAATAGTGAAGCATAAAGCAGGAAGCAAATAAAAACATGTCCCATGCCCCAAGTCCCCTAGCTATGCATCCCAGAGAGACTTATTAGACAAGGACACTCAATGAAAATCAATAACAGTCAGCACACAAAGAAAAGATCATGACATAGCTCAATCATTAAGTGTTGTGTTTAAAAATTTAAGTGTATTAACTGATACTAAGTTCCAAGGATAAGGATTGAATGCTCGCAAGAAGGTAAGATCACATGACAAAACTGGGTAAGACCAAACCGGTAAGTGTTGAAAAAAACTCGATGTCAAGGGTTGTATTGAAAAATACAGTTGAGGTGGTGTTAAAAACCACCATTTGTGAGGTGTCCTAAAGATAAACACATCCAAGAGACCAAAGCTAACACCATTATGCCCCCTAGACAAAGACAAAGACCAATTCCAGACTGAGGCAACAAGGATAAGGCATGATGGAGAAAGGCTAAGTGTCGTGGACACGCGCTAAGAAATAGGGGTACAAAGGCCTCAAGTAGTGCCCATTTTTAGGTTTTCACCACTTGGATTTTATTACAATTTTTTTTCTTTCATTTTTTTCATTTTTTTCTTCTTTTTTTTAGGACTTTTTATAATTTTTTTGAATTTTTTCTACCAAGGTGCCTATTTCTAGGTTTTCACCAAGGCACTTTTTCTTTTTCTTTTTTCAATTTTTGAAATTTTTAAATTTTTTGTATTTTTGGAATATATAATTTTTTGAGATACATCAAAGCGCCTATTGCTAGGTTTTCACTAAGATGATCATTTTTTTAGGACATTTTCTGATTTTTAGAATTTTTGACAATATATCATTTTTTGGATTTTTTCAGGATCAATAATTATGTACAAAGGATGCCCCCAGATAGAATGGGCATCATGGATAGAACTTCTTCAGGTGCAGGGATCAGGGAGTTTTTCTCCCTCTATTGTAGACAGTAAATAAGCACCTGACCCAAAATTTGTTGTAATGATGTAAGGTCCAAGCCAATTAGGTTCAAATTTTCCCTTTTGATCTCTATGATGTTGATTCTTAGGATTTTCACATAGGACAAGATCTCCCACTTGGAATTCTCTAAGGTGAACCTTTTTTTTGAAGGCTTTGGACATATTCTTTTGATAAACTCTCATATGGTCAAATGATGCTTGATGTTTCTCATCTAGAAGTTCTAACTCTTGAAGTCTCATGGCGCAGTAGTCTTCATCTGTAACTAGACCTTTGAGGGAAACTCTAAGTGAAGTAATCTCAACCTCCAAAGGTAACACTGCTTCAGCGCCATATGCAAGGGAAAAAGGAGTAGCCCTAGTAGGAGTACAAATACTTGTTTTTTAGGCCCACAAAGCTGAATTTATCTGTAAGTGTCAATCTCTACCATTCTTACAGACTGTTCTATGCAAGATTTTAAGAATAGTTTTGTTTGATGTCTCTGCTTGATCGTTTCCTTGTGGGAAGTAAATGGAGGAGCAATGTTGTTTAATCTTGAATTTCTTGCAGATTTGTTTAAGGTCCTTATTTTTGAACTAGCCTCTGTTGTTAGTGATAATCTTGGAAAGCACTCCATATCGACAAATGATATGGTTTAAAATGAATAAAGAAACTATCTTGCCCGAGGAAATAGAAAGTGGGACAACTTCTACCCATTTAGTGAAGTAATCTATCTTGCCCGAGGCAACAGAAAGTGGGACAACTTCTACCCATTTAGTGAAGTAATCAGTAGCACTGATAATAAATGTGTGTCTACCTGATGAGTTGGGATGAATCTGCCCAACAAGATCAAAGGCCCAGTGCTGAAATGGCCAAATGAGATATAGAAGGAATGAGCTCCCTGCCTGGAGCATGTATCAGGTTACCATTTTTTTGACACTTTTCACATGAATTTGCAAAAGCTACTACATCAATCTGCATCATAGGCCAATATTACCCTACCCTAAGCAACCTTCAGGCCATGGAAAGACCATTGGAATGTCCCCCATAGATGCCCTCATGGATGTCAACTAATGCTTGGTCAGATTCTTCCTTTTCTAAGCATCTGAGAAGTGTTCCATCTAGACCCCTCCTATGTGTGCTAAAAATGGGTTCAAGCCCCACGGTGGGTGCCAAAAATGTGTGCTAAAAATGTGTCACACTTCTATGAATTATTATATCTAAGATTGCTCAAGAATGAGATCTTGAAAGGTGACTCATAGCTCTCTATTCATGGAGTGCAAGGGTTTGTAATATAGGCCATCAGATTGACCTAATTTATGCCCATGCAAGTACACCATAAAATGAGAGATTCAAAAAGGAAAAGAAAGAATGCTAGTCTCCATGATCATCAAGTATGCATGCAAATAAAATCTATTCTATATGATAACAATGCAACAAAGGAAATTAATCTATATGATAACAATGCATGATTATTCTATGAAAGGAAATACAAATGCAAGATTAATCTATGAAAGGAAACATGAATCTAATCTAACATGCAAGTGCAAAATTAATCTAAATGGATTGCCATGGGGCATGAAAAAAAAAGATGAGAATAGAGAAGTTGCAATATCCAAGCTCAAGTGCTCAAAATCTCCTCCAAAATTGCTCTGCAAACCCACAGCATAACAATAGCCTAAAATCTTGATTCTCAAATGAGGAGAGGTTTCCTTTTAAAGAGAAATGGACGGTAGAGATTAAGAGGCAAAAATCAAAGGCTATGATTAAGAGACAAAAAGCCTACCACTTAGGAAGATGTGTAGTAAAAGGAACTTTATTTATTTTTATTTAATTTATTTCCTTTTTCAACAAAAAGAGGGATTTAAGTGGGGGTTTTATTTATTTAATTAAAAGAGGGATTTTCTTTTAATTGAATAAGATTATTTAATTTAATTAAAAGGGATATTTTAATTAAATGTGATAATATTATTTAATTAAAAGAGATTTAATTAAATAAGATAAGATTATTTAATTAAAAAGGAATTTTAATTAAATAAGATTATTTTATTTAATAAAAAGGAATTGTTTTGTTTTAATTAAATAAGATAATTGAAGAAATGATCAAACCTTAGGAAATATTGAAATAATTGAATTAATTATGATTTGATCAAGGAAATTGATTTGAATTGAAAATGTTGCAAAGCATTGATTCGGGAATTTGATAAATTGATAATTTGAAGAATGGGGGCCCATAGTCTAGGATAAAAGTAATATAATTTAATTAGTATAAAATGATAACATCAAAACATTTTAACAATTGAACTCATAACACCGTGATTTTGGTAACACATAAATCCTTGGTTAGACGATAAATACTATGGTGGGGATGACACCCACAACCTTCACTAACTGTAGTATAAAGGGTGCTCAGTTAGAGCTACAAAGTTTAGCTATTTTTGATAGCTTACCCAGTTAATATTATGTATAAGACTTGTTAGGTCTACCTAGTTAAAGGATTTTTACAAACTCTACACATAGAGATGTACCATGTTAAAGGATTTAAAAATATAAGATCAGTTAAGATCTACCCAATATTGGGATTGAAATCTCTCAATACAATAGTATCAATAACTTAACAATGTCTTTAAAAATGCATCAAATGTAAATGATGTTCAGACTCTATGTGCTTTGATATGTGTTACCTCAATTCCCAAATTGTAACATTGTTCTATTTTTCTCTATTGTAGCTAAATTTTTGCTCGGTGCTCTCTGCTCTGCTCTTTGTTCTTTAATAACTTATTTAATGGAAATAACAATTCTCTTGTCATCTTCTCTCTATATCCTCTTGTGTCTCTTCTTATATATCTTACACATACAAAATTCATCCAAGATATAGATATTTTTTCCTCTTTTTCTTATGTGTTAGGTATGCTGTAAATTTCTTTTGTCCATTAGATATTCTTTACAACTAAGTGACCATGTCACTTTTTCCTCGGTACTTGTTGTTTTTCTTGGAAATGAAAAACTTTCATTTTTTCATTTAATCTCTACCTAAGATATTCACTCTAATTTATTTGAATTGTCGATCATATAAAAAACTATTATAAATACTTGTGTATGTGTAATTAATGCTATGATAATCATTAAATATGATATGATCGCATTTTATATTAACTGTCTGACTCGGTTGAGTAACTCCACAATACTTGGTTAAGTGTTCTTCATCACTCAATGTAGTATCAACTTGGTGTACTACATGCCCTCAGTGTAGTATGTCACTCAGTAACTGTAGGCACTTGGTACTTTGTTGTTGGAAAGCTACAATGTAAACAATTGTTGTTTTGTCATTGATGTCAAACCTTAACGGGTGAGACTATTGCTATATGTTTGAGTACCATATCTATTGATTGTTGAAGAATATTTGAAGGCAAGGATAACAAGAAGATCGAGTGAAATGGTTGAGTTATGGGAAATCACAAGAGTACTTGATCAGTTGGCACATTGGCAAAGTGATGTGTTGTTTATCTATAACACTAAGTCAAGATGTCAGTTTACTGGGAACAGTATATGCCAAGTGAAGTTTGTGTTGACCAAGCACCAGTGTAGGTCGAGCATAATTTCTAAAGTGTCGATCGAGCACCAGTAAATTGCTAAGGAAAATAGTGATGACCGAGTGGAAGAACACAGTGTTGGCCAAGCAGCAGTATTTTGGTAATTGATGAGATTTGAGATCTTTGACCGACATAATTGAATTTATTGGGATATGTAAATTTAATTGAGGATAATCACAATTGGTCCACACTATTTAAATGCATGGGTAAGCATAATTAATGCATGGATCCAATATTTAATTAGTGATTTCTTTGGAGAAATAAATTAAATGTAAAGATGGAAAGATCTGTTGGATCTGACCCAACCTAGGATCTACAATCTTGATTAAGTGGTAAAGATTTATTTTACCTAGATGAAGAGGTATAAGATAACCTCAAGGGGTTATTCAGATGTGTGTGTGAAAAGTGTATGTAAGAGTATTGCATAGTTAATTGACTGATTGGCATGATCTAGCAAAGAAGGCTAAACAAAAAAGCAAAGAGTTGCGAAAGTGATTTCTTGATGGATTTCCAAGCATATCTGAAGATTGAAATGAGAATGGAGGTCACTCAGTGAATTAGCATAAGAGCTTAATAGGATCTGGATTTGTAATGTAATTTGTATGTATCAGATCACACCTGCTAATTACTTTCTAACCATTGTATCAGTCAAAATTCTTTAACCAGGTTGACCTAATAGTCATTGTATAAATCCTTTGAGCAAGGTGACATTCAGGTGGAATGTTCTAAGACCTCTAACAAGGCCACTCCTGACAGGGTGATTAAATCCTTTAATCGGGTCACATTTAGCAGTGTGTTTTGTAACCTTTAACAAGGTTGGATCCTAGTAAAGCTCACTTCAGAAGAGTGAAAACTTGGTAGCATGTTACTAGTGGTTTTTCCCAATTTGGGTTTCCACGTTAAATATTGGTGTCAACTTGTGTGAATGTTTATGTTGTGTTTTACTGTTAAGTTTCTACAAGTTGATTACATTTGAATAGTAAACTGCATATTTATGTTGTTGATGTATGCTATTGCTACCAAGCATATCTGAGTTGTTTAAAGTGCTATAAAGTTTCAATTGGTACATATAGACCTGAGGATAACTGATTCACCCCCCCCCCCCTCTCANTCTGAGTTGTTTAAAGTGCTATAAAGTTTCAATTGGTACATATAGACCTGAGGATAACTGATTCCCCCCCCCCCCCCTCTCATTTATTCATATACATTCTAACAACTGGTATCAGAGCTTTGGTCTCTTGAAAATAGTTTGAAGGTACTTTGAGCAAAAGATCAAGATGTATAAAAAGGAAGTGCTAAAGTTGAACAAAGATAACTTCCCTGCATGGAAGAGTTTGATGAAATTGCATCTGGCTGGTATTGGTGATGCTGCTAAGCACTATATTGAACATGACTATGTATTCCCAACTGCACCTCTCGCCACTGAACAATTAAGAGAAAAGTAGGAACACAATCAAGCAATGTTGGAGATCGCATCATCCCTGAGCTATCCTGAATTTGAAGACATAAAGAACTGTACAAATGCAAAGAAGATGTGGGATACCCTAGCAACCATCTATGGAGGAGACACAAATGTACTGAGAGCCAAATATGAAAGTTTAAGAGGTAAGTTTGATGAAATGAAAATGCAAGAAGGAGAAAATACAGTTCAATACTATGGTAGGATAAAGGAAGTTGTGAATGCTATTAGAGGAGCTAATTGAACCATTGATGATAACACCATTATGAGAAAGGTACTAAGAACTATTCTTCCTTTATATGCTATTAGAGTCTCTGCAATTAATAATTAAGATGTACTCCTAATAACAATTTGACTTTAGAAGGTCTGGTAGGTAGACTTACTGCATTTGAGGTGTCAAATTTTGATAACTACACTCCAAAAGCTATTGATTCTGCATCCAGATCCTAGTTGGTCCTTAACAAATCAAAGAAAGGAAAGAAATGTGTAAATAGTGACAGCGACACCACAGATGATGATCTGGAAGAGCTTGAGGCACTTATGGAAAAAAGACTATCTAGAGGAAAAGGAAAATTCAAAGGTAAACTTCCTATCATTTGTTTTTCATGTAACAAAGTTGGTCATATTGTTGCTAGATGTCTTGATAAGAATGAAAAAGATGAAATAAGGGACAGCAAGTACAAAGACAGAAAGGATGACTAAGACTTCAGAAAGTATAAGGATTACAAAGACAAAGGTAAGAAATATTTCTATATAGTTGAAGAAGCCTCTGACAGTGGAACTAATAATTGTGATGAAAATGATATAGAAGCTCTGTATGTTTCTATGAAAGATGATCCTGATGATGATGAGAAAACTGCACTAATTTCTTAAATGAGTAAAGGTGACCGTTGGATTATTGACAGTGGTTGTTCACATCACATGACTGGTGACAAGGATAAATTTGAAACCTTAGATTAGTGCAATGGTGGTTATGTTAAATTTGGTAATGATGCACCATGTCTTGTTAAAGGGAAAGGATCAATTAACTTGACTGACAAGATCAAATGTGATAATGTATATTGGGTTGATGATATTAACTATAATTTATTGAGTTTTTCATAGCTAAATACTTCTGGTTACAGACTTGAATTCCATCACAAGAAGGCAAAGATCTATGATGCCAGTAGAGAACTAGTTGGAAGTGGAGACCAAACAAAAGGTAACTTATTCTATCTGGACTTAGCTGATGAGACATGCTTGTTTGCACAATATAATGATGTGTGGTTATGGCATAAAAGGTTGTATCATGTGAAATTTGATAACTTGGTAAGCATAAGCAAATTGAAAAAGGTTAGAGGGCTACCTAAGTTAAATAAACTTGAAAATGCAATGTGTAAGCAATGTCAATTGGGAAAAATGACTAGATCTAGTTTCAAAAGCAAGACTCATACTTCTGAGGAAATTTTGGAATTAGCTCATACTGATCTTTGTGGTCCCATTGGTGAGAAAAGTTACTGCGGAGATAGATATTTCATTCTATTTGTTGATGATTACTCTAGAATGATGATTTTTATGTTTCTTAAAGAAAAATCTAATGCATTCCAGTTATTTAAGTGGTACTTGGCAAAAGTTGAAAAGGAGACAAGCAAAATTCTAAAATGTTTGAGATCTGACCAAGGAGGTGAGTTTATTTCTAATGAATTTAACATGTTATGCAATGACCGAGGTATAAAAAGACAGATGTCTACTCCCGGGACACCACCACAGAATGGTATTGCTAAAAGAAGAAACAGATCTATCATGGAGTGTGCCAAAACACTAATGATGGAGAAGAATATTGCACAAAAATATTGGAGAGAAGTTGTGATTATAGCATTCTATACCCTGAACAGAGTACAAGTTAAAAAAGGTACTAATGCTACACCTTATGAGCTATGGTATATATATGCACCTAATGTAAGATATTTCAAAGTCTTTGGAAGTAAATGCTTCATACTGAAGGATAACAGAAATGGAAAACTAGATGCTAAAGGTGAGGAAGGCATATTTCTTGGCTATTCAACTAAAAGTAAAGCATATAAGTGTTTGAATTCTAACACTAACAAAATTGTGGAAAGTGAAAATGTTAGAATTGATGAATATGCAGAAATAAATGGAGCTGAAAGCACACAAGAACCTGAAAGTTACAAATCATTTGTCTATCTTGATGAGGAAGATTCTAATGTATTACCTGAACCTGAGAATGAGGTTACTGAGCAATAGTTAGCACCTGCCGAGTCACAAAATGAGGTTGTCGGGCAACAGGAGGTAATTGTTGAGCTATCTGATGGAGATGTCGAGACAAAGAATCAACCTGAATTGAACAAGAATAATGAATCTGAAGCAAGAAAAGAACCTACTCTAGCAAAGTATATAAGGAGGCACCACAAACCTAATCAAATCATAGGATCAAAGGATTCTATAGTTATGACAAGATGTAAGTTGAGAGACGGTACATGCTTTTTATGTGATTTTGAGCCTAAAACAGTAAAAAATTCCTTAGAAAATTAAGATTGGATACAAGCCATGAATGAAGAGATTGAACAGATTGAGAAGAATAAGACTTGGACACTTGTACCTAGGTCAAATGATAAAAATGTAATTGGTACTAAGTGGGTATTCATAAATAAGCTGAATGAACATGGAGAAGTAACAAGGAATAAAGCTAGACTGGTATGCAAGGGTTATGCACAAGAGGAAGGAATTGATTATGGAGAAACATTTGCCCCAGTTGCAAGATTGGAAGGAGTCGGAACCTTATGTGCATATGCATCCTACAAAGGTTTTAAATTTTATCAGATGGATGTAAACTCGGCATTTCTAAATGGAATATTAGAAGAAGAAGTGTACATTGAACAAGCTGATGGATTTTTTGACCCAAACAAAAGAAATATGGTTTGCAGATTACAAAAGGCACTATATGGACTGAAGAAAGCACCAAGAGCATGGTATGAGAGATTGCACAATTATTTGATAAATATTGGATTTGCAAGAACCAATGACAACAAAAATCTATATTTGAAGACAGAGCAAAGCAAAGGTACTTTATTAGCTGAAATTTTTGTTGATGACATTATATTTGGTGGACAAGATGTGTTATGCCAAACATTTGCAAAAGAGATGCAAACTAAATTTGAGATGTCTATGTTTGGTGAAATCAAATTCGTTGTTGGCCTGCAAATATATCAAATGAAGAATGGTATCTATATTACTCAATCAAAATATGTCAAGGAGATACTAAAAAATTTTGGAATGGAAGAATCAAAACTAGTGAGTACACCCATGGCTACTGGACCGAAGTTAACAAAAAATGATGATACAAAAGAAGTGAATCAAACCCTTTATAGGTCAATGATTGGAAAGCTAAAATATGTTGTATATAGCAGACTTGATATTGCTTTGGCTGTTGGAATTGTTGCAAGATTTTTTGCCAATCCCAAGGAAACTCACATGATGGCAGTAAAAAGAATCCTGAGATATTTGAAAAGAATAGATGAATATGGTATGTATTACAAGAAGAATGATAAGTTTGAGCTCAAAGTTTACACTGACTCTGATTGGGCTGGAAATGTGGATGATAGGAAAAGCACCACAGGTGGCGCATTTCTTCTAGGAAAGAGATTTGTTTTACGGACAAGCAAGAAATAGAATTGCACTTCACAATCTACATTTGAAGCCGTGTATGTGGCAGTAGCAGTTAACTATTCTAATATTATATGGTTGAAGATACTACTGAAAGGTATGAAAGAGGAGATAACAGAACTAGTTGTTATATATTGTGATAACATGAGTGCCATTAATATTTCTAAGAACCCTATGATGCACTCTAAGACAACACATATAGCTATCAAGTATCATTACTTGAGGGAGCTAGTTCAACACAAGGAAGTGAGACTAGAATATGTCTATACTAAGGAACAGTTAGTAGACATATTTACAAAAGCACTACCTAAAGATGCTCATGAGTGTTTGCAAGGTAAATTAGGGGTAATTACCCTAACTAAGGCTAATTAGTTCAGAAGGGAACTATTGCATCAAGTGTTATATTCAGAATATTTGACACATTATGCACAGGAAGTCACACTTTAGGATGTTGCCTAAAGCTGTGAAAGACAGACAAGGACAGAAAAATAGGATCAGTCATAAACAAGATGACAGGAACAACATGATACTGAATTAGAACAGAAGGATCTACATGATGAAGATTTCAACGTCTTTGGCATTGTTGTCAAAGAGGGAGAAGTTTACTGAAAGAGGGAGAATTTACTATACTTAGAGAAAATAGAAAGAGTCTACAGATGAACAGAAATAGAAAGATTTCAGTGTGATTACAGACATAGAGGGAGAAATGTTTTACACGATGAGAATCAGAATGAAGCTAAACATATTAATGAATATTTGTTCATAGCAAGGAACACAAGCATACTTTTTGGATTGTATGGTAACTATGGTTGTAAAATTATTGTTTTAATGTTTAATATTGCCATCAATGCCAAAGAGGGAGATTGTTGGAAAGATACAATGTAAACAATTATTGTTTTGTCATTGATGTCAAACCTTAACTGGTGAGACTATTGCTATTTGTTTGAGTACCATATCTATTGATTGTTGAAGAAGATTTGAAGGCAAGGATAACAAGAAGACCAAGGGAAATGGTTGAGTTATGGGAAATCACAAGGGTACTTGATCAGTTGGCACATTGGCAAAGTGATATGTTGTTTATCTATAACACTAAGTCAAGATGTTAGTTTACTAGGAACAGTATATGCCAAGTGAAGTTTGTGTCAATTGAGCACCACTGTATGCCGAGCATAATTTCTAAAGTGTCGACTGAGCGCTAGTAAATTGTCGAGGAAAATAGTGATGAGCGATTGGAAGAACACAGTGTTGGCTGAGCAGAAGTATTTTGGTAATTGATGAGATTTGAGATCTCTAGCGGACATAATTGAATTTATTGGGATATGTAAAGTTAATTGAGGATAACCACGATTGGTCCACACTATTTAAATGCACAGGTAACCATAATTAATCCATGGATCCAATATTTAATTAGTGATTTCTTTGGAGAAATAAATTAAATGTAAAGATGGAAAGATCCATTGGATCTGACCCAACCTAGGATCTACGATCTTGATTAAGCGAAAAAGATTTATTTTACCTAGATGAAGAGGTATAAGATAATCTCAAGGGGTTATTCAAATGTGTGTGTGAAAAGTGTATGCAAGAGTATTGCATAGTTAATTGACTGATTGGCATGATCTAGCAAAGAAGGCTGAATAGAGAAGCAGAGAGTTGTGAAAGTGATTGCTTGATGGATTTCCAAGCAGATCTGAAGATTGAAATGAGAATGGAGGCCACTCGATGAATTAGAATAAGAGCTGAATAGGATATGGATTTGCAAATTAAGTTGTATCTATCAGATCACACCTTCTGATTACTTTCTAACCATTGTATCAGTCAAAATCCTTTAACCGGGTTGACCTAACAGTCATTGTATAAATCCTTTGAGCAAGGTGACATTCAAGTGGAATGTTCTAAGACCTCTAACAAGGCCAATCCTGATAGGGTGATTAAATCCTTTAACCGAGTCACATTTAGCAATGTGTTTTGTAACCTTTAACAGGGTTGGCTCCTAGCAGAGCTCACTTCAGAAGAGTGAAAACTTGGTAGCATGTTACTGGTGGTTTTTCCCAGTTTGGGTTTCCATGTTAAATACTGGTGTCAACTTGTGTGAATGTTTATGTTGTGTTTTACTATTAAGCTTCTACAAGCTGATTAAATTTGAACAGTAAACTGCATATTTATGTTGTTTATTTATGCTATTGCTGCCGAGAAGATCTGAGTTGTTTAAAGTGCTATAAATTTTCAATTCATACATATAGACCTGAGGATAACTGATTCACACCCCCCCCCAACTCTTAGTTATTCATATACATTCTAACATTTGTAAACTTTGTGATTTACCAACTGGCACAGTGTGCATTATCCACTTGTCTTATCCTTATCTTTCTCCTTTTACCAATTGATTCTCCTTGACTATATGAATTTGTCTAAACTAATGACAACAAAATATCTTATAGAGATAACACACCAGTCAATCTCCTAATGTAGAGAATATAGAACCTCTAAGCACCTCAGGAGAGAGAAATAAAGTGTATAAGAGGAAGAGAGCCTCTGCATCTCCGCAATTAGAGACTCTCCTAGAGGAACCAAAAGATCAAGGAGGAGGAAAGGAGGATGTACCCTTAGTGAAAATAACATGATCAAGGATTGCTACCTCAAAGAAGAAAGGTCTAGAAAAGGACATCCTCATTCATGGAGAAGAAGAGGCTTAGGAAGAACAAGGAAACTCCTAAGATTCCCTTGGTTCTGATGAATTCCTTATGTTTGACTTCAAGAATCTTAGAGGGTTTTAGGATAAAGGGATGGATGTATTGATCATTCAATAGAAGTTAATGTGGAAGGGCATGTACCACTAATCCCTAAAGTTATTATTACTCCACCTCCATCTCATTTCATGAATCCAATAGTAAAAATACCACATGCAAAAATAGATACAAGTGAGGAAGGGGACACCAAAACACTTTCCTCCAGCTTAGATTATGCAGCCACAGACAAAGAGGTAGAGGCACAAGCTATTTCAGGTTCCTCCATTTCCCAAACCTCAAAAGAAGCCTAGGAAGAGTCGTTGAAAGATAAACAAGGAGATACTGATGTAGAGAAAGGCTTAGATACTTGGGATTCCACTCCTCCACCTTCATTTCCAACTTCCACTCCTCCACCTTAATTTCCAACTTCCACTCCTCTACCTTCAATTCCTACTCCTACTCCACCTTCATTTCCTACTCCTACTCCTCCACCTTTTGTTACCGTATCCTCTTCAGGCCCAACTTCCCAAATACCTATGGGTGCAGGGATAGTACCATCCTTTAATACAAAGAAAAAGTCGGTAACAAGTTTTCAGGCCGAAATACTAACAAGTCTTTCAAAAGATGTGGAGAAACCCTAGTGTTAGCTCTTTTTCTTGTAGAATCAATTACAATGGAAATAAATGCCAGACTCTCCTATACCCAAGTTGGATTCTCACAGGAAAAAGGCTAATTAACAAGGATGGAAAATTCGTCTACACTTTGGGCTCCACATACCGAGGCGGGTGCACCTTTGACAGAATATTACTTTTAGCTATTTTTAATAGTGGACTAAGGATTGGTAATCCTTCTTCTTTTTATGCCATTTAGGCCTAGGAAGGCTAACCTGTTGATTCACTCTTCAAGGAATCACTAAGATGAATTTTAATGAATACAATTAACTATACATGTACTTGAAATAACAAAAATATAAAGATTGATTAAATTTGAGTTGATGATAACAACTACTTGTCAGCATTTTGACCGGTGCCTAATCATGGGTGATAGAATCAAAACAGAGCATGCATATATTAAAAATAATTAATAGAAATACCAATGAACCCCAGATAGAATGTGTTGGTACTCCTAAATTTGGAAAAAATTTGGAGTCACCATGTTAAAATTTTCAGATAAGCGAAGTGAATACCCTTAAAATTTTGTGTGAAAAGGCTCAGTTAGAATGCTTGAAAAGGATGCCTGGATGATTTTCATGAGGTACAGATTGGGAAAAGGATTCAATGCCTTTCATTTGACATATTCAGCAGGTTCCAACTCCTGAATTCCAATTCTGACATGTTTAGGGAGTAGTCATTTTGAGGGGGTCACCTAAATCTGCATTTTGCTAAAGTGTCATTTTTTTGTTCGGGGCCTAGTTTGTTTCTGAATATCTTGCACACTGTTGAGTTTCTTGAGCCATCACTTTGGGAATATGTTGCATGCATATCAAATAACTTATGTTTTAAATCTCAGCTCATTCCAAATCCATTTGATACATATTCATACTACCCAAAGTTGGTTGCTCAGAACTGTTTGCATTTTTGTTCTGCCTAGAAATCTGAATAGCCCAGTTTGACAGGTTATAACTTTTGACCAGTTGATTCAATTGAGAAAGTTCCTTTTTCACTATGTTACAGTGGTCACACACTCCATATTTTCTAGTTTACAGATCCTTATGAAATCAAATGACAAATTTTTAAGAACCATTCCATTGGTGAATAATTCTTATTTCCTGTGTTTTCAAGTGCAGAATTGCTAAGTTGTCCACATTGAGGTCTTGAAAATATATACCCAGGTGAACATTTTGGATAATTGAGTTTTCCCTCATATTGTAAACATGAGAGTGCACCTATTTGAATATTTACAGATTCCTACCAATCCATTTATCCACTTTTCCAGAGCCTTTCCATTCCTGATTTATTGAAGTTTCGCTGAAAATGTTGAATTCAAAATTAAATGGCATACTTTGTGGTTTCCCTATGTGCACCCAGTTCGAGGTCAAACATAATTGAAATTTGATCTGCATTGTAGACCTAGAAATGACCCACTTGGAAGATTTCCAGATTTTGATCAATCCAATTGATCACTTTGCTTTGCTAATTCCAAATTCAGTTTCTACTTTTTCACTGTGTTAAAATTTAGAAAAGGGTTAGGGTGCTAACTTTGCAGAGTTGTATCAGTTGAGAAGTTCACTTTTAGAATAAGATAGTTGAGGATTCATGTTCTACATATGCCATTCAATCAGGATCAGAGGTCAAGTTTCTGAGGCTTCATTTTAGTGACCTTATGAATTCATTTTCAGAGGCATTTCATTCAGTAAACAGTGCAGAAAAGAGTTAAGTTTGCAAAATGGTCATTTTGCAAGAATGATAACTTTCTATTTGAATGTTAATTTCAAGATCTGATTATGGGAACATCCTCATTGCATATGAATGTACTATTTGACCTAATGGTAAATTTTCAGAGCTTGTTTCAATGATTTTGCAGTGGTCAATCTGAAGGAGATTTATGTTATTTTAGCATTTGCATATACACAAGGTTTTTGAAAGGCTAAGTTTTCACTGTTATATCTTGTGCCCAAGGATGAATCTGGTGAATCCCTTCTGCATGTGTATTTAATGATGGTGAATGAATCATTTTTCCAAGTGTCAGGGTAGGGTTACTTGTTTCAGTTAGTTTTCAAAACCAGTTCCTGAGGCCATTTGTTGTTTACGAGACCAATTTGCAAAAGTGTAAGGTTGGGTTTTAAGTGATTACCTCTTAAGTGATTTAAGATCATAGGTGCACTAAAGATTACATTGTAGCAATCTGCAGAGGTTGAAATGGTGGGCATGAATGATGCTTCAGTCGTTATTCAGAAGGAAGACCATGAATTGTCTGCATAAAGTTATAAAGAGGCACATTTTCAAATGTTGAAGATATAAATTGCATAATATAGCAAATACCAGCACAGAGCATAGGCATTAGAAGCATGGTCATTACAAATACAATTTGAAGATGGATCCGGTACATTATACCAAGAGGCCTATGCTGAATGACTGAGGAATTCATGAAAGCTACAGAAGCACGAGGAATCCAGCAGCATAGACAAATACACTATCAAGCTAAATTCAGTATTTCCACTGATTTTGAAAGGGAAGAAGAGGCGTTTTAAAATCAATTCATTATTGCATGAGGCCCGCGCTGACTATGAATGACTTTAAAACATATAAAGTCATTGCATATGTTAATAAAATGTGGAAGACTCCAGAGCTTAGGAATGAAAGACATAAGCCTGCGCATTGTATTCATATGCAAATTGAAATAAAAGCTAATAAATTGATGCAGGAATAATGTTCTTTTTCAAAGGGGCTGCCAGCATACTGAAATACAAAAGTACAAAATCAGATACTAAGACTACCAACGCATTATACCAGATGGTCTGTGTATTGGATTGATGGAGGTTTTGGATGTTTTGAAAACATTACAGTTGCTTGGCAAATACTAATGCCCACCCAGTAGAGGGAGAGCCATTGTTTTGAATGTTTTAGATTATAAAAGGGAATTCTTTCCTTTGCAAATGACTGGGGTCTACACAACAATGGAATGAGGAGAAACATTAAACTAGAACAAATGCAAGATGATTGTGCAAACACCTGCGCAACATTTGGAAGTAATGCTCACGCCATGAAGGGAGGAAAACTTCATGCTATTTTTGGGGGGAAGATGAATGCAATGCTATGCCAATAGCCAACGCAGCAGTACAGACAAGGCATGATAGTTGTTTGACAAGATGCCTCAAATTTATTTGTTGATGAGGCTTTAGAAATTTGCAAAGGCAATGCCAGGCGGCAGGTGTAAAGTCAAATTCCACAACCTTTGCCAGCGTTATTCCACAAGAACCAGATGTAAAGCCTGTGCAATTATAAAATGGAGGTTAAAAACTAATGCAATAGAAGGTACACAGCAAGGTATGTTATGCAGAATGAGGGGCATTTCATATTAAATACATTGCAAACAACATTCCCAGCAGATGTTGCGATAGCATTTTATGGAGAAGTTTGAAGTTTTTTGAAAGATTTTAAGTTAAATCTGGAGAAGTAACTCCATGGAGAGGGGAACCTAAACCATTAAAACAAGTTTATGGTCTCCATTTTCAAAGATATCAAGCCATTAGCAAGCAGTTTACTTAGTAAAGTCTCAGAAAAATGGAAAACAGTGAAAATGAAATGTCCCATATGCCTTGTGTTGTAGCGATTTTTGGTCTTTATATGCTAAATGGCTTTCTCTATAAGTAAATAAGAGATCCCAGAGGCTCTTGGCAGGCTCTTGAGGACCGGAGGAATGGATGCATGGGCAAACCCCTAATTTTAGGCTAAATTTTGAAAATGGCTTTAAAACTCATCAAACCCATTATCCCACATTGTTCCCACAAGCAAAAAATGAGATGTTTATATGCCAAAATGAGAACATGTTAATTTGAAGGAAGGTAAGGAGGCTATCCATGTGCATGCCCAGTCATCTGATGCCTTGGTTTCTATGCCCAAAATTTGAAGGTAAGTAAATTTTGCAGAATAGTTGATGCTGAGATGGCGGTGATGACGTGGCAAAAATGGACACATGGCAGCGTGTTGTGAAGTCGCTAGAAATTGATCGTCAAGGGAGATAACCATGGAGACTTGGTGATTGACTGCTAACGGGTAGTCACGCAGTCGGGAGATGCCAAGAGTTAGCCACCGAGACTTGGCGACTGACCGCTAGCGATTAGTCGGGAAGTAGCCAGAAGGAGAAGATGACTGCCGCGACGAGGAGGTAATCATCAGTTGTATGGTCGCCAGATGGAGTTATCTGCCAGATGCTAGTCGCCAGGTCATCCAAGGTTGATAGTTGAGTTGAAAACTTCTCGCGACTTGGAAACTGAGGTTGGTCGCATGGTCGCCGGATTTAACTGTGGTTAGTAAAAATATTCAGAGACCTAGATACCAAGAAGAAAAGCTAACCAGGGTTAAAGGCACAGTTAAAAGACTATTTTATAGCAGTGAATCAGTATATGCCACATGTCAATTTCTGGTGGCTTCTGGGCAAAATAGGCAGAAAATAGGGTTTTCAAAGGAAATTTAATTGATATGCAGATTTTAAAGGGTAAAGTGCATACTTGGCAAAGGTATTTTATTTTAAATATTAAGAGTTGCATTCCGGGAAGATGTTTCAACATAAGGGATAATCATATTTTTTCAGAGATAGATGGAAATCAAATTTTCTCAGGCAAAGAAAGGTCAGATTTTGAAGGGGCAAACAAAATCAGATTTGCACAAAAGGATAAGACAAAATGCACATATTTTATTGCAAAAATCAGATTTATGAGAGCTTTCTGGGAGGTTTTGTGAGAAGATATTTTCTCAGATTTCAAAGATATTTTCTCAGCAGATGGAATCATATTGGATGGATTTCTCAGTGGAAAATGATGGATATTTGCAAAGGATAAAATCAGATATTTTGAAAAGACAGATTGAGCAGATCAGATTTTCAGAAAGGGGACAGGTGTGAATTACTTTGAAAGATTATGGTTTCTTCTCTTCTTATTTATTCTCTTCTCTTTTCTGTTCTAGGGGTTCTGATTCCAGGTTCCTATTTTGGTTCCTATTTTGGTTCCTGTGGAGGTTCCTGGTCTTGTTCTTGTTCCTATCTTTGTTTGGTTTTGTACAAGTTACCATTTGGTTTGAAGATTTTTATTTGTAAAGCATACTTCTTTTTCATGCTTAGTGTTAGAGTAATCTTTAGTAATTACTCTTTTGCGCTTAAGTTTCACTTAGGCAGTTTCTATTTTTTAGAGTTTCCCTTTTAGGGTTTCGGTATCCTTTATAAGGATTCACTGCTTTGTATTTCACATCGAGATTGTAATCTTTTCATCATAGTTGAATATAGAAATCATTTCTTTCAACATGGTTTTGCAGTCTCTGGACTTTTGGCTGCCATAGAATCTTCTGTCTTCTGTCTCTTGCTTCTTCTCGTGACAGTGTTTGCATGCAGGTGATCTTGGGTGAAGTTGCATTTATCAACTTCTACACTTAGTTCTTGAGTTTATTGTCTGGATATCTAGAAACAACTTGGATTAATGAGAATACAGTGCAGTTCCTACTCATTGTTGTCTTGTCTCTTTTAACTGTGTTTATGCTCTAGTATAGTTTATTTGTAAGGCATCTTAAATATACCTACTACAAGGTAGTGTGTCTAATCATTTGTGAGTCTTTCTCAAGGAGAGAGTTAAATTTTGTAAATGATTTTAGAGAGCAGGACATAGTTGTGAAGATCTAATGAAGAAGTATTGAGTTGAGTAGATTGTTTGTAAGGCATCCAATCTGGATTGTATGAAGTTTGTAAGGCATTCTTCAGTATTGCATTAGTTTTTTATTGTTGAC
>MU227097.1:1155180-1175142 GCA_018584345.1 Thuja plicata | reverse complement strand
TATGAAGTTTGTAAGGCATTCTTCAGTATTGCATTAGTTTTTTATTGTTGACATATGTTTTCATTGACTCTTTTCCCAAGGAATAGGCACTGATCTAGAGTTTGCTGAACAAGTGTTTTCTCCATTCGGTTATACTCAAATTCATCAATTTTATCTAGTTTTTAGAACAAATGAGCTAAACTCATTAAGGACTCATGTCAGCAAGACAGTGTCCATTTTAGTGATTCCTTTGAGAGTGAATCATTAGGTTATCCCTCCTAAAAACAAAAGGAAGAAGGATGCAAATCCTTGTCTCATTGGTTCATGTTATCAAAACCATAGCCTGGCTTATAATACTCTGTTTCAAATTAATCATTGCAATCTCTAAAGTATTCTATAAGTTGTTACAGTGAGGTTTTAGGTACATAATTAGTGAATGAAACAATCCACCAAATATATAGGATGAAATATCAGTAATCTTTGAAAGGTAATACCTGCCTGAGTCTGTGGAGCTCAAAAATGAAGAAGGATATCATCCAATCCTTAGCAATTAGCCTTTCTCTTGCCTAAAGAGGTTGCATTCAAGTATATGAGGTATACTGTCATCATTAGGTAAGTGTTGCAAGAAAAAGTGCTAACAAATTGGTGACTCTACTAGGGAATCAAATAAACGGACAGCAAGTTTAAGATGTTCAATTCCTTGATTTGCTGAATCAACCCAGAGTCTGGTCATAGAGTCACTGTTTGCAAAGAAAATGTATTCCTCAAATTTTTGAAAGGTGAGTTAGGCCTGTTTTTCTGTCATTGCAAAGTATCTAAAGTCCAAAGTTATTGAATAAATATTTACACGATCTCACTACTGGTGAGTGGCGACTCTAAGCTCTTATTTGCACCAGTGTGCACATTAAAGAAAGATTACAAAAAAGGCAGACTTGCAGTGACAGTGACAGCAGATATTTTACATATTTTGAAGCTGATTTAAAGGTGTTCTCAAAGCACATGTTTTGCAACAGCTCAAGTACATCCAGGTATTTCATAAATTTTTAATAATTTTCCTTATCAAGTGATTGCAGCACTAAAGCAAAAAGGATAAAGGTGTGAAAAAAGAGGTTTATATATTTCAAGTTTTTATTTGCATTTTTGCAAAATCTGAATGAGATATGTAATAAGTAAGAGTGGTAGTTTGTAATCTTTTCAACTGCTAAGATGTCATATTCGTATGATTGGAGGGGTAGTAATTTATTTGGGGTAATTAGTTTTCAAGATATCCCTGGATACCAAAATCATATTCCATCAAGGGTTAGGGAATTTTTACCAAAATTTACTAGTTGTGATGAACAGTCAGCTGAAGAACATTTAGAAAAATTTGTTGATTTGGTAGACAATCATAATATCTCACATGAGGATATATTGATGAAACTTTTTGTAATATCCTTAGTTGACATTGCAAGAGACTGGTTTAAGGACCTACCTCATGGCTCAATAGAATCCATGGAAGCATTAGAGGCTTCTTTTATTAAAATATTTAGTAATTTTGAGCAGCTTAGTGATATAGAGCAATATAGTGAAGAAGAGCACAGTGAAGAACATGGCATATCTGAATCAAATGATTTTATATCAGAGTTTGATTCTATCAAAGCAGAGACAAATATGTTGAAGTGAATGCTTCAAGAAAGTGTGGTGTTAATTTTGCAAGAACACATGAGCAGAGAGGAAGGAGAATCACCAAATGATTTTTTCATAAGATTCACTAATAAGCTACAAGGTTATGGTATCATTTTTTGTCCTCTGAATCTTGTATGGGCAGATTTATTTGTTGAGCTTTGTTTTCCCCATACATGCAATTTACCAATTTCTCAGAGGGCAGAATTTTTCCAGGAAGTTATAGAATGGATAAAGGGTTTAGAAGATGCTTCTTCTAAAGATATATCTGATGTTGAAAGAAATGATAGTGAATCTGAAAATTCTGAGATTATTGAAGATGCTAATGATAAATCTGACAGTGAATCTGAATTTAATGATATTGAGAGTGATAAAGATGAATATATGTTTAGTAATGATGAGGAGTCTATCGTTGGTGAAGATATTGCTGACATTAATATTGATATAAAGTTATATGAGCAGCAAGAAAATGAAAAAGATATATGCAGCCAGCAAGAAGACGGTTATGATGCAGACATAAGTGTTTGTAGTGAGATCACTACACAAGAAGATATGATTTCAGAGGTTTCACTACAAGACTCTAACCAAGAAGAAAATTGCAGCATCAAGCAAGAAGACAGTAAGGAGATGAATAAAGAAGATGACTGTTGTTCCCTTCACAGTGAACAAATTGCAGAGATTTTATCTTTTGAGTATCTTAGATATTCAGGAAATGGAAGCTTTGAACTTTCATGTCCAACACATATTGATTTTGACACGGAAAATGAATCAGTGCATTCTGATTTGGACATATGTGATACTGTTTCTTCTTGCACTCCTTCTTCATTAGGCTACAATAAAATTCAGTTTGATTTATCAGATGATGAGGTTTTCAGTGTGATTTCAGATTCAGCAGATGTGGAAAATCCAAATATGGAGTTGAGTATTGATTTAGAGAATAGTGTGGATTTTGAATCTTGTCTTGATTCTAAGTTTGCCTTTGAACCATTAAATGATGGTCAATCAGTGGCTCAAGTTTCATTGGAAAACATTCAAAGTGCTGGTATTTTCCCCCCCACCCACCACTTTTCTTTGAGCTTGTTTAATGATGATAAGCTGCAAGGTGCTCCTATTTTTAATGAAGAGGTTATTGCTCCATGTCCTAAGTTTGATCATATTCATGCTGATGATTTTTCTCTGACTTTGCTTGAGAGGCAAATGATGGATGTGAATGAAATTGATGATGCTTGTCCAAATAGTATGACAAAGATTGAGTATCCCTCCTTTCAGTTGGATGGTGAGTTTTTCAGTTGTGGTTTACAAATGAAAGATGATGAATGTCACAGATATCTAAGTATGTTCTTATCTAAGGAATGTGACACATATATGCCACAATTTTTTTATGATGAAAATCTGCCTAATGTTTGTGGAAGCTCATATGAAGAATATGCAGATTTGATTTCATGTGATGAGTTAGTACAGAGTGGCAGTATTCTCGATCAGACACATGATAAAAAGAGTTTCAGTTTACCTCTGATATATGGAGATGAAAATCAGATCTATGACAGAGGTAAGAGTTGATCTCATCTTTTGGGCTTTACGCCTCTTGTAGATAATATACATATTGTACAGTTGCTTTCCTTTTCAGTTGTGTGTTTTCTTTCAGTTAGAGGTTTCCCCGTTTTGAGAAGAGAGAAAAGCTTTGAAAGAGGAAAGTGAAAAAAGAGATAAAATCTGATTTGATGTTTTGGAGTGGTCTGCTACTCCAGAGATCTATGGTTCTCGGTATAAATTTAAATTTAACCATCCTCAGTTAGAGCCACTGTTGGTACTCCTAAAATTGGAACAAATTTGGAGTCACCATGTTAAAAATTTTAGATAAGCAAAGTGAATACCCTTAAAATTTTGTGTGAAAAGGCTCAGTTAGAATGCTTGAAAAGGATGCCCGGATGATTTTCATGAGGTACAAATTGGGAAAAGGCTTCAATGCCTTTCATTTGACATATACAGTGAGTTCCAACTCCTGAATTCCAATTCTGACATGTTTAGGGAGTAGTCATTTTGACGGGGTCACCTAAATATGCATTTTGCTAAAGTGTCATTTTGTTGTCCGGGGCCTAGTTTGTTTCCAAATATCTTGCACCCTATTGAGTTTCTTGAGCCATCACTTTGGGAATGTATTGCATGCATATCAGAGAACTTAATTTTTAGATCTCAGCTCATTCCAAATCCATTTGACATGTTTTCATACTTCCCAAAGTTGGTTGCTCATAACTGTTTGCATTTTTGTTCTGCCTAGAAATCTGAATAGCCCAGTTTGACAGGTTATAACTTTTGACCAGTTGATTCAATTGAGAAAGTTCCTTTTGTAATATGTTCTAGTGGTCACACACTCCATATTTTCCAATTTGCAGATCCTTATGAAATCAGATGACAAGTTTTTTTAGAACCATTCCATTGGTGAATAATTCTGATTTCCTGTGTTTTCAAGTGCAGAATTGCTAAGTTGTCCACTTTGAGGTCTTGAAAATCTATACCCAAGTGAACATTTTGTATAATTGAATTGTCCCTCATATTGTAAACATGAGAGTGCACCTATTTGAAGATTTACAGATTCCTACCAATCCATTTATCCACTTTTCCAGAGCATTTCCGTTCCTGATTTATTGAAGTTTCGCTGAAAATGTTGAATTCAGAATTAAATGCCATACTTTGTGGTTTCCCTATGTGCACCCAGTTCGAGGTCAGACATAATTGAAAGTTGATCTGCATTGTAGACCTAGAAATGACCCCCTTGGAAGATTTCCAAATTTTGATCAATCTAGTTGATCACTTTGCTTCGCTAATTCCAGATTCAGTTTCTACTTTTTCACTATGTTAAAATCTAAAAAAGGGTTAGGGTGCTAACTTTGCAGAGTTGTATCAGTTGAGAAGTTCACTTTTAGAATAAGATAGTTGAGGATTCATGTTCTACATATGCCATTCAATCAGGATCAGAGGTCAAGTTTCTGAGGGTTCATTTTAGTGACCTTATGAATTCAATTTCAGAGGCATTTCATTCAGTAAACAGTGCAGAAAAGAGTTAAGTTTGCAAAATGGTCATTTTGCAAGAATGATAACTTTCTATTTGAATTTTAATTTCAAGATCCGATTATGGGAACATCCTCATTGCATATGAACGTACTATTTGATCTAATGGTAAATTTTCAGAGCTTGTTTCAATGATTTTGCAGTGGTCAATCTGAAGGAGATTTATGTTATTTCAGCATTTACATATACACAAGTTTTTTGAAAGGCTAAGTTTGCACTGTTATATCTTGTGCCCAAGGATGAATCTGGTGAATCCCTTCTGCATGTGTATTTAATGATGGTGAATGAATCATTTTTCCAAGTGTCAGGGTAGGGTTACTTGTTTCAGTCAGTTTTTGAAACCAGTTCCTGAGGCCATTTGTTGTTTACGAGACCAATTTGCAAAAGTGTAAGGTTGGGTTTTAAGTGATTACCTCTTAAGTGATCTAAGATCATAGGTGCACTAAAGATTACATTCTAGCAATCTGAAGAGGTTGAAATGGTGGCCATGAATGATGCTTCAGTCATTATTCAGAAGGAAGACCATGAATTGTCTACATAAAGTTATAAAGAGGCACATTTTCAAATGTTGAAGATATAAATTGCATAATATAGCAAATACTAGCACAGAGCATAGGCATTAGAAGCATGGTCATTACAAATACAATTTGAAGATGGATCCGGTACATTATACCAAGAGGCCTATGTTGAATGACTGAGGAATTCATGAAAGCTACAGAAGCACAAGGAGGAATCCAACAGCATAGACAAATACACTATCAAGCTAAATTCAGTATTTCCACTAATTTTGAAAGGGAAGAAGAGGCGTTTTAAAATCAATTCATTATTGCATGAGGCCCGCGCTGACTATGAAAGACTTTAAAACATATAAAGTCATTGCATATGTTAATAAAACGTGGAAGACTCCAGAGCTTGGGAATGAAAGACATAAGCCTGCGCATTGTATTCATATGCAAATTGAAATAAAAGCTAATAAATTGATGCAGGAATGATGTTCTTTTTCAAAGGGGCTGCCAGCTTAATGAAATACAAAAGTAAAAAATTAGATACCAAGATTGCTAGCGCATTATACCAGATGGTCTGTGTATTGGATTGATGGAGGTTTTGGAAATTTTGAAAACATTATAGTTGCTTGGCAAATACTAATGCCCACGCAGCAGAGGGAGAGCCATTGTTTTGAATGTTTTAGATTATAAAAAGGAAGTCTTTCCTTTGCAAATGACTGGGGTCTGCGCAAAAATGGAATGAGGAGAAACATTAAACTAGAACAAATGCAAGATGATTGTGCAAACACCTGCGCAACATTTGGAAGTAATGCTGACGCCATGAAGGGAGGAAAACTTCATGCTATTTTGGGGGGGAATATGAATGCAATGCTATGCCAATAACCAGTGCAGTAGTATAGACAAGGCATGATAGTTGTTTGACAGGGTGCCTCAAAGTTATTTGTTGACGAGGCTTTAGAAATTTGCAAAGGCAATGACAGGCGGCAGGTGTAAAGTCAAATTCCACAACCTTTACCAGCATTATTCCACAATAACCAGATGTAAAGCCTGCGCAATTATAAAATGGAGGTTAAAAACTAATGCAATAGCAAGTACACAGCAAGGTATGTTATGCAGAATGAGGGGCATTTCATATTAAATACATTGCAAACAACATTGCCAGAAGATGTTGCGATAGCATTTTATGGAGAAGTTTGAAGTTTTTTGAAATATTTTAAGTTAAATTTGCAGAAGTAACTCCATGGAGAGGGGCGCCTAAACCATTAAAACAAGTTTATGGTCTCCATTTTCAAAGATATCAAGCCATTAGCAAGGAGTTTACTTAGTAAAGTCTCAAAAAAATGGAAAACAGTGAAAATGAAATGTCCCATATGCCTTGTGCTGTAGCGATTCTTGGTCTTTATATGCTAAATGGCTTTCTCTATAAGTAAATAAGAGAGCCCAGAGGCTCTTGGCAGGCTCTTAAGGGCCGGAGGAATGGATGCATGGGCAAACCCCTAATTTTAGGCTAAATTTTGAAAATGGCTTTAAAACTCATCAAACCCATTATCCCACATTTTTCCCACAAGCGAAAATTGAGATGTTTATATGCCAAAAGGAGAACATGTTAATTTGAAGGAAGGTAAGGAGGCTATCCACGCATGTGCCTAGTCATCTGATGCCTCAGTTTCTGTGCCCAAAATTTGAAGGTAAGTAAATTTTGCAGAACAGTTGATGTTGAGATGGCGGTGATGACATGGCGAAAATGGACATGTGGCAGCCTGTCGCAAAGTCGCTAGAAGCTGACTGTCAAGGGAGATAACCGTGGAGACTTGGCAACTGACCGCTAGCGGTTAGTCACATAGTCGGGAGAGGCCAAGAGTTAACCACCGAGACTTGGTGACTGACTGCTAGCGGTTAGTTGCGAAGTAGCCAGAAGGAGAAGATGACTACCAAGACGAGGAGGTAACCGCCAGTCGCATGGTCGCCAGATGGAGTTAGCCACCAGATGCTAGTCGCCAGGTCATCCAAGGTTGACCGTTGAGTTGAAAATTTCTCGCGACTTGGAGACTGAGGTTGCTCGCATGGTCGCCAGATTTAACTGTGGTTAGTAAAAATATTTAGAGACCTAGAGACCAAGAAGAAAAGCTAACCATGGTTAAAGGCACAGTTAAAAGACTAGTTTATAGCAGCAAATCAGCATATGCCACATGTCAATTTCTGGTGGCTTCTGGGCAAAATAGGTAGAAAATAGGGTTTTCAAAGGAAATTTAATTGATATGCAGATTTTAAAGGGTAAAGTGCATACTTGGCAAAAGTATTTTATTTCAAATATTAAGAGTTGCATTCCGGGAAGATGTTTCAACATAAGGGATAATCAGATTTTTTCATAGATAGATGAAAATCAGATTTTCTCAGGCAAAGAGAGGTCAGATTTTGAAGGGGCAAACGAAATCAGATTTGCACAAAAGGATAAGACAAAATGCACATATATTTTATTGCAAAAATCATATTTGTAAGAGCTTTCCGGGAGGTTTTGTGAGCAGATATTTTCTCAGATTTCAAAGATATTTTCTCAGAAGATGGAATCAGATTGGATGGATTTCTCAGTGGGAAATGATGGATATTTGCAAGGGATAAAATTAAATATTTTGAAAAGACAGATTGAGCAGATCAGATTTTCAGAAAGGGAACAGGTGTGAATTACTTTGAAAGATTAGGGTTTTTTCTCTTCTTATTTATTCTCTTCTCTTTTCTATTCTAGGGGTTCTGATTTCAGGTTCCTGTTTTGGTTCCTGTGGAGGTTCCTAGTCTTGTTCTCGTTCCTATCATTGTTTGGTTTTGTACAAGTTACCATTTGGTTTGAAGATTTTTATTTGTAAAGCATACTTCTTTTTCATGCTTAGTTCTTGAGTTTATTGTCTAGATATCTGGAAACAACTTGGATTAATGAGAATACAGTGCAATTCCTACTCATTTATGTCTTGTCTCTTTTAACTATGTTTATGCTCTAGTATAGTTCATTTGTAAGGTATCTGAAATATACCTACTACAAGGTAGTGTGTCTAATCATTTGTGAGTATTTCTCAAGGAGAGAGTTAAATTTTGTAAATGATTTTAGAGAGAAGGACATAGTTGTGAATATCTAATGAAGAAGTATTGAGTTGAGTAGATTATTTGTAAGGCATCCAATCTGGATTGTATGAAGTTTGTAAGGCATTCTTCAGTATTGCATTAGTTTTTTATTGTTGACATATGTTTTTATTGACTCTTTTCCCAAGGAATAGGCACTAATCTAGAGTTTTCTAAACAAGTGTTTTCTCCATTTGGTTATACACAAATTAATCAATTTTATCTAGTTTTTAGAACAAATGAGCTGAACTCATTAAGGACTCATGTCAGCAGGACAGTGTCCATTTTAGTGATTCCTTTGAGAGTGAATCATTAGGTTATCCCTCCTAAAAACAAAAGGAAGAAGGATGCAAATCCTTGTCTCATTGGTTCATGTTATCAAAACCATAGCCTGGCTTATAATACTCTATTTCAAATTAATCATTGCAATCTCTAAAGTATTCTATAAGTTGTTACAGTGAGGTTTTAGGTACATAATCAGTGAATGAAACAATCCACCAAATATATAGGCTGAAATATCAGTACTCTTTGAAAGGTAATACCTTCCTGAGTCTGTGGAGCTCAAAAATGAAGAAGGATATTATCCAATCCTTAGCAATTAGCCTTTCTCTTTCCTAAAAGAGGTTGCATTCAAGTATATGAGGTATAATGTCATCTTTATGTAAGTGTTGCAAGAAAAAGTGCTAACGGAATGCCTTATAGACTATCCTCACACCCCTATATAAAATCTCTGCATAAACCCTAACCCTCTGCAATTATCTGCAAGATTTAAAACTCTCCTTGAAAGCAACTTACAGACAAGAACATGGCTATCTTATAACCAGTATATTCAAAATGCCTAAAAAATTGAACATACAAGAATTAATAGTAAATGCAAGAAGACATCATTGATATCAAAATGCAGATTCCATTGTATTTTATTGATGTAAATTCGATATTAGTACATTCAAAGACTCAAAAAACCAATATTCAGACACAATTTAGTAATCTGCCTTGTAGTTTTATTTTACCATCCTTATTACAATACTAGAATTTGATACTTATAGATAGCCACAGTCATCTTGGAATCCTTTTGAAAAATAAGGATGCAACAAGCTACAGATGACTGGACTAAATGACAAAATACAGTTCCAAGAAGAGATAAAATTTCAGGCGGATGGGAGTAACAAATTTTGCTACTACAAGCCATGTAATCTTTTGTCCTATGACCGCCTGAATGCTTGAAGTTTCTATAAGGTTCCTAGGTCCTTGTTATCTAGAAATTGTTCTCTTGTTGGTGCAGAGGCCCCAATATCTGATTAGTTCAAACTGCTCAACCTCTTTGGTGTTAGCTGTCCCCTTTATGTTTATTGTATCATGCTACCGGGGTGACTATTCCATACTTGCTAACCCATGTGGTGAACACCTCATCACTTGGCCAACTAAAGTTGAGGACCTCATCTTTATGGTTTTTGAACTCTTCCCATTCGCCATTAGCCTTCTCAACTTCTGCCTCCCAGGATTCAAAGAAAGCCTTGTCTTTATTTGAAATATCAATAGTCAACACAAACCAGCCAGTATTTGCCAATGTAATAATACTTTTTGTCCTATTGGTTAGTGCTTCATTCAATTGTCTCAGCCATAAGGCTTCATTCTTTATGTTCCCATCTTCTTTTAAAATATTGGGATACAAATCATACCTATCCCTGGAAAACTCCTCTCTCAGAATAGTGACCCTCTTTATGACCATATTCTTCTTGATGTCTAAATTGACCATCAATTTGAGACATTTGTGGGTGCTTGTGAGGATGATATCAATATTATTCTGTTCCTTTGAGAGAGAGTAAAAGGATTTGACATGGGCTTCCTTCCCTCTCAAGTTATTACTTATCAAATCCCACTGCTTCTTTCCATCTTCATGCTTGCTCATGATGCCTGCAATCTTCTTTCCCAGTAGATAGAGGATAGAAAGGTTGACCTCACTGATACACCTTTTGAGGTTGGAAATTATTTGATTATAACATTATTGTTTTTCCATCTCCTCGGCCTCTTTATATGCAGGGGAGTCTTCAAGATCCTTTTTACCCTCTTCTTCTATCCTTGATCTCTCATTGATCAATCTGTTCTTCTCAGCCTCTAACTCTTCTCTTTTGGCATCAATGGCTTCTTGGTTAGTGAGACTTAAAGGTGCAGGGGATGGTGGATATGTTACAAATGGACTAGAGGAGGAGGGTTGGTGAGGGTCATGATAAATTACCCCTTGGGGCACAAATTGAATCATTTGTTTACTCTCCAGCTCTACTATTTTGTTGTCTTTCATCAAGGATTTGACCCTTTCCTCATTATAAGCCTTAAGTAAAAACTCATATTTCTCATTTAAGCTAGCATAGGCCTCCTTTTCTCTCTCAGCTACCTTCATGCTTAAATTAGTTGTTTGGACAAAAAGGTTTGTAGCTTCAGTACCTAAAGTGTCAGCAACCCTCTTCACAATTAGACTGCCTGAATCTTCAACCTCATCATCTTCCTTTATTCGCCTCTTGTCCTTTTTCTTTAATGACCAGATTTCCAAAGCTACATGATCTTCACTAAAATGGGCACCAATTGATGTCCCAGTAGTGCTCATGGGTTTAACTTTCTTTCTTACAGCATCAAAGACCACTGCATCTGCTAAATCCCATTGTGGAAATATGAGAACTCCCTACCTTTTAACCATTTGTCTACCCTCTTCAGGGGTAATCTTATCAAAATTTAATATCTTTTCCTTTTTAACTTCTTTCTCTACATCCTCCTTGGCAGAGTTGGTTTGAGCTTCTAGCATCTTTTGGCACTTGTGATTGTATTCATCAATATGGTACCTCCACAGAAATTGAATGAAAGCTCTAGTTTTGATGAAATTGTCATCAGACAAGAATTCATCACTGGCATGTTTGGTTACAGGATCTAACTCCTTACCAGAAAATTCTACTACTGTGAGGTTAGTTGTTGTATGTCTAGGTGCCTCTGGTATCCCTTCTTGCAGCTCTTGAGGGGTAACAACTACTTCACCAGCATTCCTCAATTGTACTAGTTGTTCAGCAATGGCCTGATCATCATACTGCATGGGGGATCGGGAGGGAGAGTATAATTCACTCTATTGTTCTTTGGTTTCCACCCTTTGCCTTTTGGGAGAGGGAACCTCTATAATACTGATATCTACTGGTCTCTTTCCCTTATGCTGAAGAGGCTGGTCAGCTTTGGGAGCAATAGTAGTGTATCCTCTCCTTTTATATACTACATAATTCCCTAGTGGGACTATTCTGCTCTATGGAAATCTATTCAGGATAGCAAGAGCCCTTTCCAGATCATTTTCAACTACTCTCTACCTCTTCTCATTTAGGGTTTGCATAATTCCCTCAAAAATATTCATTAGGGAATCAATTTTGTAAGACCATGGGAAAAAATCCTTTAAAGGATCATAAGTCTTGTCAAAATTTTGTACAAAGTCCAAAGACTTCTTGTACGCCATCCATTTCTCTTTCCTAATTTCCTGAACATCAAGGTCAAAAAATTTTCTAATGATATCCTCTAGATAATTCAATTGATGTTCTAACATCACACATTTAGTCCTCTTCCTAAACATACCCATAATAAAATCTTCATTGTCTGCACATCTGGACACTGAAGAGGCTAAATGATAGGGCTCAAAATACTTATCAAACTATGTCCACCCACCTTTGGTTATGATGAAGTGATGGGCTCTAGTGAGGGTAGGAAAGATACTTCCCTTCATCTTTCTGGTCAAGACTTCTTCTTGTAGCCCACCCAACTACCTTATAATTTTTTCTACTCCAATTTTGAGTAGGACTCTGTACGGCAACACATAGGGAATACCTCTGAAACCATAAACCCTAATTACTATGGAAAAAGGGTACAAAATTAAATCTCCCCAATTGTGAGCAATTTTTAACTCTGTGGAATATTCCATAGGCCTTAAAAGTCTCATCATTTCATTGTGAACCCTAGCATTCTGGTTACTCAGTAGTGACTTGAGTCTAGTTGCAAAGACCTTGTCAAAATACACATAACTAGCATTTTTCCTGTCCCATGAAAAATCTGCACTCCACATTTTAAATGGCAATTCTTTACCATCTTGGAATTTCTCCAGTTCCATTTCTTCCTCAAAGAAGTCTGCACTATTGAATAATAACATATGCATCATGAGGGAATACCAACCCATTGGTTTTTGTATGTTGCCATCTTGAATTCCTGACAGACCCTCATGCATCTCCTGAGCAATATAAGATGCAAAACCAAATACTACTGACAAGTGGGGACACAGAATTTGAACAACCATCTGCATTATATGGACAGGCATTTCCACCTCTTCATCTATCCCCAAAACATTGCATAGAGCATTGTACATCTTTCTGGCCTTGCCATTAAAAATATCCAACTTGAAAGGTTCTAGGGTTCTAGGCCCTACCACAACCAAGTTCCCTATTTTGTTGACATACCCCTTCACTACTTCACCCCTGTAATAATCTCTTTGGTTCTTGTATACTTCTTTAAAGTACTCAAGATAAATATCATCCATATGTTGAGAAGTGTTAGTCAGCTTGAAAATCCTTCTGATTTCATCAGCTGATATAGTTAATAGTATATTTCCCCGGGTGTCTCTAACAACCCTAGCCACCTTATCATAAGTGTTTGCAATCAAGGTGAACAAATCAGAGTCCATGAACACACTAGGTGCTATCACTTTTCCCATGTCTAATTCCCAAATATTACAGTCTAGGGTAGGGGCATTCCTCTGGCTATAGGTCATTATGAATAGAGTGAGGCCATCAAAATTGGTATTGGCATATTTCGCCCATCTACTGGAATCGTATAACCCTTCTCCAATTTTGAAGCAGGGATGTGGTGGAACTACCCTTTTGATTTGTGTGGCATCCCTTGAGGACAATTTTAATTGTTGCAACAAACCTTCCCTAACATTTCTCTTCTGGTAATCAACCTCTCTAGAAACTTCAACCCTAAGGGCCATTCTAAGGTTTTTTCTCTTAATACTAGACTTAGATTCTGAAATGAAGCACTAAAACCTTTCTGAACTACAAATTCCACCACAATTTGAATGCTAGTGAATCATCAAGCTTACCCATTCTGCACAGAAGTCGCGTGAAGCCAAATTTCTCTGCAATCCCATTTTTGCTCAAATGATTTTGATGAATCATTGTGACTGCAAGTCGACTTAATCAATTCTATGGCCTCAATCAAATCAATCTTTTGAATGGAATTCGACTGGAGTTGTCACACATTCTATAATTAATTCACAGGCTTCAATTTTGCAGCTTAACGGCTCTCTGCAACATATTTTACCAACTTTGAATTTGAGTCGTTGATTCTAGACATCATTCTCGGCATCTGGTGGCTATCTTATTTTCCTGAAAACAACTGTCCACTGAGGACACGTGTTGCCACCGCTTAATCGCTTACTCGCTAGATGTCGAGCACTTTCCCTTTAAATAATTGAGTCGTTAGATTTAAAACAACTTAACTGTGGTTTAACTCTCGCTAGCTTTGAATTTCTGGGCCCACTAGCGGCCAGATGTCATCACCGCTTAATGGCTTGCTTGTTAGATGTCAAGCATCTTGGGTATAAGCCATTAAGTCGATTGTCCGATCTTTCTAAGCTTTAACACCTTTTATACTTGTCTGCAACTGGACCCACATTCTTTCCTAGACACGTGTCACCTCCACTTAATTGCTTGCTTGTTAGATACCGTGCACTTTTCCTTTAAGCGATTAAGCGGGCCATTTGATCTTTTCAAACTTGCCCACTATTTAACAGAGTGCCTTTATGACTGTTCGGCCCCACCAAAGACACACATCACCACCACTTAATCACTTATTTGATAGATGTTGTGCATGTTCTGATTAAGCCATCAGATTTAAAACAACTTGCCCATTGTTTAACTGAGACTTCTTACAACTTTTTGGCCCCAGCAAGGACACATGTCATCACCGCTTAATCGCTTGCTTGATAGATGTCATGCATCTTTTGATTAAGCCATTAAGCTGGCTGTCAGATATGAAACAACTTAACTAAAGTTTAAGCTTTTGCCACCTCTAAATGTCTGGGTCCACCAACTGCCAGATGTCATCACCGCTTTATCGCTTACCTAATATATGTCATGCATCTTGGGCATAAGCCATTAAGCCGACCATTAGATCAAAAGCGACTTGCTCACTGCATAAGGTAATGATGTAAAAGGGATTTTTCATGGTGAGACTTAGGAATTAATAAAGCGGTTAGGATGACATAGTCTTCTTTCAAAAAGCAACCCATTCAACATGAACACATGACTTAAGGTGACTTAAGTGACCAAAAAAGTAAGGTGAAAATAAAATCGGCTAAGATAATTAGGGTTTTTAATCATATCCACCATTTTCAACTAGGTTAAGGGTTTGAACAAACTTTGCAAAGGTATAAGGACAATTTTGTTCTTAATTTCAAAGCCTTGGACACTACCAATGACAAAATACCCTAGGAAAATTACAAGGCACAAATTAAACAGGAAATAGCACCAACAGTGGCTCTCTTTGAGGATGTTTAAACACTAGGCTATAACAAGAACCACAAATCTCTGGGGAAGTAGACCACAAACTAGACCAACCTAAAACTAGAAACAAACACACAACAGAAAGGAAACACACCTATACATATAATACATACTACTGTGCATGGAGAAGAAAATTCAATTAAAGAAATTTTTCAGGAATTGTCCATGCACTGACAATTCCTGCTCTTCATCATCTAGATTCTTGAGGAAATAAGAATCCTTTCCAGATCTGAGATATAAAAAAAGGTCCAATCCATAGTGATTCAAATTTTTTGTGTTTACCTTTCTCTTCAGCCCTAGTATTCCACTTCAATGCAAAATCACCAAGCAGAAACTTTCTCTCATTTGCCCTTCTGTCAAAAAGGATTTCATTTTTTGTTGTAATTTGATATTTTCTCTCTGGATTTCTCTCCTTATTTCATCTAATTCTACCAATTGAACCATCCTTTCTTCCATGGGTTTAGAAATCTCTATTCCTTCATCTTGGATAAATTTGTAAATTGGGAGCAAATTGTTAACAAGCATCCTTGACTGAACACCATAAACCAATTCAAAATGAGACTTTCCAGTGGCTTTCTTGACAGTAATCCTATCAGCCCAAAGAGCAAGTTTTAACTTAACATACCAAGCTCTCTTATTTCCCTCCAAGGTCTTTTTTAAGATTTGAAAAATACTTTTATTACTGGATTCTACTTGACCATTAGCTTGAGGGTGGTATGGGGATGAATAGGACATAACAATTCCCATATCAGAGCAAAATTTAGTGAATTCTTCAGATCTAAAGCACATGGCATTATCCATTATCAATTTAAGAGGGACACTAAATCTTGTAATTATATTATCCATCAAAAAATCAATAACCACAGTACTTGTTTCCCTTTTGGTTGGGATTGCTTCTGCCCATTTTGTGAAATAATCAGTTGCTAGCAAAATCCATCCATGGCCTCCACTTGATTTTTCATTAAATTCTCCTATAAATTCCATTCCCCACATAGCAAAGGGAGCTTCTGCTACCACTGAGTTTAATAACAATGCCCCTGAATATTTCATCTTGCTTGAAAATCTCTGACAAGGCTCACATTTCCTGACAAAAGTGTGAGCATCTTGAAAAACACAAGGCCAATAATATCTAGCCCTTAAAATTTTGTGGGTTGTTGTTCTAGCAGAATAATGCCCTCCACATATTCTAGCATGCATCTCTTTAAATACCTTTTCTAATTGACCTTTGTCAAGGCATAATAACAAGATCCCATCTCTTTTTTTCCAGAACAAATCACCCTGCAACAAAACATACTTTTGTGATTGCAGTTTCAAACTCCTCCTTTGGTTATCATTCAAGTCATCTGGATATTTAGCATTTTTCAGAAAATAAACAATATTGGTATACCAAGGTTGCATCTCAATACTTGTCAAGCAGTTTTCTTCTACACCAACACTATTTACTTGGACCAAATCCAAATTTTCTTCTATCATCAACTTAGCCAACCCTAATCCCCTCACCAACTTAGTAATATGGATTTCTATGTCAAACTCTTGGACTTTGTTTATCCATTTACATCTCTTTCCTATCACTTCATTTTGAACAAAGATGTCCTTGACAGCAGCATGAGGGACATAGGATTTTACTTTTGCACACACCAAATAAGGCTTGAAAGCCTTGACTACCTTCACCAGAGCATAAGCTTGTTTTTCCTTCATCTGATAATTTAATTCAGTTGATTGCAATGACTTACTAAAAAATGCAATGGGGTGCTCAAAACCTTCACTATCCTTCTGCAATAAGACTGTTGCAATAGTATGAAATGAGGCAAAAGTAAACAAAGAAAAGGGCTTAGTGTAATCAGGGGATACAAGGACTGGTGCTTCTTGAATGGCTTGTTTTATTCTTTCAAAGGCTAACTGGGCTTCTAGGACCCATTCAAACTTCACATTTTTCTTTAGCAATTTGACAATAGGTTTAACCAGTTCTACAAAGTTGACAATAAATCTTCTAACAAAGTTAATTTGCCCTAGAAATGATTGCATACCTTTTAAGTTCTTGGGAGCAAGTACCTTTTGGATGGCTTCAACCCTTTCAAGATCTATCCTTACCCCCTCCTTTGACACTATGTGTCCCAAAAGTTTCCCCTTAGTAACAGCAAAATGACACTTTTTTGGGTTAAGAGACACCTCATGTTCTAGTGCTTTTACCATGACCTTTTCCAAGTGATTGCAATGATCCTCTGCTCTTTTTGAGAAAGATGTTAAATCATCTTGGTACACCACCATCGGAACATCTATGAGGTCTTTGAAGGCTACATCCATAGCTCTTTGAAAAGTTGCACCAGCATTTTTTAGCCCAAATGGCATACGAGCATATACATAAGTGCCCCAAGGGGTAGTAAATGTTGTTTTGAATTGCTCAGATTCTTTAACCATCACTTGATTGTACCCTGAGAATCCATCCATCATAGCTAACAAATCACATCCAGTGACTTTATGCAACATAGCCTCCATGTTAGGTAGTCTGTAATTTTCTTTCAATGAGGCTACATTTAAATTTCTGAAATCAACACACAACCTTATCTCCCCATTTTTCTTTCTTACAGGGACTAAGTTAGAGACCCAAGATGAATGTCTAATAGGCTTGATTATGCCTTCATCCCTTAGCTTCATCAGTTTTGTTTGCATCTTGGTAGCCAGTAATGGATTGATTGGCCTTTGCTTTTGTCTGAATGGTTTAGTGCCTTCTTTTAGAGGGACATCATGTTGGAATAAATATTCTCTGTAGGCTTTCAAATCATCATAGGACCAAGCAAAAACATGTTTGTACTTTTTCAGCAACTTTATCAAATTTTGTCTCGCATTGTTGTCCAATTTCTTGCCAATGTAGACTAATTGGGGAGATATTTCAGATCCCAAATTTATTTCCTCTAAGTCTTACACTTTGGCATTGGACTTCTAAGTCATATAGTTGTCATTTATGTTGAACATGCCTTCCAATACAACCAACCCCTTGGGAATGTGATTAGTATCCAATTGGATGACTTCCTAATCAAAAATATACTCCTTGTCATCCACAATTGACACTAGAAACTCACAATCAATCTTTTGACCATCATATTGATCCATACATTGGATAAACTTGAGGATATCATCATCATCCTCAAAAACTTGCCAATTATGAATATTGTTAGAAACTGCTGGCCTACTTTTTGTCTCAACCATAGATATGCTAGTAAGAGTAACATCATTATTTTTTAGGGAAACATTTTCCAAGAAATCTGCCATTATATTATTTGTTCTTTCAACCCATAATATATTGAAAGCATCAAAGAATTCCATCCTATCCCAAATAGCATATTTATACAATTTTAATCTGTCATCTTTAGCAGCATAATGTCCCCTAATCTGAGATATAATTAACTGGGAATCTCCATGGGATTTTAAACATTTAATACCATGCTTGATGGCAATATCTATTCCCAAGATTAAAGCCTCATATTCGAAAGTATTGTTTGTGCATTGAAAAGTTAACATGAATGAATATTTGAAAGTGATACCTGATGGGGATATCAACAAGACTCCTGCCCCAGATCCTTCTTTTCAACATCCTCCATCAAAATACATTTTCCAAAGCCTATTTTGTTGTAATAGAAATTCATCCACAATTGGGTCAGTATTCTTTAGCTGTGGCTTAACTTCTTCAACCATAAAATTTTCCATATCAACATTCACATAGAAATTTAATTGATCAGGTAAGACCACTTCAACCATAACACATGACCAAGGTTCTCTGTACAATTTGACCTCATTCCCTTTTACAGGGATAGTTGCATAAGATAAATCCAACTGCATCTTTCCTCCTACTGTTGCTTCCCATTGCCTTGATAAAAGCATACCATAATATGGTTTAGTATCCACTACTACTATGTCCATTCTATAAGTTTCTTGAGGGAAAGTAGCAATTTTCACTTTAATATCCTTCAATGTTCCTATCATAGGAACTTCCCTATTATCCATGGCATAGCAGATCCTAGCAGATGTAGTAACCCAGAGGCCTAATTCTTTCATCACATGATAGGACATCACATTTGCTGCAACTCCAGAATCAATCATGTATTTTTTTACCAAGAAATTGTTTAGCATTAAGGTGACATAGAATGGATCAACAGACAATGGTCCTTGAGTTATTATATTTCCAATGCAAATGTTAGATAATTCCTTTCTCTTTCCTTTTCCTTTTACTAATGGACAATCTTATTTAGCACTATTTAGTGTCAAAGGTATCTCCTCATGATTAGGGATAGATACATCATCTATTCCTTTTAATAATGCTAGAGCAACTTCCTTATGCTCTTTTATTTTCAAAATTTCCATAAGTGGGACTAAGAATTTCATCTGGGTCAAAGCATGTTTCATGTCAAAATGAGGTGATTCAAGGGGCATATCATTTACTTTCTTCATTTTCTTGAATTTCTCATTTGGTACTAATTCTTCCTTTGATATCCCCTCCACAATATGATCATGAGAAGACCCTGCTTGTTTGCAACATTCATCTTTGTCATCTTTCTTATGATGAAAATCCTCATTTACTTAAGGTGAGTTTTTTCTAACATAAATAGGGGTAGAATTGCCTTGAGCTGGTTGTACCATTCTATTCCTTAAATTGTAGGCACTTCTTGCTTGATTAATCACTGCAACAGTTAAAGACCTTTTTTCTTCATCAGTAGGAGTCCTAAAATGAGATTGTGAACTATCATCACCCACTGTGTTTATAGTTGCCTGTGAAACATACTCATCCTGATCACTTTGATATGTTAAACTTCGTAACTGGTTTGTAAAAAAATAATTATTCTCTGAACATGAATTATCAGAAGATGAGGAACTATCAAGGAGCCATGGATATGGTTTCTTTACAGTGAACATATTTATAGCAGAGCCTTCCTGATCTCCTTCTTCTGTTTGGTCAAACAAAGCCTGAGCTACTACACATTGATAGGAAGAGTGTGGCATATTGCAAGCATCACACCAGGGAGTGTTCTCAACATAGTTGGCATTGTTCCTTTTCAGGGGGT
>MU227097.1:1138488-1150717 GCA_018584345.1 Thuja plicata | reverse complement strand
CAGAGTTGGGTTGAGCTTCTAGCATCTTTTGGCACTTGTGATTGTATTCATCAATATGGCACCTCCATATAAATTGAATGAAAGCCCTGGTTTTGATGAAATTGTCATCAGACAAGAATTCATCACTAACCTGTTTGGTTACAGGATCTAACTCCTTACCAGCAAACTCTACTACTATGAGGTCAATTTTTGTATGTCTAGGTGCCTCTGGCATCCCTTCTTACAGCTCTTGAGGGGTAACAACTACTTCACCAGCATTCCTCAATTGTACTAGTTGTTCAGCAATGGCCTGATCATCATACTGCATGGGGGATTGGGAGGGAGAGTATAATTCACTCTGTTGTTCTTTGGTTTCCACCCTTTGCCTTTTGGGAGAGGGCACCTCTTGAATACTAATATTTTCTAGTCTCTTTCCCTTATGCTGAGGAGGTTGGTTAGCTTTGGGAGCAATAGTAGTGTATCCTCTCCTTTTATATACTACATAATTCCCTGGTGGGACTATTCTACTTTGTGGAAATCTATTCAGGACAGCAAGAGCCCTTTCTAGATCATTTTCAACTTCTCTCTACCTCTTCTCATTTAGGGTTTGCATAATTCCCTCAAAAAGATTCATTAGGGAATCAATTTTGTAAGACCATGGGAAAAAATCCTTTAAAGGATCATAAGTCTTGTCAAAATTTTGTACAAAGTCCAAAGACTTCTTGTACGCCATCCATTTCTCTTTCCTGATTTCCTGAACATCAAGGTCAAAAATGTTTCTAATGACATCCTCTGGGTAATTGAATTGATGTTCTAACATAACACATTTATTCCTCTTCCTGAACATACCCATAATAAAATCTTCATTGTCTGCACATCTGGACACTGAAGTGGCTAAATGATAGGGCTCAAAATACTTATCAAACTACGTCCACCAACCTTTGGTTATGATGAAGTGATGGGCCCTAGTGAGGGTAGGAAAGATACTTCCCTTCATCTTTTCGGTCAAGACTTCTTCTTGTAGCCCACCCAACTGCCTTATAATTTTTGCTACTCCAATTTTGAGTGGGACTCTGTAGGGCAACACATAGGGAATACCTCTAAAACCATAAACCCTAATTATCATGGAAAAAGGGTACAAAATTAAATCTCCCCAACTGTGAGCAATTTTTAACTCTGGGGCATATTCCATAGGCCTTAAAAGCCTCATCATTTCATTGTGAACCCTAGCATTCTGGTTACTCAGCAGTGACTTGAGTGTAGTTACAAAGACCTTGTCAAAATACACATAACTAGCATTTTTCCTATCCCATGTCAAATCTGCACTCCACATTTGAATAGGAAATTCTTTACCATCTTGGAATTTCTCCAGTTCCATTTCTTCCTCAAAGAAGTCTGCACTGTTGAATAAGAACATATGCATCATGAGGTAATACCAACCCATTGGTTTTTGTATGTTTCCATCTTGAATTCTTGATAGAACCTCATGCATCTCCTGAGCAATATAAGATGCAAAATCAAATACTACTAACAAGTGGGGATGCAGAATTTGAACAACCATCAGCATTATATGGACAGGATTTTCCACCTCTGCATCTATCCCCAAAACATTGCACAGAGCACTGTACATCTTTCTGGCCTTGCCATTAAAAAGATCCAACTTGAAAGGTTCTGGGGTTCTAGGCCCTACCACAACCAAGTTCCCTATTTTGTGGACATACCCCTTCACTACTTCACCCTTGTAATAATCTCTTTGGTTCTTGTATACTTCTTTAAAGTACTCAAGATAAATATCATCCTTATGTTGAGAAGTGTCAGTCAGCTTGAAAATCCTTCTGATTTCATCAGTTGATACAGTCAATAGTATATTTCCCCGGGTGTCTCTAACAACCCTAGCCACCTTATCATAAGTGTTTGCAATCAAGGTGAACAAATCAGTGTCCATGAACACATTAGGTGCTATCATTTTTCCCACGTCTAATTCCCAAATATTATAGTCTAGGGTGGGGGAATTCCTCTGGCTATAGGCCATTTTGAACAGAGTGAGGCCATCAAAACTAGCATTGGCATCTTTCACCCATCTACCAGAATCGTATAACCCTTCTCCAATTTTGAAGCGGGGATGTGGTAGAACTACCCTTTTGATTTGTGTGGCATCCCCTGAGGACAGTGGTAATTGTTGCAACAAATCTTCCCTAACATTTCTCTTCTGGTAATCAACCTCTCCAAAAACTTCAACCCTAGGGGCCATTCTAAGTTTTTTTCTCTTAGTACTAGACTCAGATTCTAAAACAAAGCATTAAAACCTTTCTTTAATACAAATTCCACCACAATTTGAATGCTAGTTAATCAGATCACTTACCCATTCTACACAGAAATCATGTGAAGCCAAATTTCTCTGCAATCCCATTTTTGCTCGAATGATTTTGATGAATCATTGTGACTGCAAGTCAACTTAATCAATTCTACGGCCTCAATCAAATCAATCTTTTGAATTGAATTCGACTGGAGTTGTCACACGTTCTTTAATTAATTCACATGCTTCAATTTCGTGGCTTAACAGCTCTCTGCAACATATTTTACCAACTTTGAATTTGAGCCATTGATTCTGGACATCATTCTCTGCATCTAATGGCTATCTTATTTTCCCAAAAACAACTGTCCATCGAGGACACATGTCACCGCCACTTAATCTCTTACTCACTAGATGTCGAGCACTTTCCCTTTAAGTGATTAAGCGAGCCGTCAGATTTAAAACAACTTAACTATGGTTTAACTCTCACCAAGTTTGAATTTCCAGGCCCACCAGCTACCAGATGTCATCACCACTTAATGGCTTTCTCGTTAGATGTCAAGCATCTTGGGTATAAGCCATTAAGCTTATCATCTGATCTTTCTGAGCTTTAACACCTTTTATACTTGTCTGTGACTGGACCCACATTCTTTCCTAGATAGGTGTCACCTTTGCTTAATCGCTTTCCCGTTAGATACCGTGCACTTTTCCTTTAAGTGATTAAGCGGGCCATTCAATCTTTTCAAACTTACCCACTATTTAACAGAGCGCCTTTATGACTATTCAGCCCCACCAAAGACATGCATCACCACCACTTAATTGCTTATTTGATAGATGTCATGCATGTTCTGATTAAGCCATTAAGCGAGCCGTCACATTTAAAACAACTTGCCCACTGTTTAACTGAGACTTCTTACGACTGTTTGGCCCCACCAAGGACACGCGTCACCACTGCTTAATCACTTGCTTGATAGATGTTGTGCATCTTTTGATTAAGCCATTAAGCTGACCGTCGGATATGAAACATCTTAACTAAAGTTTAAGCTTTTTCCACCTCTAAATGTCTGGGTCCACCAACTGCGAGATGTCATCACCACTTAATCACTTACCTGATAGATGTCGTGCATCTTGGGCATAAGCCATTAATTCGACCATTAGATCAAAAGCAACTTGCTCACTGCATAAGGTAATGATGTAAAAGGGATTTTTTCATGGCGAGACTTAGGAATGAATAAAGTGGTTAGGATGACATAGTCTTCTTGCAAAAAGCAACCCAGTCAACATGAACACATGACTTAAGGTGACTTAAGTGACCAAAAAAGCAACGTGAAAATAGAATTGGCCAAGAAAATTAGGGTTTTTAATCATATTCCACCATTTTCATCTAGGTTAAGGGTTTGAACAAACTTTGCAGAGGTATAAGGACAATTTTGATCTTGATTTCAAAGCCTTGGACACTACCAATGACAAAAGACCCTATAAACAGGAAATAGCACCAACACCTAGGATGAAACAAGACCTAGAAGGGAAGAGAGTACTCCACTAGAACAAGAAGAAGAATAGGTATAAGATGCCACTTTGGGAGAGAAAGATGAAACCTTAGAAGAAGAGTTACATGAAGAACAGAGCTCAAAACTTCAAGAAGCATTAGAAAAAATAAAGGAATCCCAGGAGGAGATAGAATTCCAAAGTACATGAGGGACTGCCTTAGTATTGTACATCTCTCCTTGAGAACCCATTACTGCCTTTACTAAACCAACATGGTTTACTAAAGAGATTAAACATAGGAAGAGAGTCTATAGAGAAGAAGAAGAGGACACAAACATATCCTTCCTAGGTCAAGACTTCCACCAAGTAGAGTCTAGTGTACCCGCAAGGACAATGTCTTATATCACTCAAGATAATAAGGGCCACTGAAAATCACAAGTGATATTTCATGTAGCTAGCGCCACCTAGGAAGAAATAACCCTAGAGGATTATAGTTTTGATGAGATTGATTCAGGGGAGCCTACAAGAGAAGGAAGTAAAGCCTTGGAAGCTCTGGGCCTAAAACATGCTCTAGGATTTATGGACAAGGATGAAGAAAAGATAAAATCATTGACTGAGTAGAATGAGGCATTAAAGAAATTCAAATTTAAAGTGGTGGTCCCATTGACCCAAGTTATCCAAAAGCCCCATTACATGCTCTCTTGGAAAAGATGGCTATCCAAGAATTACTGGAAGGGATAACACATTATTTTGTACAGGCATGTACAGACTGGAAGGTTCATTTTGAGCAGTTAGGAGATAGAATCATCAGATCTATTTTGAGACCTTTCAGGACCATTCTCAAGGAGCCTACTAAGTTATTTGATATGATGTAAGATGAACAAGGATTGGACTTCCAATTGAGTAGATTGAAGAAATCATTCAAGGACCTAAAAAATAATAAGGAAACAACACTTCCAAATTCTGGTGAAATTATATAAGGGGGTAGAATTGGATAATTTTAGGATATGGACTAAGAGCATAACAAAAACAATAAAGGTTTATGAAAAGTGCATGAACAAAATCCGTGAGACACGTGAAGGAGATATGATATGGGTGGAGAAAAAGAATATTTCTTCATAGGCATAGATTTGGAATTATACAAGGATAGTGAGAAACAAGTCTTATCCCTGGTAAAGAACAGCATACTACAGTTCAAGGGGATTATGCCAGGTGTCAATACAAAGGAGGATCTCTATCAACTCTTCAAATTCAAGGAAGAGATGAAAAGAATGTATGAACATTAAGAAGAGATCAAATTCTTTTCTTATAAGTTGACGAGATTTAGTGAAAAACAAGAGTGGTGTCTCAGTAATGTGAAAGAGATAGATTATGACAAAATGCAAGAAATAGTACAGAGGCTTCGGGATGCTCATCCAGATATCTTCCCAAACTAACTGTCCATTTTGGGGACATAGTCAAATTTTACAGTAAGGAATTTTGACACTTAGTCATTTTTGAAGCCTCAAAAGTTTGGCCTTTCAGCCTTCGAAAGTTTAAAATTTTGGAGATCCCAAGGAGAGTTCATCTACACTTAGTTTGTTTTATCCTCTTGGTTTCTCAGAGAAAAGGTCGAGGTTCAAATTTCTAGTCTATTCTAGCATGAAGAAGCATTCTTATAATAGATTGCTTGTGGACTAAGGTTCATTTTGGTTTAACTGAAAGCTATCCATCAATTGTCTTCACAAAGAGAAGCCCATGTGAAGACTTTAAGGAAGAACTCGAAGATCAAAGTAAAGACTCTAGTCAAAAATGGTGGAGCTCTAGTTCAGTTCTCCTTTATTTTTGAGTGAGTTTGACCCTGATTGTTAGTGTAAAGTAAATGTAAATGGGTCAAGGATCCATGCAAACTTGTTAGTAGTTAGTTTAAGAGTATTTGAGCTTCAATAATATTTAGTTTCATATTTATTTTTTTATTTTAGAGTATTCTAAACCCTATTTTTAGGGTTCATAGTTTTGTAAATCAGAGCATTAAACATTGCATCATAACAATGTAAAATGGTCATATCTTTTATGCAATAAATATATACAATCGGTGCTTCATTCATAGTGTGATATTGTTTGTTGTCTATGGTAAATTAATGAATTTTTGTTCACTTGTTCATTTATTTGAAAGAGCTTATTGTATTTATTGTGTTTGGATTTGCAATTGATTAGATTGGATTTTGTTGTTGTTCATCGATCTTACTATGACAAATGATTGGGAAAGATAATTCTACTTCTTCAACAATAAATTCATCTCTTGTGTGTGTATATACTTGTGGCATCATGATTTGATAGATTTTGAAAATCTTGCATCTTGATAAAATTTTATGCAAATGATTGCATCTATTCGGTATAGATTCGTGACTTGGCTTGATTCATATTCTGTGGGTTTCCATCTTTCTATCATTCAATTTGCAAGGAAGGTTCAACAATGGTTTATGTCTATTAGGATCTTATTTCCATAAATTTTCTTAATTATTGTTACCCAAATATTTGATCTTTTGATAATCTTGATAGAGTAGATAATTATTTTAGGGGTTTAGCGTACATTTTACAACATTAGTTAATTACATGCATTGATAAATTGTAAAAAATACAAAAAGTACTAAATTTTGTTTTGCAGCCTGAAGTCTTGAAAGTACCAGCAAAGGCCTCCTCATGAACATTCATATTTATCTTCAACTAAGCTTACCAAGTGGTTATACCACGACCACGAAGAACCTTGGTAATAACTTTGTTATTCTTTCAAGAGAGGAAATTGGATCTTGAATTCCTAGCAATTGACTTGTGTAAAAACAACGCTCAACACTAACATCATCAACATAATATAAGAATCATCATATAAAGTCTAATGATATGAAATTCATTGTCCAACAGATTCTAATACATCAAAATAGTATAACATCATGTAATAACTTCTCAAATCCATTTTGGGGCTTCCTCTAATCATCATTCTAAAATTTCACAATATCCTTTATTAATCTGCATCATAATAGTCTTCTAATACATTCAATCATTAAGCGTCATTAAAAATACATCCTATAATATTCAATATAGGAATCATGGGTTTATCCATCTTAAAAAAAATAATGAGTCATTCGTAGGATCGGATCCATCAATCATAGTCAGGAAGTACATGTCAAACAAGTTTAATTCTACTAACCTTATTGCATGTAATAATAATATATTTTATTATAAAATCCAATACTCACTTGCATTATCCTTTTGAAAAAACATCACTACATACTTCACGACTCAACTTCATCGATCGATTTACATTCACATTTAAAAATCATTTAAGCACCCAGCATTAAGCAAACTAATCTTATTACAAATCTCCATATTCCTTGCACCATACCAAATTACACAACACAAACACTCACTCATATTCTTATAATATTCAGTCAGATTAAATGACCTTAGTGCAAACGTAGTGCACCCTAGGCACATCTGCATAACTGTCATGCTGCCTTTGTCTAGACCAGAACTCTATCGCTCATAACGTTTACACCAAAAATTATTATACTAATCACTTCAATGATAATGTAGAAAAATAGGCTTGAACCAACATATAAAAATCTTGTAAAGATCCAACGCTTCAGCTATTAGATATGGCCCCCGTATTAAGAGTAGTTTTCTGTAACAAAAACTCAGAATTTTACTGTTACAACCCACTTATCCACCAAATTACTCACACCATACTAAACCATTTGAACTCAAACCAAAACCATTTGAAATACATATGAGTCTACTTTTCAATGTGCCAAGAATATTAACTTTTCAACAGTTAACTTTGAAGATATAAACAAACTCTTTCCATTAACTCTGAAACCGAGGGTTTTAGGTTGTTTCAAGAAAATTCATTCATTCTTCCTCTACACATTATGACCAATGGTCAAATCACATTCAAATTAAAGGTGATTCATCAAAATATAACTCCAAATAGGTTTCACTAGTCGTTCAATCCATTAACATATGGAGGAAAACACAATAACATCATGAAATGGTTATTTTCTGTAACTGTCATCAATAATGCATTCCAAACATTAAAACTCTTTATTTCTCTAAAAATACATTACAAGGACTGATTGATGGTGTTACTTCATTATCTTCATCCTTCCTTCATTTATTCATGGATATCCAATGATTTTGGAGGCATGAATATTCTTGACTTTCACGACTGTCACCAAGAATGGTGACAGTCAGAATTATAACTGTCTTTCCTTTACAGAACTCTTGTCAAAATGAACACACCTTTTCAATTTCGACCAAACATGATTTATAAATACTCTTTCATCCCCCTTTACAGTTACCAACTTCTCAACTACCCCCTAGGACCGTACAATTTCCACTTGCATCAATTACATCTTTTTGGCAACTTTTACAATGTTGCATTTTACAACTTTTGGAGCAATTTTTACATTTTCAACCAAATGACCTTATAACTTTGTCAAATCTCTCTAAACATGTTCAAATGGATTATTAATGAATTTTTACCACCTTTTTACCCTTCCAAGACTGAATTTCCATTATTTCACCTATTAGACCAATCTAAGCCCATAACTAGGACATTGAGGACACTTTTACATATTTGGCTTTCAAAACCTTACAAATTGTTTCAAATGGACTTAGAACACTTAAGTGACCTTATTACATTACAAATACAAATAATTTTATCATATTGTGATCATGAATCCCCTGATAATTTTTGTGTCATGGGTGCTCCTACACCACAAATGACCTTGTATTAATCATTGTAAATCTATTATCATGTTAAATAATAGTTCTATCAGGATAATTTTGATTCAGTCGTAGCCTGTACCATTTGACGGCCAATAGAACTAATTTGAAGGATTCAAATTTGCACTCAACTATATCATCCAAAATCCCATAGTATTTGTTTTGAGATTCTTGAGGATGCATGTCATTTATAGATGAAATATTAGTGACCTCAAAGACTGCAGTTATCCCAGAATCACAAGTTTTCTTTGTGTCGTCCAACTTTTTTATGTGAAATTTATGGCCATGGTAGTACATAGCTTTATGGTGCTTGACGTGCAATTTTTCAAACATGTAAAAATCATTTGCATCATGAGTTGATATTAAACATATGGGTTGTGATTAGTAAATTTATATGTACATGTCTACCTCTTAAACCATTTTCTAGATCAATTACCATTGGCGTAACATTGGAATCTCTATTATGATGAGCTTATTTAACCAATGAAGCAACACCTTCACATGTTAATGAGTGACCATTTTGTTGACATAGTTCAATCCATACCATCATCCAATCAAGATTGTTCGCAATATACAAATGTAGTGAATCCCACTCTCGACCAACTATATAAAAAAAGACTACTTACAAACAACCTCAATTGAAGATTTATAAGAATTAATTAACTACAATAACATCTTATTATTACCTTTCACTTTCCTCAATCAACCTTTCCCCATCAAGTACTCTCTTTCAAATTTGTTAATGTTGTTGGGTCCCAAATGCGATCTACATGCATCTTTGCTGCAAACTTAGGAAGATATTCACTAATGTACACCATGGTCTGGTATACCATATATCCCTCCACCATAGAACCCTCAGGATGTGCTCTTTGTTGAACCAAACCCTTCAAAAAATTTAGGTGTCTCTCAACCATCCACATTGACCTAGTTTGTACAGGTCCACACCATTCAATCTCCTCAACTTGATGTATGAGGTAGTGTTCTTGTGCATTGAAAAAAGTAGAAGGTAAACACTTTTGTATTTCACAATTAAGTTGAGGAATTTTTTTCTTCCAATATTTTATATCTTCTTTACTGATTTCTTTCGATGACAACCACCTAGATGCAATTCAACACGCAAAACTTAAAATTGAGATATTACAAAAAAATATGCAATAAATTAATGAAAAAGTAAAAAAATTCACAAATATAATATCTATACAACAAATCTAACAAATAACGCTTCTAACCTCATGTATTTTCCAAGATCATATATAACTTGTTTGACACTGTTATCGAAGTGGTGTGGGAGAGATAGAGGTACTAGAACGTACTATGATAATTATTAAATGATCATTTAAATATTTTAGAGGATAATACAATGAAAAATACATGCAGTATACAAATATATAGAGGATACAAAATAACAAGAATTATGTTAATAAAGGTATGTCAATCGTGTGTTTTCATCCCTGGCCCAAATTCACTTTTCTTTAATATGAGATTATTTATGTTCGCAGCAAACCCTGTGGGAAATCAAATTTTTTGTATGACTTCTTTTATAGAATTGTTTTTCTACTCTAATAATAACCAAGAAAGGGCACTTATATCAATATGGCCTCCATTGTTATTTGATTGAATGACATTTTTCAATGCATGGTTAGAATCTTCAATGTCACTACAAATTTTGACATTTTTTTCTTTATCACACCTTCTGTCCAATAACTTCCATAATGTCTCTGTTACATTCTTTCTAATTTGCATAGCATCAAATAAATGCACGATTGGGAGGTGCTCATAGTATGGCAACCTGCTAAACTATCTAGGATAACTTTTTAGTCCTTTTGGAAGTTGATCATTGACACCTTGATGACCTTCACGAGCATCAATTACCTCATTAGTAAACAAAATACAATATCAAAATATAAATTTCAAACAAAAACCATCAGATTGAATGACATTACATCATCGATTTACTCTATTGTATTCCAACTTCCATAGGCGAGGTGTAATTCTTCATGGCTTTGATGTAGTCTCTTCTTTCCCATTGAAAAGATGTTTTTCGGTAATTTGATACTTATGATTTCTATGGAGAAAGTTCCTATACTCATCGAACACCTACTTTCCTAAACTTTTTGAATGACGAGATTTCATCTTTGGACCACAAAGTGGACATGCAAATTTTCCCTTTGTCTAAAGACCTACAAGATCATGTATAATTAGATTGAATATTTTCATTTTGATAATTACAATTATCATGTGCAAACTTAGACATACATCAAAGATGTGTTAGCACTATAACATACCAAAAAAGAGGTGTTAAGAAGAGAACATACCACAAAAATGTGCTAGCCTAGGGGCATCATGTATTGTCCATACAAGCATTGCATGGAATTAAAACTGTCATTTTCCTATTGTTCTAGCAATGCCATACATAGTGACCTCATTTCATAAAGTCAACAACTCGTCGATAAGGGGCTCAATATATACATTCATATATTTAACTTGGTACTTACCTGGTTGAATGAACAGAAATATTACATAATTATTCTCATTTTTATGTGGTATTTATGAATAAATTTAGATTACTATTGAATTAAAAAATACCTAGAACAATCATTGCCAACATTATGTGCTCCCCCTTTGTGGACATCCAAGGAGGAATGTTATGGTTGATAACAAAAATAGGCCACACCAAGTAAACAGATCTCATCTCTCCAAATGGATTGACACCGTCCGCTGCCAATGAAAGCTTGAGATTACAAGGTTCTTTAAAGTGTGGCCAAGTTTTTTCTATGTCTTTAAATGCATAACCATCCATAGGCATTTGCATAATATCATCTCAACTTCTATTGTGTGCATGGTAATCTATAAATTGTGCCAAGATAGTGCACCTGAATAATCGTTGCAGACATGGAATAATGGGAATATACTGGAGAACCTTGTGAGGCATATTTTTTTTTATTTGATATGTTTGATACCTACTAATATGACAATCAGGGCATTGTGTTGCAAATTCATATTGTTTATGATATATAATATGATCATTGGGACATGCATGTATTGTTTGATACTCCATCCCAATAACATTCATAATGGAAAATAGTTCCCGGTATGAGCGAGATAGAATGTTTTATGGTGGTAACAAACACTCACCTATCAACCTATAGCACAAGATATAATTAGCATACATGATTCACCCTATGTTAACAATAAGTAAATTATGACTAAAATAGGTGAAAAAGATGACATATATGACATACCTTAACATTTGTGACATTTCTACGTTGGATAAATCATTCAAAACCTTGAAGTTCACCAACAAAAATACAGCGAACAGAAGAGTTGTTTTGGAGTCTTCGTATAGGGGCTTGCATGCCTTCTCAAGTATAGGTAAATCAAGTCCATCTTCATCATTGTGATCAACTACGCTAGTACTATCATCTTCAATCGTATTCTCTGGCACATGATCAGTTGCAACAATACCATCATCTTCAATTGTGTTCTCTGTCACAGGATCATCTTCTTCCATGGAATCATTATCTTCTCCTTGTATATTCACACCTCAATGTTCCTCCACTTGGAAATTCACATTCTCAGGATTTTTATGGTCCATAACATGTAACCCAGGGTGGTTAACCTATATCAAAATGATGACATTAAATTAACCATGACCATGATCTCATCATCAATTGATTTCTTATGTATATAAATTGTTAAAACAAT
>MU227097.1:1113682-1137645 GCA_018584345.1 Thuja plicata | reverse complement strand
TAAAAATATCATATAATCATCTTGATTTTAATTAGTCACTTAACCATGATGCATGAACAAGCACACTAAGAACAACATGCACCTTTAATGCACTCTACAAATAAAATCTATACAACAACGACATATTATCCATTTGAATTTTGAAATAGACCCATACAAGCTAATCATACATATCATTAGACCCTTCAAAAAAAAGCTACATAATCATTATATTTTATATCTTCTGCACAAGTTTCATTGAATCGTGATGCATTAGCTCAATAAATTCCTACAAAATCCATACACATTCATGGGCATTCACAACCTTCAATCAAAATCCATGCACAATATCCATGATGCAAGCTTCATTAAAGCTATTAACAATAATAGAATATTGTGCATGATTGTAAATATCACAAACCATTGTGCATTAATTAGCACATTGTAAGATCTTCATGCACACTAGCCATGATACACTTGGTTAAAATAAAAGCCACCAACATTAATAGGATAATATGTCATTTATGTCATACAACCCTAATACACACCTTACATGTAATTTGATTAGATCCATCACACATGAGAGTAAATAATTGTTCAAGTGACCATGGGCATCTTTCATGACAATGCACAGAAGGTCGAGATGAGTTGTTTAAAAATTTTGAAACATGTGAAAGTACATATGCTATATAGTAAGCTACACTAAATAATGAGAGTGGCCTATATTTTAGTAGAGTACAATGATCACATGGCAAGGCTCAAATTTTTTGGCCTAAATCAAATGCATTAAATTCCACCTAAGATAGATAAAAAGTAGAAATAGAGACATTGAGAAGGTATCATTGGTCTTCAAGTAGTCTTGGCAATGTGAGTGATGGCACATAGATTATTTCTATTAGTTTTAGCACTCTCCGGAACAAACCACGCAAAGCTGATTATAATGGGCATTGAGTCATTGTATATTGGAGTTTGTGGATTCTTTTAGTGTCAAAATCAGACCCTCACTTCGATTAGGTCCAATATTACAGCACAATAAATTCTCAGACAATAATACCAATAGTTCTAACATATTACAATAAATTCTTAGACAATAATACCAAGCATAGCACTGACTACCTTAGACCCCCAAAAAAGATAAAGAAAAATAATGAATCATATGCTTTACCATAAATTTTCTTGTGTAAATATTTCAAGAGATGTAAAATGTGAGGTAATATTCAGAAGATTGTTTCAGGAATCAACCGTGTGTGTTTATGTATGGACATTTTCTATCTAGCAATCTATCTTTTTAGACTGTCGGCTGTGGTTGTCCAAGACTGGCTGAACTTGATTGACAATTATCATGGACTATAGAAATTTAATGGTGTTTAAATTAATGTTGCTACAAAAATACACACTTATTCAGAAACTAAACAATCTTTCCACCACTGTCACATGTACTTTGAAAATTTTTTGCTTTCCACCACTGTTACATGGAATTTGAAAAATTTTATGTTTATGTTTTTGTATGGACATTTTCAGTCATATTTAACGATCTATTTTCTTCTATCATTGAATGTGATGGTTAAAGAAGATGAATTGCTAAACCTGATTGAAAATATGGATTCAAAAACATATACAATCAATTTTAGAAACATAACAAATATTTGACATACTACATTATGAATTGTGAAAAACTTCAACCAATTCTTTGTAATTATTTCGATAATTTTTCCTACCCATAAATATTGTATAAATAATTACTATGGATTGGGGAAATTTGTTATAATTAACTCTTTGTAAGCTAATCTTTCAGGACAAAATGCGAGTATCCCAGAATAAACATTACATTCCACGTGAATGAGGGTTCAACCGACTACTGGTTTTCTATTATGATTGAATATGAAGATGGAGATGGAGATGTGGGAGGTGTGCTACTGAAAGAGGTACAATCCATATCTTTTAATCTATCACAGGACTTTTTACATTCTTGTATATAATGGATTGATCAAAATTCATAATAATAGAAAAGTTGATAGTGATAAAGAATGGTTATGAATTCTGAGAATAAAGAAGAGAAGGAAAAACGTGTTCTGAAAATGGTAGGAGATATGAGATGGATCAATGTACACATGTACCCCTAAGTCTAAAGAGAAACCCTCAAACAACTAACAAGTGCAAAGAAGCCCTTCAGTACTTGTTTTAATCTATCCATTACAACCATAATGATTAATAGTACTTGTATGTATTTTGGATGCATCATTATGGTTATGCTTTTGTTAATATTTTCATTTTTTCTGTAAAATTCATTCTCTATTTCAGCACCATTATGTTTAATAATTTGACTGTTACATAATTATATTTTAAATCCCTATTATTGTTCTCAAACAGGAAAGCTTACAATTTCACTACATACATTAATATAAAATAAGAAATAGTGACCTTTGACTGTTAAATCCAAATTAGATTGATAAGAAAAAAAGAAAGCAAAGAGAAGCAATGAGTGTAATGTGGAGTTCCTAAAAGAGCACAGAGTTTGTAATTAAATAAAATAACTTTTGAGGGCCTCATTGACAACATCCATATACCTGAATAAAATTGTTCATCTTTTTCTAGAGAAGTTGTATAGTAATTTTAGATTGTTTTGGTGACTTTAGTATTAAGAGTATGAGTTTATATTTTTCAAAGTAAATGGTGTTATACCTCAATCTGGGATCCATAAAAAATTCTTAATTACTTTAAATTTTAGAACACTAGATGATCTGTGATAGTTTGGTGAAGATAGCAAAGAAAGGTATCAAACAAAATTCAAGCTTATATAACAATTGTAGTGCAGCATACAAGAAACTTAGTAGCAAATGAAAACACCATTATTTTATCACTCACCTTCAGCCCTAGCTCTAAATTCAGTTTGCAAGTATGGGAAACATGGATGCTCTAGGTGATGAAAGTTTTCAATCCAGAAAGCAAATTGATGAACTACTTCCTATTGAGAAATCAAACAAAATTCAAGCTTATATAACAATTGTATTGCAACATATAAGAAACTTATTAGAAAATGAAAACACTATTATTTTATCACTCACCTTCACCCCTAGCTCTAAATTCAGTTTGCAAGTATGGGAAACATGGATGCTCTAGTTGATGAAAGTTTTCAATCCAGAAAGCAAATTGATGAACTACTTCCTGTAGAAATAAAGTAATAAATGATAAGATGACTATTATAAGACAATAAGTAACATGTTCATAGCAAATTTCAAAATCCTTTCACTGTCAAAGCAGTGGTATAGCATGGAAAACATGAAATATTTGTTGTTTCAATACAAAAAATTAAAATGTTACAATCCAAGTAACCCTTTTCACAAACTAATATGTTACACCCAAATCATCCCTATACTAAACTAATTAGTTTATACAATTATATGTACTACAAGGACCTCCTTACCAATTTCCAAGGATCTACTAGTCTGTTTGACTTTTTCCAAGCCAAAACTAAATCCAATTTATACAAATCTATTGTTTGCACAGTCATAAATCAGTCAGAGGCCCACTTTGACAATTTATAACTTTCAACCAAAATATCATCACCTCAAACAAGTTGTAATTTATGATTATCTATATTGAAGTGTACATGTACGCTGAATTACAGATCTTTAATAGTTGATTTGATATATTTTCAGGAATGAGAGGATAGGCAATTTTTAGCAGCCTGTCAGTTCCAGTTTTAGAAAGTAGTTGAGACTTTCTTTGATAATGGATATTTGCATCTTTGGATGAATTTCCCAGAGCCACTTGTTTTGTTTCCTCTCTGATCAGATGATTAGAAGTATGTAAATTTTCAATGGATTCTAGAGGCAATTTATTTAGTCTGGTGATGTTCTAAAAAAATGATAAATATTTAATATAAAAGGAGATATTTAATGTAAAATAGATTTGGGGAAAGACTTTGAGGTCTCTACATACATGCAAACAAAAGACATAGAGCTTCTTTGCACAAATTAATGCCATCACTTTTGGTACCCACAATGCTTGCAAGGTATGAACAAGATGAAATCAGGTAAAGAAGCTTTCCTAACTAATACAACAGGTGGGTGTAAAGCCCAAATCCAACAACCTTTGTTGGAATCCTCTTTTCCAGTGATTAACAATGGAGCTTTGGTATGTGCAGAGTGTATGTGGTAAGAAGGCTTAGAAATTTCTAAGAAATGTGGAAAATTTGGACAATGGTGGAAGTGAAAACCAAATGTGAATGGCATTGTGTAAAGACAAATTCAATAACCACTGCTAGTTTATTCTACCTGCGCTAATATGGAAGATCTGCAAGGTACGGGCATATGTAAGAGCATAACATCAGTAGGGTTTTGACAAATATCACAGTGGAAATTATTTGTTGGAAAATATAGCGCCCAATTCAACAATCACTGCCAGCATCGCCTCTACTGAATACTTTGAAGATTTGTGACAACTGAATGGATGTGTTTCTTGGTTGCCTGTAGATCAAATGTGGAGAGATTGTAGAATATGCATATTTTAGTTTTGCAAGGTGTAGATCTTACATGTGCCCTCACCAACCTTCGTGTCCTCGCTTCTTCCCCTAATTCACGCCCTCCATGACGTCTCTGAAATGCGTAAGGAAATAATGAAATGATTTATTTCTTCTTCTTTTTTTAGTAATGCCCGTGTTCATCATAATTTTGATGAACATGGGTGTTCATCAAAATTATGATGAACATGGGCATTACTTTAAAAAAAAATCAAAATTTTCCTTCTATAATCTGACCAAGACAAATAAATATAATGCCTCGTCAAAAATTTAGGTCAAAAATAGGGGTTAAATGTACTAGTGATTTTATCCCTTCCAGATCAACATCCAGCAGCCCTTCATTAATAATGAAATCCATCAAATCTACCCTACTTTCCACTTGAGATAAATTCCCTCCCATTTTATCTTCCTTCTTTAAGGGAGTGTTGAAATCTCCCATTATCAAAAAGTTGTTCTCTGTACTGGTTTCCATCAGATCATGCAACTTCTTCCAGAGCTTTAATGTTCCAGATTTTTTATTGGGGGCATAAACATTTATAAGGGTCCAAGAGAAATTATCCTTTAAACTCTGGACTTTAGCTGCTAGAAAAAATTTCTCTTCCTTTAGGAGCTGACAATCAAATCAAGAATGATTCCAGAAGATAGCCAACCCTCCTGAAGCCCCTTCAGAACTAGTACCAAAACAAATCCTATTTTTTAATAATTTCATATTCTCAATTTTTTCTTTTATCATCTTAGTTTCTTGAATCAAAAGGATGTCTGGTTTAGAATCTCTAACTAAATTCCTAACTACATATTTCTTATGAGGACCATTGATTCCTCAAGTGTTCCAAGAGATAATATTCATTTAAGGATTGGAAAACAAACTTGATGGATGGTGAGTTGTTCTCCATTAGCAATATTCTGTTTAGCTTCCTCTTCCCTTTGAGTTTTCTCAAATTTTCTTCCTTTTTTTGGTTTTGGAGTTCCTATATCTGCTTTATGCTGACCTCTTGTCAAGACTCCTGGTTTTTTACCTCCATTCTTTTTTATCGACTTCAAATTGGGATTCCCAATTGAGGAGCTCTCAGATTTCTTTCCTAAGTTAATGTTCAACTCATAAGCAGAGTAGTTTCCTTTGGGGGATTTTGAGCCTTTCTTTCCTGATCCCTTCTTTGAGTCTCCCACAGTTGACCAAGAGTTTTCCTTGTCCTCTGAATCTATTTCTTTCTTATTTTTCTGTTTATCATTTTGTTTTGGATCAGATGGGGAATCCTTTTTACTTCCTCTAGTTGTATCATTCTCCTATTCCAATTTTTCCTCTGTCCTTTGTGTTATTTTATTTTGCGTTCCTACCAAGAGCTCATCTTCCTCAACTCCCTTTATTTTTCTTCTCCTTTGGAAGGAGTCATATTTTCTTCTATCCTTGATTCATTCTATTTTGTCTCTCCTGTGAAAGGTTCCCTTTTTTCTTCTATAGAGGTGTTCGGACTTGTGGGATCATTTTTCCTTTCTTCTAGTACTTGCTTTACTGATTCTTGATCTAGTGTTTTTTGAGCTTCCCCTATTTGCTCCTTCTAATGATTCTCATTTATTTTTTCGTATGTGCTATTATCTGTCTGATCCCTATTTCCATCTAAAATTTTTGGAAGGATATTAGTTTCCTCTATTTTTCTTTTCCATTCCATTCTCTGTCCTTTTTTATCTTGGTCCTTCTTTTTTTCCTTTTGAGGCTTCTGAGGGTAATGTTTAGCCGAGTGACATGATTTCTTACATATGAATCATGCAAAAGGCATAGATTCATATTCCACCTCTTGGATCCATGACCCCAATTTCAATTTTAGGGTTATCACCTGAGGAAGATCCACATTCTGTTGAATGTTAACACAAATCCTTGCATACACTTGTCTTGTTCTAGCTTCTATCATTGGATCAATAGATAGAAGCTCCCCAAAGGCACATGTTATAGTGATAAGAATGTCCTCATGCCAATATTCCAAAGGCATCCTAGGGAGGCGAACACAAACCGGTGCCCCTATAAAAAAAATATCATTATAGTCCATGCTAGTCGTCCATTTTTGTAGAGATAAGGAAGATTTTCCCATCATCCAAGGACCCCCACACAAAACTTAAGAAAGGTCTTCCCCATTTGAAAATTCAAAGGATAAAAAACCTTTAGGCATAGCCGCTACATCAACTTGACCTTTCAGCCTCCATTTCTTGTCCACAAAGGATCTGACCAAATCTATATTCAGTCTTGGGCCCAAAAAATTTCCAACCAAAGTTGAAGCCATGAATGATACCGTGTGGTCCACTAACAAGTCAAGTATATCGATGCCAAACTCTCCTTTCAGTGGGTTAGATAAGATATTAACTTTGGGGAATAAAGACTTGCCCGAGGGTTTTATACCAAAAGACCCGCCCATTTCCCTTTCCCTAGATTAGTGGAGAAACCATGTGACTTACCTTTAGATGATTCTACCCCAACATTTGAATCTTTTGATTTTTTCACCTCTGGCCCCATTCCTAATCCATCATTCTTGCTGGACAGTACCAAGGTAGATCCTCCAACTTTTTCCACAGCTTCTGACAAGGATCTAATAGCAGTATCAACACCTTTTGTCGTAGATCCTACAGCAGATCCATCAGCTCCCAGCTTTCCTCCAGTTTCAAAATTCAAAATTCTTTCTCTCACCCTTTCCTCCTCTCCTCCTCCCTCCCGCTCCCACTTTGGAATGTTGCTTCAATGTTTTTCAATATAAATTCCAACCTAATGTAAATATATGTACCCTAAGGAGTTGTAAATTTTCCAAACCTTAAGTTGAGTATATCTAGAAAAACCATCCATTAGGGATAATAGCTCACAACCTTTAACTTATGAAAGATTGCTTCCATATTGGGTAGATGATAATTATCCTTTAATTATGACATGTTCAAATTTTTCAACTCCACAGAAAGTCTCATGTCTCCATTCTTCTCTTGCAAAAGCACCAAGTTTAAGACCCAAGAGGAATGCCTTATAGGTTTGATTATTCCTCCATCTCTAAGTTTCATTAAGTATTCCTATATTTTGGGTGACAAAGTCAGTTTAACAAGTATTATCTTCTATATAAATATTTTTGCATCAATTTTAAGAGGAACTGCATGCTAGAAAAGAACCTCTCTATATGCTTTTAGGTCATCATATCACCAAGCAAAGACCTAGTTATATTTCCTCAATAATCAATGTTGCCCTTACTTTTGGATTTATCTTCTTACCAATATATGCCCTTTCAGGAGAAGCCTCAATCCCCAAATTAACCTCTTCCAAAATCATAATTTTGACCAGGTGCAGACTTTCTAATCTAACTATCATTTTTGTCAAATATCCTTTCCAAAGAATCTAAACCTTTTTAGAATTTTATTAGTCCTCAATTGCACTATTTCATTCCAAAGGATTGTTTTCTTTCCATCTATGACTTCTAAAATATATTGAGATCTATTTCTTGAGACTCATATTGAACTATGCATTATATAAATTTCAATAGATCATCATCATCAAAAAAAAAATTTACCAATTACAAACATTATCAGGAATAAATGGCCTAACCTTCACCTCAACTTTGGTTATCACTTCCACTATGACATCATCACTATTGAAAGAAATATTTGCTAAAATTCTTCCATGATGCTCCTAGATCTCTCTACCCAACTTAAACAAAATGAATCAAAAAATTCTAATAGGTCCCACACAACAAACTTTATTATTTTAACCTCTTAGTCTTTGAAAAGTAGACCTAACTTGTGAAACAATTAACTTTGATTTGACATATACTTTCAACAATATTATTCCATATTTCACAACTAAGTTCAATCCTAACAATAAAACTTCATATTCAGCTACATTATTGGTACATTCAAAATATAAGAGAAAGGATTTATTGTAAGTTTTATAGTTAGGTGCAATGAAAATTAAACCAACTCTTTATCCCTATTTTTTGCAAGATCCATTAAAATACATGTGGCGCAAGCCTTCTTGGTCCTCCTAAATAGCATCTACTATTGATCAGTATTCTATATCCAAGGCTCTGTAGGTTCCACCCAAACTTTGTCCACATTTATGTCAATAGAATTTACCATTTGATATGGATCAACTCTTTCAACCACTTTGGGTGTTCTTGGTTCTATTAACAACTTGAATTCTTTCCTATTTACAATAATAATGGCTTAAGATAAATACAACTAAACATTTCCACCTACTTCTACACCCCAATGTCTTGACAATAGCATCCCATACTTCGGTGGGACATCTACAATAGTAATATTTATCTTCAATGTTGCTTCTAGAAAATTATCCAACTTAAGTTCAACATCCTTTATAATTCCAATAACGGGGACTACCCTATTATTCATGGAATAACATTTTTTTATATGAGATATCCATCCATATTTGTATCTCCTTCATAATCCCAAATGGCATGATATTGATTGTAGCACCTAAATCAATCATACAATTCTTCACAACTTTTTTATATATAAAAAAGGATACATAGAATGGTTCCACTTGAGATGGACACTTGGTTAATGTAGTAGCCAAATACACTTCAGGAGTCCTCACTTCTTCTATCGTGACTTCATTATCCTATTTTCATATATTTATTTATGGAGTATCCTTCTTTTGGCATGTAAGTAATGTGTTTCCCACATTCACTCTCATTGCCATAACATTATTTCTATGTTCTTTTATATTCATCATTTCCAAAAAAGGAAATGAAACCTTTATCTACAATAAGGTTTCAACCATATTAGAGGAAGGAGTACTTGAAGCAATTGAGGTAACAATCTTACCTACTTCACTTTTCATTATTATTCTTTCTCATTGGAAATTTTAGGGTTGGGGAGAGTATGTACATGTTCCTCTTTATCCACCTTGTGTTTCCTCTGAATTCTTTGAATTCCATTAGTAGGCACATTGAATTGAACCTTTCTATATTTTGGAATCTTTCCCTTTTCTTCCACCTTTTGAGTTGTTGGTGATATTTTTTCTGCAACCTCAGATTCCTTAATAAATAGACTATCAGGCTTGCACTACTCAAATCCATCCATTATATTCCTTAAGTTATAGTCACTCCTTGCTTCAGAAACCACAGCTATAGTAAGATATCTAATCTCTTGCTCTTATGGTCTCCTCAAAACCACTTGTTTATCTTCAATAAACAACATGCACATCATAACATCATCATCTTCTGCATCTTGTTTATCATCAGAAAAAACTTCCTATTAATAGGAATGTATATTAGTTTTTTGATCATTGATATCCAACTCAATCCCTTCCTCGTCTAATTAAATATAGCATTCACTCATTGGAGATGATCAAAAATAAATCATGTTAAAAATATGGTCATCAAAATATTCATTATCATGTTGACTGAAATTCCAATCAGAATCTTGAATGGATTGAGCAACTACACATCCTTCTTAAGAGTGTGGAAATTGACATGCTATACACCAAAGGATATCATCAACAATATTTTCACTTGGTCTTTTGAGAGGATTGGGATTTTCTTTTTTATAAGACCCTTTCTTAATCTCCTTTATAGGTCTCCCATCTTTCCATTATGTTTTATATGGCATATCTCTCAAGTTTGGTCTCTCAAATCATTGGTAATTGTGTCAATCAGGAGACAATCCCTTTTCATTTTTTTGTAATCTTATAGCTCATATATTTTAGTTGGCTCATGAGTTTATCTAGTTTATCCTCTTCTTTGGGTTTTCTTTTTTGGTGTCCGTTAGGGCTCTGTAGTATCTTAATTTCATCTCTTTTTCCTATTATCCTAGAAGCCTTATTATTATTTTCCATATTCAATTCATATTTTTGGTTCCCTATTCCTCAATTCATACCCCATTTTAGGGTCAAAATAATTTATGTAGTATACCAAACACATGGAATCATTTGGCTTGAAATGATTGAGGACTTTATGGAAAATCTTCATAATATAGCATTAAATCTGTAAAATATTCATTTAACCCTTCTAGATGTTGGTTAACTCATGAAGTGTGAATTTAGGATTAGATTTATCACCATATTTCTCCTTAAACATAAAATTAAACTTGTTAGAGATTGCATGAACAACATCATGATCACATCCTTAGCATCAATCTCATAGTTATCGATTACATTCTAAAATTCCTTAAGGTGATCTTCTCCTAAAAGAGCATTATTCCCTATAAACTTGGGTAAGGAATTTTTGAGTTCATCACTGATAGGGTTTGGATACCAAGGAATACTATTGAAATCAATTTTTTTTGTATCCATAAATATTCATGGTCATTGTTGTGAATAGGTTCTCTCTCTAATAATGGGCACCACCAAATTTATATTATCTTGGAAGTTTAGTTGTTGGAGTTGCTACTACAAATGTTGTGATTGTTGCAACTATTTCAATTTCTACAATTGTTGTTGGATGTAAGGATTGGGTTGTTTTTGGTACTAAAAATGGGGTAATTTCTTGGGATTAATGTACTTTTGGCTTCAGCAAATGTTGGTCTTAATGTTGCAATACTTGCAAATTTTGTTGCAATTATTGCTACAATAATTATTGTTGTTGCAATTGTTGTAGTTGTTGCTAATGGAAAGGAGCTTGTCTTGAAAATTGATTATATCTATATTGTTGGTAACCCATCCCTCCTTGACTTACAAGTGGAGTTTGACTAACTATAAGAGATTGTGACACTTGTGAAAAAACAATTGGCATACTTACTAGTACAAAAAAAATGGGAATCAAAATAAGGGTAGTCTAATATTGTTGAGTTAGAAATGGTGCACTCTCTATAACTTGAATATTTGAAACATTAGAGTAGGCTAAAAGTAACTTGATGCATATACATTAGACACATTTAGTGGAACAGACCCCACAAAACTAGAGGACTGTCATGAAACACATATTGAGGAAACATTTGTAAAAGTAGATTTACTTTTAGTGGAACCAAGGTTCAATGTGGAGCAAGTATTTGCATTAGTGAATTGTACAAATATATATGGTTTCAAAACATAATGTTGACAAGAAAAAAAGGAAAATGACACAACCTTGATTATTCCTAGAGTAAAAGGGGATGAATATTAGTATGATTGAGTAGAGATCTTTAATTGGGAAAGCCTATCTTCATAGTCTTGCTTACCCTTGGATAATCGTATGGCTTCATTCATCCTTTTCTTAAACTACATGCCCTTTTCAGGATCTTTTTAGAAGGGGAACATCTTTCTAGAATGGTTTGCACTAGTGGTAGGGAAAGTCTTAGGCTCTTGGTTAAGATAAGGGGATTGTGACTCTTCACTACTAGAATCTGTATCAACTCCAAAAATGAGATTACAAAAATATTCTTCAAAAATAAGATCAGATTTATTTTTCCCTTTTCTAATGGAGATGTAACTTTCTCTCTAGAAATAGAAGATTGGGAGAAAACTTCAACACAATTTACAAGCAAATTTGTAGAAGATGCAAAATTAAAAGTACCTTTTTTTTTGCGAACCATTTTCTCACTTCCTCTGAGTGTACAATCTTATCTAGAGACCTTGAATTGATCTTCTCTCATCCATATCAGTAAATCTCAATGATGACACATTTTTCCATTAGTATGCAAAGGGAAAATAGTTTTTGAACCATCAGTAGCACCTACATCGAAAGATAGGCTTTCAGTACAAACTGAAAGTATAGATAACAAAGGTCACCGAAAGTGCTAAGTTAAAGAGAAACCCGACAAGATAGATCACAAGAGAAACTTGACACAGTTTGCATAGTTCAACCTGAAAATGTTGAAGTGTAAACTGATAGAGAAGAAATCAGAGGAACCCAACAGAGCAAGGGAACCTGACGGACAGTTCATAGAAGGAACACCAAAAGACTGACAACAAAGAAACCCAAGTATTAGTCACCAAAAGTTAGTTATAACCCGAGAAATGTGGATCTGACTTCCAAATCAGATAAAACATTTATGTTTTATATTAAGCATTTTGATTTGATTTAAAACCATTTCTTGAGGGAAAAGCAATGTAATTATAATTTTTGTAATCAGTCTAACTAATTGAAAACATGCAAACTAGGAGATCAAGGTCAAGTTGTAAACCTTCGATCATAGAGTTATCTTTGTAATACGTGAAACTTAATTAGGTCAATGTATTATATAAATAGATGTGTATTCATTCATTTCATATGGATGAGAGGATGATAGTAGCCAAGGAGCACATCTATGGATCAGACTAAGAGTTTCAAGAAAGAACAGCAAAAGATGAATTAGGTTATCAAGAACCAGATTCAAGGGTACTGAGCAACAGAGGTATTAATCAATCACATTAGGTGAAACATTGTACATGTGATTTTAATGGATTTGTAATCAAAAATTTTAGATTGCATACACTCAGATCACTGAATATTTTTTTCTACATTCTAACAAGTGTAGAAAATAGAAGAAACCCTTTCAAGAAAGGTAGACTTAACAATCCTTTGTAAATCTCTTAACTGAGTGCACACTAAACATTGTTGCTAAAGATATTAATAGAGTGGGCCTTAACCAGTCTCTACATAATACTCCTAACAGGGTAGATCATCAAAAGTGACCAAAATTGTAAGCCTTAATCGGCCCCTTCCATTCTGCAGATAGTGAAGCTTTGTGGCTTTCATCCCCACCGTAGTTTTTACCTTCTAACAGGGGTTTTCTGCCTTACCAAATCTTGTGTCAAGTGTCTATACATTTCATGAATGTTTTACATGCTTAATTAGTTTATGAATTGATATTACATACACAAAGATAGAATAGAAAATGGTTGGTAATACAATTGATTACTAAAATCTTAAAGGTTAATTGATAAAAATTTTGAGGGTACTAATTCACCCCTCCCCTCTCAGTACACCATTCCATTATTTCCAACACTTTATGTCTAAATGCTTAGGTGCCCAAGACAAAATACTTTAACCTTATAAATTGTTCCTTTTCTCATGCAAGAATGCATGACATGCTTGATATTCAATGATCCATTAACCTTTTAGATGCATCATCCCATGCAGGGAATTAACTGAAGACAAATGTCACAATATGGAGATACCTTACAATTTTCTCAACAAATGACTAAATTTTGACTCAAATTTACCCCAATAGAGTAATAAAAAAAACCTTTCTGAAAATAATAAACCTAAGTATAGGGAACGTGTTCATTTCTATAATAACAAAAAGAATTTTTTAATCACTCTCTCAAGGATTGAAGCGGGGTTATCAACTTGATTTTCTTCTTCTTCAAAAACTAAAGATGCTCTCATATATTCAATAGCACTTATTTTGTTATTCCGGGCTATAGTGTTTAATTGAGTACGTCCTCTTTCTCACCTTGAACCCAATCTAGACTAGATTGCAACACAGGAAAAACTTTGTGGGAGGATCATATTTTATCAAATGTCTTTAAACTCTCCTATAAAGTCGTCAATCTATTGGATGATCCTACTAATTGTCCAAAAATTCCTAAGAATTGGCCAATTTCTATCAATAGACTTTTTTGGTGAGTATTTCATATTAGGCATGTTTTCAATGGATTCTAACCAAATATATCATGATTTCAACCTAGAATTGGATAAATCATTGGTTATTTATCATTGAAATTACAATTTGAGAACTGATTCTAAACTAATCCTACTTATAATAACAAAAAACTTAAAAGATTTGATGATTGATATTTTTTTTTAAATCAAACTAGTATGATCAAATAGATCAGTATCTAATTCCTAGGTGCGAAGTCATAACCACAAATCTGAATATACCCTCATAATATAATAAACTCAAATCATTTGGTTCTATTCACTTATGCCATATATAAATGAATTTATTAAAATTACTACAAAATTCTATGTATACATTCATACTATCCCCTCAAACTTACCACAATTTGCTTATGGAATTTAATTATTTTCTTAAAGAAACACATAAAAATATCACATGTTCTCATGAAATGCAAGATGACAAACCAAAAATATATTTTATATTATTGATTCATAAAATATGAGTACAATATGGAGACAATTATGTAGTATTTTCATTGATATCCAAATTGTAGGTAATATCATATGAGTATATACAAGCTCTATAACCATTTGACTCTATTTGCAAAATACTAATTCTATCTACATGCCTAGTCAAATAAATTTCAAAAACCCTTAAAATAGGCCTTGGGATTCCTTTTATATTATTGATATTGCTACAAGCTTCTAGCTTATTACCAAAATTATCATTAGATTTTATTCCATCAAAATAAATTATTCTCCAAATATTTATTCGATTGCGGTAAAGACAAAGTATATGTGAAATCCTAGAGAGAAACAATGATGATGTATGAAAGTGGTTATGATTAAGAAGCTCCTTGAAAAAAATTAAACAAGGAAAATAAATTGGTAGAATTGAAACCACAAAGGCACTAAACTATGATCTTCATCTCTAACAATATTTAGTTTCCTCAGTGAACCATAAGGTACCCATGACCTAGTTGGTCTGGCAAGGTCCCTATCTTAAAATAACTAAGATATAAGTTGAAGTGTGTATGTTTCTTTGTTATTGGTTATCTTGTCCTACTAGAAAATTTTCAAAAAATTGTTCCAATTGTGTTTATCTTTTATCTGCATAGTTTTCTCCTTATTCCAACGCATCTAGCTCATTTGGCCATTCAGATTCCTTTAATTGTTGCATCTAAGTAAGGAACTCCCTCCACCTTGTGTCTAAAACAAACCTGGTATTCACAATAAACTTTAAAAATCCTACCTCCAAAGCCATCCCTATGCATTGTGATGTTGAATAATTATATCAATCTCATCTTCTCTTCTTCTATTACTAGATAAATCATTGGCACAATCAAATCAAACTCATCCATCCATTCTTCAAGGTTTTTGAGCCTTTTCTTTTCATCCATAATGTCTGGGATGGATGGGTGTTCCAATTCATGAAATGACTTGATTCTTGCCTTAATCTGTTGTTCTGTATTCTCAAAAAATGGTAGATATTCTATAAGAGTATCTGTCATTTCCTTGGTAGGAAGATAGTTCAGAGGGGCATTAGATACAAATTGGACTACCAAGCCAATCTTTGTCATGAAATTATGCTTAGGTTGCCACCTATCAAAAATTAGTTTTAGGAATGGCACATTCATAGCACATTGTTGCATTGATTGCAATAAAGAATTGTAACTTCCATGGACTACATCTACTTTGAGTTTAATTTTATCACTCCTATAATACAAAACTTCCCAAGGATTCAATAACCTAATCTATAGTCATTGTCCTATCTTCATGTGATTCCTCCTCCTATTCCCCTATATTTGTTGCATTCTTTTCTAGCCTTGCTTGGACCTTCTCTAGGATGCAAGTATCCATGTCAGTTACTTACTTGACCACAATGTATGTAGAAGGTAGTTGGGTAGAAGGTACCAAAGGTCGAGTACTTGAAGCTATTTGTAGCTTTGATCTTAAATTTTCCAAATAAAGGTTATTATAACCTTTTGTTAAGTTCACCTCATTTTCACTCAATTTATTATTTTCTTCTGCCAAATTCTTGGTGGCAACTTGACTAAACATTTCAGCATGCACAATTCATGTAAAAGCCTCCAAGGAAAATGTATTTCTCAAATTTTTTGTAAGACCATTGCCCCGCATCTCTTGTGTTGATTCAAAGCATTTGGACTTCTGTGTCTTTGGGGTTGTTCCTCACATGGCTAGCATTTGTGAGCTTTGGTGATATCCAAATTCGGTTATCCCTTCCTCTACTTCAAATTCAGAGGTAAAAATTGTTTCAATTTGGCTCTAGAAATGATCCATCAAAAATATTGTTTGTAAATCCCAATTTGGGAGTAGGAGCACACTACTTTATTTGACAATCTTTTAAGGCTCATTTAGGCTAACATTTATATCATCAAAGCTTATTTCTCTAAAAGTAGCATCAACAAATAGGTCATGTTAGGTTGGCTTTATTCCCTTCTTATTGGCTTCCAATTTTTCCCAGTATTATTTTCCTTTAATTTTCACCCAAAAAACATTAAATTTAGGATTCTTTCATCAACCATAAATTGGGCTGCAAAAATGTGCCTCTAATCACTTGCTTGTCCCAAAGGAGCTTCCTTATACATGTCTTTCATTTTCTCATGAATCAGTTGAGTATCACTATCTCCAATAGGTGTCCTTAGAGGTTGATCAACCTCCTCATACCCTCCTTGTTTCTAAATTTTTTCTACTACTTCTTTAGAACATATCACACTCGTACATTTTGGCAAATATGTGACTACGTGACAAAAATGTTTAGTCGCACCACTAAAAATTTTGGTCACGTGACTAAAATTGATCATATTCTACTATTGTTTTGTAATTTACAAGTATATATGACTAAATAAGTGACTAATTTTGTCGCAAGGTAAAATCACAAGGTAAACCAAATAAAAGTGACTAAATGAACTACCAAATAAATGACTAAATAAAAGTGGCTAAATAAACTACCAAATAAATGACTAAATAAACTACCAAATAAATGACTAAATAATTAGTCACTAAACAAAAATGACTAAATAAAGGACCAAATAAATGACTAAATAGTTAGTCACTAATAATCTCATTTCACCAGTAATGCTTGTTTTCCAATAGGTTTTATATTACGGGAGAAATCCATCTACACATGTCTCATGCTAGAAATCTTACTTTCAGGTGATTTGATCAAAATTGATTGATAAACACCATTAATTTAGATATATTATAATCAAAATCAAAATGAATAGTTTATAGCATCAAACAAATTTTCATTTATGGTTTATTGTGACAAGTTGCATTTTGAATACTTCCTTTGTAGAATAGGGCTAATTACAGACCTAAAATGGAGGATAGTTAGTATAGTTAACAATATTTTTCCAAATTAAATTAAGCAAGCCTATTGGTTTGAAGATTATATCATGTTATTGTGGTCCAATTCATTACATATGTAGGGTATCTGAATCAATGAGTTGTTTGAAGAGTATAACTAATTTAGGAAGTTTGGGAGTTTTAAACCCAAATAATGTTGGGAGGGCTAGTAGACCTAGAGTTATTATTTGAAGGAAGAAGTAAAGGTAAGGTTTTGAAGAAAATAATAAGTGTTTTTATTGTGTATATTTATGAATTCAACTATGTATATTGTGTATATTATTTTAAGTATCCTAAATTTAAAATTAAAACTATTTTAATTGTCTAGTTAAATTAAAAAATAAAGTCAAAATAAATATGGCAACATCTACGCATAACCCAAAATGCACAAGTAAAAGTAACTAAATAAATGACTAAATAAAAATTAACTCTCTAGAAATCTTAGGTGTCAAATTGAAATGAGGGAAGAGATGCCAAAAATCACATAAAATCTAATTCTCTAGAAATCACATTTTGTATTTTCTTAAAATACATTAAAGATGAAGATGAAGTGAATGGCCTTTCAACTTACATATGCACACAAAATCAAATAAAAAATTTCTTTTTTTGTAAGTTGTAGTTATGTTTAGTGCCACCAATCGTATATTTTCTTGAATTTGTTTGAAATATAATTTGCTCTGCATGTTCCATTATATATTGATCTTGAAACGTGCTTTACTCCTGTATGTTCCATTATTTAGTGATCTTCCATTATATAGGAGAAGAATTCTAGAAAGGGACAAAAAGTCCTTCAAAGATGAGAGGGAAACACACAATTGAGTTGGGGGTTGGTTGTGGTCTGATAGGATTTGGTAACATTTTTTATTCTCTTTGTACTACTCTTTTAAGTGTTTTTGAAATATTTTTATACATTGTAATATGGTCATATTTTTATAAATCCCTTACGCATATAATGATTTAGATTTGTTAGAATAACTGAGAGGGGGGTGAATCAGTGGCCTCAAAAATTAATCCAATAAATCAACCCAAAACTTTATACCACATATATAAAACCTCTCGTTATCTTTAGTCCTACAAGATGTATGCCTTGTGTGAATCTAACATGTATATACTTCTTGGTGTTTATTCTTTTTATCCTTTCCTTAAGCTTTACCGAATAGCACTCTATCTTATCTTAACCTTTACCAAAATACAGTAAATAACTTAGTGCTTAATGATCAATCCTATTTTAGTAATGTGTAAAGAAAAACATCAAAACAATGAACCATATACACATTTGACACATGGATTTTTAACGTGGAAACCCTGTTAGGGGAAAAACCACTTGGGACTGGTAACCCAAAATTTTCACTCTTCTGAAGTGATCTTGGTGAAGAGCCAACCCTATTAAAGGTTACAAACACATTGTTAAGTGCAACCTTGTTAGAGGATTTATCACTAATCGTTTATCACTTGACCTAGCATTCACAATGTTGTCAACATGAAAACCTTTTGATACTCCTTGGGATGTATCTCAACATATAAAGGATTGTTAGATCCTACTCTGTTAAGATATTTTCTAAATCAATGGTTAAACTGAAATAGTATATGATCTGTTCATAAATACAACTTAATCTTGTAGATGTTCAGATCTCTTGTAAGCTCATAATACCTCTTCTAATCAATGTTCTCTTCAATTCCTTTGCTCCACTTCTTTCTGCTCGGTGAATTTTTTTGCTTCTTTGTTGCTCGGTGTCTACATAATTCTTAGCTCTATTCTTCAGCTTGTATGATCATATATGTATGAAGAATTCTATCTTCACCAAAATTATCTTCAGCATTCCTCTTTCGATAATGAATTACTTTTCTCTTTATATAGACATGATTTCACCATTTCTTGTCCTTCTTGTTTTCTTCGTTGATCACTTCTTGATCCATAAAGCTTTCCATGCTTGCTTTAGTTTTAATCCGTATAACTCTCCTTGTTTTCTGGAATATGCTTTAAATATCCTTCTTATCTTTATCTTTTAACTAATCGATGAAAATAAAGTAATCAAAGAGTTAACTCTATAATTATCTCCGGCCAGCTAAGTTGTTTTGTCATTTTCCTAACTTCATTTCCTGTCAGTCAACACTTTAGTTGTGCTCGGTGAATACTGCAGATAGCTCAGGCATCAACTTTAGTTCTATTCGGTGTCAACTGCAATTATCTCGGTAATGCTTTCTCAGGTATCACTTGCTCGGGTAACATTGTTTGTCGAGTAACACTTGAACTTTTGTGCTCGGGGTTCACAGTCCCTTGGGGTTTACTGTCACTTGGTGTACATGATTACCAATGATAAAAAAAATTGTCTTTTCAGATCTTTAAGTGTTGTGAAAATATGTGTATGAGAAATCATACCCTATCAAGTTGACAATAATGACAGTACAATACATTAACTCATTTAATGTCTTGCATTTACCTTCTGCATCTTGGTGATCATCAACTTTGTCATCTTCAAACATTCAATCAGTTATATTTCATCAATCTCTCCCTTTGGCATTGATGGCAACATACTACTAATACATTCTGAAATATATCAGTTTGTAGTTCATCAATCTCTACCAAACTTATTTTTCTATAACCAATACAAATTTTTGACTCTCGGTAAGCTCTTATAGCTTAGATTTGATTCATGTAGAGTACTTTCTTCATTCTTCATTCCCTTCACTGGATATATGTAGCAATGTTTCTAATTCTCTCCCTTAGATGGATATTTCTTTGAATCTTTCTTTGATGTTTTCTCTCCCTTTGACAGTTCCTCTCCTTGATGGATGATTATGATAGAGATTTCATATTTCTTTTCCTTTGACAACAATATATTTCATTGAATACTTCTCTCCATATTCATTAAGTACATCTCTCCCTTTGAATACTTCTCTCCTTTTGACAGCAATGCCAAACTAAATCTCTCTTTTTTTATAATATATTCCTTGAATTTCCTCTCCATCAGCAATACAATAGCTCTGGTGTTCAGTGCAGATAAGTACCTTGTTGTGTACTAATATATCTTTGCATTCCATCTCTTTTCTTGCATCAACATGAATGATCTTCTGATTATGTGTAGGCTGACACAGCCTCCTATTAGTAATAACTGAGAGGGGGGGAGAATCAGTGGTCTCAAAATTTATTATTCAACTATTTACCACCAATCAAATAAACCTTAGATTATTAAGTCCCTACAAGATGCATGCCATGAAATAATTATGATGATTACCTTTCTGTCAGTTTTCCTTGTCTGTCCTTATTCTCCTTGATTACCGATAAGTAGTAAACTATTTATCGAAACTCAGTAAATAAGCAGAGTATACCAATCCATCCAGAAATGCATATGTGAAATGTAAAAAAGTAAAGTAATAAACCATACACACATAACACATGGATTTTAACATGGAAACCCTGTTAAGGGAAAAACCATTGGGACCGGTACCCCAAATTTTCACTCTTCTAAAGTGAACCATGTTAGGAGCCAACCCTGTTAAAGGTTACAAACACACTGTTAAGTGCGACCTTGTTAGAGGATTTTATACATAGAGGTTGTCACTTAGTATCGGGCATCTATTGCTACCATCCTTGCATCGGCCTCCTTCTTAGACTGTCAATAGGTATCAGGCAAGTCCAATTCTACTTTCATGAATCAACCTTTTTGGCACTCCTTGGGATGTACCTCAATATATAGAAGATTGTTAAGTTCTGCTCGGTTAAGATACTTGATGCTTCAATGGTTAAACTGAAACACTATGACCTATTTCTAATGCAACTTTGAATCACATATTTTTAGATCTATTTAAGAACATTACCTCTCTCATCAATGCATCAATTCAATTCTTTGTGCTCCACACTTTCTGCTCTGTGATGTTGTGCTTCATTGTTCGTCAGTGTCTGCAGAATTCTTTAGCTCTCCTTTAGCTTGATTGATCAGGACTGTATGAAGTTATTCTTCATCAGTTTCTCTTCAGCATCCTCTTTATATTCACTCCCCTTCCCATGTATACGGATATGAATTAAGCTTGTCTCTTATATAGACATGATATTCACTGTTTCTTGATTCTTGATTCTTGATTCTTGGCATGAAAAACAATCTAGCCAATCTGATTTAAAGCATAACTCTTAATTTATCTCGTAGTTATCTTTTTGCCAACTATACAAATCAGCTTTAAATCAATTACTTAACTCTAGTGGAATAAAACAAAGAAAACAACCAGTTAAGTCTATCTTTAGCTCTTGTCAGCTAGATATTTTTTCATTTTCTGAACTCTCTATTTCATCGGTCAACTCTGTAGTTAGTCATCGGTTACAACTACCAGTTTCGTCAGTGTGACTCCAGTTAGCTTCAGGATCTCCATCCGTCGGGCATCATTGGATTTTACTCGTCGGGCATCCTGTGGTTTTGCATCATCGAGCAACACTGTCTTCTTCTTGTCGGGTATCACTGTGACTTTTCTCTTTTGATTTTACCGATGGTGTGCACTCTGTCAGTGTTGTCTATCACTTGGTGAATACTTGAAATTTATGCATTGCTGAAAGCATAACCTTTGTTCCATTGATTCTCTGAAGTCTTTGGCATTATATACATGACCATAAAGTTGATATCAAGTTGACATCAATGAAATTACAAACCATTAACTGATTTAATGTCTTGCATTATCTTCAACTTGACATTATCAAACATTCAATCAGTTACATGTCATCAATCTCTCCCTTTGGCATTGATGGAAACATAATATATTATCACACTATACTATTTCTAATACAATATGAAATACAACAGTTGAGATTCATCAAACTACCAATCATTTTGTTATGTCAACCGATAAATGTCTGATCACCGGTAAGCTCTGTTTTAGCTTAGATTTGATTCTTGCAACTTTTTACTTTCTGATGTGTTGAATCTTCTTCTTGTGTTAATTTCTCTCATTTTCCTGTTCTCTCTTTTATGATGTCTTTTTACCTTTTCAGCAACTTTCCCTTTGTATAAACTTTCATACAGTTTGCTCTCCCTAAGGATATAATCTCTCCCTGTTGGAGTAATCTGATAATGGATAATCTCTCTCTTTTTTAGAAGAATGTGATAATATGGATCTCTATCCCTTTGACAATAATTCCAAACAAATATCTCATAGATATCTGATATTTATGTCAAACAATATTTTCTCTCCATCCATAATATATTCCTTGAATTTCCCTTATCCATCAGCAATATAACAATATGTTCTGGTGCTCGGTTCTGGTATATACCTGTCTATATATAGATGTAGCTTTGAAGTTCATCTCTTTGCTTGTATCAACATTTCTGATAATCTGATATTATGTAGGCTTATGTAACCTTCAATCATATTACTGACTCGCAGACAAGGGTTTGACTCCTAGTCTCTTTCTCAAGTACGCAAATGTATCCTTGGGCAGTGGCTTGGTGAAGATATCAGCTAATTGTTCTTTTGATTGCACATACTCAAGTATCACCTCTTTTTCTTGAACTTGTTCTCTTAAATAATGATACTTGATTGCAATGTGTTTGGTCTTGGAATGCATGATTGTATTCTTGGAAATGTTTATTGCACCTGTGTAATCACAATAGATAATCATTGGTTCTAAGATCTTCATATGCATACCTTCCAACAATTGTTTGATCCATGCAATGTTTGAGCAATTTGCAGTAGCAACAACATATTTTGCTTCTGTAGTAAACTGAGAGATGCATCCCTACTTCTTGCTAATCCATGTGACAAATCTGTCACCCATAAATAAGTCTCCTCCAGTTGTTCTCTTTCGATCATCAAGATTTCCAACCCAATCAGTGTCGGTAATCACCTTAAGTTCAAATTTGCCTTCTTTTCTATACCATAAACCAAGTTCCTCAGTATTCTTCAGATATCTTATAATTCTTTTCATAGCAATCATATGTGATTCCTTGGGGTTAGCAGAAAATCTAGCAACAATTCCTACTGCATGTGCAATATCTGGTCAAGTGTGTACAACATACATGAGTTTTCCAATCATTGATCTGTACAAAGTTTGATTTACCTCTATTGTCTTATCTTCCTTTTTCAACTTACATCTAGTAGCCATCGGTGTTCCAACTAGTTTGGAGTCTTCCATCTTGAATATTTGCAAGACCTCTTTGATGTATTTGGACTGTGTAATAAAAATACCTTCACTTTGTTGAATGATCTGTAGACCAAGAAAGAACTTGATCTCTCCAAACATAGACATCTCGAACTCTTTTCTCATCTCATCAACAAATGATTTGCATAGCATATCATTGCCTTTAAATATGATGTCATCAACAAATGTTTCAGCAATCAAAGTGTTAGCATCAGTATCTTCTTTCAAGTAAAGATTATTGTTTTCACTAGTCCTTATAAATCCAATACTTATTAGATAGGAATGAAGTCATTCATACCAGGCTCTGGGAGCTTGTTTCAATCCATACAAGGCTTTGTCAAGTCTACATACCATGTTTCTCTTGTCTAGATCGACAAACCCTTCTGGTTGTTCAATGTATACCTCTTCTTCAAGTATTCCATTTAGGAATGTTGACTTGACATCCATTTGATATACTTTGAATCCT
>MU227097.1:1077653-1111527 GCA_018584345.1 Thuja plicata | reverse complement strand
CAATCTCTTTACAATTAAAGCATACAAGTGGTAACTTGCCTTTGTATTTACCTTTGCCTCTCTGCATTCTTCTAGCCATAAGTACTTCTATTTCATCTAGATCTTCTTCTTCACTTTCACTTTCACTTTCACTTTCACTTTCACTGTCTCTTCTAGATGAGTGTCTATGACTTGATTTGCTTATTTTCATAGAAGACTTAAATGCGGACTCTAATTTTGGTAAGACACTATTGTCAAATTTATTCATCTCAAATGAAATCAGTCTACCAATTAAACTATCAATAGTAACTATATTGTTTGCTACTGCTCTCATTTCTTGAATGGCAGAAACTCTAATAGCATAGATAGGCAATAAGGTTCTTAAAAAATTTCTTACCACTGTCTCCTCTTCAAGTGTGCTTCCAACACCTCATTTAGCATTGACTACTTCTTTTATCCTTGTGTTGTACTATGTGATGTTTTCCCCTTCTTTCATTCTGAGATCATCAAACTTTCCTCTAAGGATTTCTGCCTTGGCTCTCATAACATTTGTATCACCTCCATGTACAAGCTTCAGTTTGTCCCACATCTTCTTTGCAGTTTTGCAATCCTTGACATCTTCAAATTCAGCATCAGAGAGTGAGGAAGAAAGCTCTATAACCATGTAGTTATGCTCATGCTTCTCTCTTAATTGATCTATTGTCAGTACTCCTATAGGAAACACATATTCAGTATCTAGGAATTGATTAACATCATTACCAATACCTGATAAGTGGAGTCTCGTCCTGCTTTTCCAAGAAGTAAAGTTGTCTTTGTTCAACTTGGGCACATCTCGTCTATTCATCTTATGATCCTAAATTAGGTCTTGAAACCTTCCTTCTAAGCACACAAGCTCTGATACCAATTTTTAATAATAACTGAGAGGGGGGGTGAATTAGTGGTCTCAAACTTTATTCTTCAACTATTTACCACCAATAAAATAAACCTCAGATTATTAATTCCCTAGTAGATGCATGCCATAAAATACTTATAATAATTAACTATCTTTTGGTTTTCCTTGTCTATTCTTATTCTCCTTGACTACCGATAAGTAGTAAAACTATTTACCAAAAATCAGTAAATAAGCTGAGTATACCAATCCATCCAGAAATGCATATGTGAAATATAAAATAGTAAAGTAATAAACCATACACACATAACACATGGATTTTAATGTGGAAACCCTATTAAAGGAAAACCCACTAGGACCGGTACCCCAAATTTTCACTCTTCTGAAGTGAGCCCTGTTAGGAGCCAACCCTGTTAAAGGTTACAAACACACTGTTAAGTGCGACCTTGTTAGAGGATTTTAAACATAGAGGTTGTCACTTAGTATCAAGCATCTATTGCTACCATCCTTGAATCAGCCTCCTTAGATTGTTAATAGGTATCAGGCAAGTCCAATGCTACTTTCATGAATCAACCTTTTTGGCACTCCTTGGGATGTACCTCAATATATAGAAGATTGTTAAGTCATGCTCGGTTAAGAGACTTGATACTTCAATGGTTAAACTGAAACACTATGACCTATTTCTAATGCAACTTTGAATTGCAGGTTTTCAAATCTATTTAAGTACATTACCTCTCTGATCAATGTATCAATTCAATTCTTTGTGCTCCACACTTTCTGCTCTATGATTTTGTGCTTCAATGTTTGTCGAAGTCTATAGAATTATTTAGCTCTCCTTTAGCTTGATTGATCAGGACTGTATGAAGTTATTTTTCATTAGTTTCTCTTCAGCATTCTCTTTCTATTCACTCCCCTTCCCATGAATACAGAAATGAATTAATCTTGTCTCTTATATAGACATGATATTCACCGTTTCTTGATTCTTGATTCTTGATTCTTGATTCTTGATTCTTGATTCTTGGCGTGAAAAACAATCTAGCCAATCTGATTTAAAGAATAACTCCTGATTTATCTCATAGTTATCTTTTTGCCAACTGTACAAATCAGCTTTAAATCAATTAATTAACTCTAGTCAAATAAAACAAAGAAAACAACCAGTTAAGTCTATCTTTAGCTCTTGCCAGCTAGATATTTTTTCATTTTCTAAACTCTCTATTTCGTCAGTCAACTCTGTAGTTAGTCATCGGTTACAACTACTAGTTCCATCAGTGTGACTTCAGTTAGCTTTGGGATCTCTATCCGTTGGGCATCATTGGATTTTACTCGTCGGGCAACTCTGTTTTCAGCTCGTTGGGCATCCTGTGGTTTTGCTTCATCGGGCAACACTGTCTTCTTCTCATCGGGTATCACTGTGATTTTTCTCTTTTGCTTTTATTGATAGTGTGCACTCCATCAGTGTTGTCTATCACTTGGTGAATACTTGACATTTATGCATTGCTGAAAGCATAACCTTTGTTCCATTGATTCTCTGAAGTCTTTGGCATTATATACATGACCATATAGATGATATCAAGTTGACATCAATGACAATACAAACCATTAATTGATTTAATGTCTTGCATTATCTTCAACTTGACATTATCAAACATTCAATCAGTTACATGTCATCAATCTCTCCCTTTGGCATTGATGGAAACATAATATATTATCATACTATACTATTTCTAAGACAATATGAAATACAAGAATTGAGATTCATCAAACTACCAATCATTTTGTTCTTTCAACCGATAAATGTCTGATCACTGGTAAGCTTTGTTTTAGCTTAGATTTGATTCTTGCATATTTTTACTTTCTAATGTGTTGAATCTTCTCCTTGTGTTAATTTCTCTCCTTTTCATGTTCTCTATTTTATGATGTCTTTTTCCTTTTCCAGCAACATTCCCTTTGTATAAACTTTCATACAATTTACTCTCCCTAAGGAAATAATCTCTCCCTATTGGAGTAATCTGATAATGGATAATCTCTCTCTTTTTTAGAAGAATGTGATAATATGAATCTCTCTCCCTTTGACAACAATGCCAAACAAATATCTCATAGATATCTGATATTTATGTCAAACAATCTTTTCTCTCCATCCATAATATATTCCTTGAATTTCCCTTATCCATCAGCAATATAACAATATGTTCTAGTGCTCGGTTCTGGAATATACCTATCTGTATATAGATGTATCTTTGAAGCTCATCTCTTTGCTTGTATCAACATTTCTGATAATCTGATATTATGTAGGCTGATGCAGCCTTTAGTCATATTATTGACTGGCAGACAAGGGTTTGACCCCTAGTCTCTTTCTCAAGTACTCAAATATATCCTTAGGCAGTGTCTTACAATGTATATGTAATCACCTTGAGTGATTGAATGATACCTATAAAGCTTACAATGTATATGTAATCACCTTGAGTGATTGAATGATACCTTGTCTCTACTCGTTGATAGCCTTGTCTGTGTTCTTGAGAACTGATATGATATGTTTCTAAACTTTGCATGAATTCACTTCTGCTGCTTAGATGCTCTTCATGGCTACAATAATTTATCAACTCTTTCTATTACAAATGATTGAACATCTATATATACTATTTTCTAGGTCCATTCTTGATTCACGCTTTTCAAGTTAACTCTAGATTCATGGTTTACAACTTGACCTTGATCTTTAGTTAGTTATGTTTTAGATCTGTTAGGATTCTTTAAAATGTTTACAATATACTTTCTTGACCCTCAAGCAATGATTTAAAACAAATTAAAACTCTATAAATAGAATTACAATGTTTTATCTAACGTGGAAAGTCAGATCCACTTTTTGCGAGTTCTTTAACTGACTGTTGGTTCTGATGCTCGGGCTGCTCTGACAGTCTGTCAGGTTTCTTTCATTCTTTTCTCTGTCGATCTTATGCTCTGTCAGTGTCCCTATATTGAAACATTCATCAGGTTCCTTGCCTTTTCTACTCTGTCGGTGATGCTCATAAAACTGTACCGTCAGTTTAGTGATTTTGGATACGTCGACGATGTACTAAAAATTGTTTTGTCGATGATGTCCTTTATGCTTTGTCGTCAGTTTCAACACTTGATAGTGTTTGTCGGGCAATTCTATACTTAGCATTTTCATGACAAGCATTTTCATTTCATCAGGTAAGCAGTGTGTTGTATGTCAGGTATGCCTATACCGATGACCTTTATCATGTTTTTCACTTAAGTATACTAATGGAAAAACTTGATGTCATCAATCTCCCCCTTTGACATTAGTATCAAAAACTGATATGTGCAACATACTTAATGTATTAGTATGTACACTTGTGTATACTTCATCCTTAGTCATTTTTCTTTTAGTCATTAAATGACTCACCCTATGCATATGTCGGTAAGTGTAAGTTTATGTACATATAATTGCCTTCCCTTTTTTGTTTCTTTTTTGAAATTTTATATATTGTACATATCTATTTTTACATATATATTCATGTTGTACATACAACATACATATCATTTTCCTCCTTTTTTTGATAATAAGAGCAAAGGTACTTACAACTTGTCAAAAATGTGGGAGTGTGAGGCTTTGATTTCCTCCATCATCTTCTCCCATTTGTCCTTCAAATTTTTGAGAGACATGTGCTCAAGTGATATACTCACATGCATATCATATATGTTTTCTACCACAGACATCTCCGGGGTCAAGATCAGATTCCTTGCATCTGTAATGTGTTGTTGCAAAGTAGTGAGGTTCGGCAGTATGTGAGCCTGCAACTCGGTACCCTCATTTCTAAATTGTGTCTCTGCATCCCATATTTCTTGTCTTAATCTATTTACCTCTATGATCTTTTCATGATGAAACTTTATTGCATTTGCATTAGAGGTTAAACTTTGTGCGCTTGTTGTCAGACCTGAATCTAATTGGGACAGCTTTTCACCATTCTCTTTTGTGAAATTGTCAAGTGTGCACAATTTTTGAACTAAGGTAATATCTTCTGCAATCATTGGTTATAATTTAATTGCTAATTCAGAGAGATTTACCTTGTTTTCTGTCACTTCTTGGCTTATCTTCTCAACTGGTTAGAGTTGATACTTCTTCTCTGCCTGTTCTTCCATTGCCTGCTCTGCATCTACACTTTGAGTGGTGATGGCGTCGGTAAGAACTGCAATTTTTTCCATGATTGATATGTCATTTTCAACCTTTACCTTAGGAACAAGTTGATGTAGTATATCCCTAGCTTTTTCAAGTGCTTGGGCTTCCCTATGTTCTTTTCTCATTTTCTCCTGTAGGGCTTTTCTTTGACATATGACTCCAAAATTTTGAAGTGTTTCAGCATCGAATGTTGAGACATCCCACTTGGGTATTTCAATCACCTCATCAAGTGTTACAGCCAAGATATCTTACTTTATTACTTTCTTCTTCTTCTTCTTTTGTTGGGAGATGGATTGGTGAACTAGCATTTGTAAATATTGAGAATGGATTGATTTGGTAGGTGAAGGTCCAGAAGATGAAGCTTCTTGTTGCTTTTGTTCAGAGTCCACATGTTGGTTGTGTGAAAATGTCTCTTCAATGGCCTTGTGTGTATCAACAGATTTTTCTTCCTTTCTTTCTTAACTTCTTCTCTCCTTTCTTTTTCTTCATCCTTTCTCAATGTTTCATCCTTGTTAGTATCTTCTCCTTTGTCTTTTTCAATAGACAACTTTTGTTGAGTGTCAGTTGCATCCTTCATCTCTGTGTATGTATCCTTTTGTGTGTCTGATGCATCTTTAGTTTCATCATTACCTATGTCCTCAGGTATGTTCTCATCTTTCTTAGATGATTTCTCTTTACTAGAGTTGATTTCAATACCTTCTATCAATATTTTCATGTTGGTCAGAGTGTTTACCTCTACAGTGTCAGTAAGTGTGTCTTGTCCATTGGTATCACCTTGTGCAATAGTGACATCTTCATCTTTTTGCACGTCTTCTATAGGGTCTTTTCCTGTATTGTCATTAATGATATTATCCAACCATGTTTCATCATTGACATCCTTATTTATTTTACCTTTTATTGTCAATTCTTCTTTGGTAACCTCTGCTTCATCATCCAAGTCAATATGAGTTGGGCTTGGTGGAATTTGGCTTTCTTCACTTTGAGTTTTGTCAAGATTAGTGTCAGTTCATACTTCATCTGCAACTTCAGTATCCTTGTGCCCTGTTGTATCACTCTCTTCTCTGTCCAATTCAAATGATGAATCATTTTGTGTATCTTTAATGATGATGTTTTGTTTCTCTGGGCTAGCTTCCTTAGTTGGCTTTTTGAGTATTTTACACCACTTCTTGATGCTTTCCTGATCTAGCTCAATTAGCTTCCCTTGAAGGAATTTGTATGCTCTCATTTTGGGTGAGAACTCCTTTCCATATTTTTTCATCATTTTATCTATCTCTTCCTTCTTTGGTTCAGAAGGCATAAGAGTAGCAAGTACTCTTTCTCTTATCTATTTTTCTTGATGAAGTGCAAATGTCCACCTTGCAGATAACTTATCTGATAGCTCCTTGGGTACTTCATATTCCTTGAATTGAAGTGGAACATAATTATGTTTGCACATTTTAGCTATTATAGCATCTTCAATTTTATTTTGATCCTCTAGATCAAATTTCAACCATTTCCTAATATTAGGATCTGAAATAGATTGTGATTCTGAAATGTTTTTACATATTTCATCAATGATTTTAGGAATCAGGGGTTCTTTCCCTTTTTGTACTTCTATGTCAATGTCATCCATAGCTGAGTCATATATATCTTCTCTTGTTCTATTTAACTTCCTCCTTTTGGTTTGTTTCCCCTTTGGTGAGACTAGTTTCCTCTTGTAGGTTCTCACTCTCCCTTTCTTCAACTGTGAAGGAGTTGCTTCCTTTACTATTTTACTTCTTTTCCTTGAAGCAGTTGTTGTCCTTTATTTCTTAGGTGGAGGAGGAGGTGGTGAATCTGACTATGTAGCCTTTGAATCACTCTTTTATGTTTCTTCACCGATGGGTGACTGGCCCTCAGTTTCTTCCTCCTTTCCTTTTGTTTCCTCTTCACCTTCTTCAGTAATTGCAAATTTCTTGGTTAAGTTCTTTACCATTTTGTTCTTCTTATTTACAATTTTCTTGACAACAAGATCTGACTTGATTTTTGGTTTGGCTTCTTCATAAGTCCCAAATCTTGGTTGCTTGATGTCCAATGGTTCATCCAACAATGCCTTGATGCATTTTGTAAATTGTCCTATTTGGATTTCATAATCCAGTGGTGATAGCCAAGATTTTCTAGGTACTACTGGTTTGATATAAGTAAAATTAGTATCTACCATAAAATATATATCATCTTTGTGTTCTTCTATCAAACTCTCTGGTATCCTTGTTCTTGCTTGCATCTTTTCCTTAAATCCTTTCAAATATTCATTCATTAAGTCATCAAAATTTGTACCTAATGATTCTATGAGCTCACATATTTGTATGGTGACTAGTTTGCTTATGTCCCATATTACTTTGCCTACGGAAGGAAAGTATTCTTCAAAGTAAAAGAATATGCACATAATAAGAGAACCAAACTTACAAGTGTTTATTCTTGATGACCTTATGGTGTTCATGTTCTCCTCAAGTTGATTTAACAATATTTCTGCAAGATCCATCTTCTTTCCTTGTTTGATGTTCTTGTAGTTTGTGCTCATAGCAGTGCTTTCTATGGTGTTCATTTTGCTGGCCTAAAATATTTTATATTCTACCACACATGCACCAAACTTAAGTTCCTTGTCAGTGATGGTGTTAACCTTGAGACCTCTATTGTCTAATTTTGCACCTGTTAACTTTTCTACTTCCTTCATGGATGGGTGCTTGTGAGCTTTTGGCTTGTCAGTTGTGGGATATCCAGTAACCGCATGAATAACATCTTTTGTTATTAGTTTAGAGCCACAATGTTTGGTTATGCATTCTGCTAAGAACTATCTGTATCCATTCGGTCTTAAAAACCCTAGGAAAGTGTAATGCATTTGTCAAACCTTTCACGTCCAGATGCTTGTGTTCTTCTTTTAGGTTTCCAGTGTCATCACATAGTGCCTTATAGGACTTATCTAGGTCTAGATCTCCTAATTCTGAGATCTTATAATGTATATAGGACCTTACATCCTCTACCAGCAAAACCCTAGGTGGGATTCTGGAGAATGCTCTAGAATCATCGGGTGGCGATGCAATTTCTGGGTGTAACTTGTATTTAGGTTCAACACAAGTACTATTGCTAATAAGATTAATCATTTTCTTCTAATCCTCTTTCAATTTTGTTGTTCTCAAAGTAGATGCCATCGTATTTTGAAATTTAGGGCTTTCCCTAATTAAACACAGTGCGGTCGGTGATTGTAGGTACTTACTGAATCTTTGTGATCGCTCGTGAATCTTTTGAGTCGTGTTTGAATCTTGCTAAGGTCGCACTTCAATCTATTCTTCAATCGCTCTGCTTAGCTCTGCTTCATTGCTCTAAAATTGCAGGTGATAAATGAGTTCTTCCATCGCACTTTTATAAATTTTTGTGCCCTAAGTTGTCATTAATGCTCAACAACTCATTAGTGTACAAAGATTGAGTATGTCAGTTGAGGCATAAATAACATCGTCGGTGTAGGCACAAGGTTTTGGGGTAGCTAGCAGCTTTGTTTATTTCACCAATGATTGTTGGTAAGATGGCAACGACAACCTTTGTTGGCTCAAAGATCACCGATGTCTGTCATTTACACTTAGTGACTTGGCTTTTGTGTAATTCTCGATACATTTCGGTAAGTAGTATCAACTTTAATGTGTGTTCACCGATGTTTATTGATACCCATTTACCCATCGAATTTTTTTTCAATAGTATTACAAGTAACAATATAGTGCATCTTCAATAATGCTAATTTTGTCAATATGATCAATGTGTAATGGAACAAATGCATAATATAACTTTTCATAATGCAGTTCCATACTTGTGCAAATTAGTTGGGAATAGTGATGCCACCAAATCTATTTGATGGGGTGTCATTATTTGCATTGCTTGTTCCAGCACCTTCAGTGTTTGTAGCTTTTCTCCAAATCTTGTTTCTCATCTTCTTGATGTCATCAATGGTGTTTCCATTGGGATAAGTGCTTGTGTATGTCTGTTGGTCTTTGCAATATTTTATCACAAGTCCAACCTTATGACAATGTAAACATGCCATACCTGGATTGGTCCATCCTCTTGGTCATCTTGTCCATTTTATCATACAGTTGGCAAAAATATGACCATACTGTAGATTTTGATAACCATCAAATCTTCCCAAGAAACCTGCATGCAAACACTGCTAAAAGAAAGAAGACAGAAGAGAGAAACAGAAGAGAATCAGCTATGGCGGCCGATAGGCTAGAGAGTTGAAAACCATGTTGACAGAAAAAAAGCTTCTATATTCAACAATGAAATGATTTACAATCTCGGTATGAAATACAAAGCAGTGAATCCTTATAAAGGATACCAAAACCCTAAAAGGGAAACTCTCAGAAAATAGAAAGTTGCCCAAGTATAACTTAAGCACAAAAGAGTAATTACTAAATTACTCTAACACCCCCCCTTAAGTGTAACTTAGGGAGAAGCAAAACTGCTAAACTACTGCAGAAAGCAGGAAAGAAGGGTCCCGACAACTAGGCCTGATCAGGTACCCAAAACATAAAGCAAACTAGATGAAGAAAACCTTCAATCTAGAGAAAAAGGTGTCCCAGAGAAAGGAACAAGAAAAGAGCAAGAAGCATCTCCGAAGCATGTCTGAAACTCTGTCAAAAGAAACTGCTAGAACCCCCACTGAAGTGCATGACCAGGTAGAGAAGACAAGTGTCTGAAGAGCTGATCAATCGAACCAGGAAGCAATAGAACCAACAGGTGAACCCCCCCATAATGTTGAACTGGGAGAGGTGACAGGAACACTGAAATGCAATGCCAGAAACATCTGCAGAAGAAGAACCAGGAACACCAACAGTGCAACAGAAGCACACACACAGGATAAAGGGCGGCGTCACAGACACAGACTACATGGGCTAATGTCATGAAAGGTACGCTCACTTAATAAAAGTGGATGCACCTAAAGTGGAAAATGCATCATAATCCCCCCATGGCACTTTATAACACAGTGCGAGTATATCAACCGAACCAGGTGTACAAGATCCAAAAATGCAGAAGAAGGCACTTTATCTCAGTGCGTTTACAGAATAATGATGCAACAGAAAGAGCATGCAAGCTCAGAAGTCAGAAAGAAGAGTGAACTATGAACTCAGAAGAAGAGATCCCAGGACCTGTAGAACCAAGCACACCACCAGAGTGCATAAGCTGTAAAACTCAGAGGAGTGAAAACCCAGAGCAGAATCTGGAAAAATAACCTCTTCCACTGAATAGCACACAGAACCAGCTTTCCGATGATATCTCGTTTGCCGAAAAAGGAGTCTGGATGAGCCAGATATGACTCCCGAAAGGCAAAACAAAACATCAGACTTTGACAGAAAAAAATACTATCAAAATGGTGAAACCAAAAACCCTAACCTCCACCATCGGAAAGTGCTTGGAAAGAGCTTTCCGACGGTATATGGAAGTCATAAAAAGACCCCCGGATGCTCCTTGTAGAGCGAGAAACATCCAGGTACCCCCAGAAAACCTAAAAAGGTTGCAAAAGGGCCCCAGAGGCTAAAAATTTGGGCCCCTGGGCGCCATATGACCGCCCGCATATGCAAATAAGCCCCCGAGGCTACCAAAAAATGCGCCACCACTAGGGGAGCGGTGGCGGAGTGGCGGGGTGGCGGGTGCCTGTCGGAGCGGTGCTCGGGCCGGCAGCAAAAGTAGGTGGCGCGGTCAGAGGCGGGGGCCGCGGAGCGACGGAGCCCGCAGAGTGCACAGGCCGGACGAGCTGGGCCGGCGGTGGCCGCTGCGGGAGGCGTCCGGGAGGCGGAGCGGCCGGGGTCCGGGCGGTGCAGGGGGCGCGGGTCGCGCGCTGGCTGGGCCGCGGAGGAGCGGCGGCGCAGCTGCGCGATTTAAAAACCACAGTCAGCGCCAAATTTTTAATAAAAAAAGATTTTTTTGCCAAAAAATTTCTCAAAAAATGAGCCCGTACAGCCCTAGAAGGCCGAAAAAATTTCTCCAGATGCCCCGGTGCCCAAAATGGGCGTGCCTTATATGGATTCTGGGGTTTTTGGGCCTTCTGGATGCAATGGAAGTGTCCATTTGGGCCCAAAATGCCTCCAAAAATAGAGACCCCCCAGAACCACTAAAAAGAAGCCAAAAAAGCTTCTGAAACCCTCTGTGCTTCAATAAAATAGGAACAGCGAACAGCAGATCAGCTCTGATACCATGTAGATTTTGATAACCATCAAATCTTCCCAAGAAACCTGCATGCAAACACTGCTACAAGAAAAAAGACAGAAGAGAGAAACAGAAGAGAATCAGCTATGGCGGCCGATAGGCTAGAGAGTTGAAAACCATGTTGACAGAAATAAAGCTTCTATATTCAACAATGAAATGATTTACAATCTCGGTATGAAATACAAAGCGGTGAATCCTTATAAAGGATACCGAAACCCTAAAAGGGAAACTCTCAGAAAATAGAAAGTTGCCTAAGTATAACTTAAGCACAAAAGAGTAATTACTAAATTACTCTAACACATACCTTCCACATGTTGTGTAGTTTACCCATGTGCTATAGTCCCAAACATATGAGTTACCAATTCTTGTCGGTTTATAGCCATTATCAGGTTCTTTTGGTGTCCATGCTTTCTTGTTCTTTTTCTAGCACTCCTGATGTGTATGTCCATTCATTTTATAAGTAGGACAGTACTTGTCCATGTAGGTTTCCTTCTTTGGATTTGTCACCTTTGATATGCATTCATGTCCCTTGTGTCCTTTCTTGTGACATTTATAACAATTACCAATGAAAGTAGTTTGTGATTGAGAAATACCTTTCATTTTATTTCTGCAAATGTTTGAGGTGTGGCCTGGTTTTCCATAGTGATTGCATGATAGCTTCTTGGTTCTTGGAGTTGTATAAACATTCCCTTGATCTAATTGATTAGATTATTCTCCATTATTGGTGTACCCTATTCCTGTGTAGTTGTTGACTCTTCTTTGTCTGTCAAGAAAATCATCTATTATTTTATTGCTATCTTCATCTTTCTTGATTAATTTATTGTGTTGATTCTAAATTCTGACTTCATGCTTTAGTTTTTCATTCTCTTCTCTTAGCTCACCGATGATCTGTATTCTTTCAATGAGTTCAGTATTTAATCTGTTTGCCTCTTGACTCATAAGAATAATTTGATTGGTAATCTCATGGTGATGATCAGTAAGTCTTTGAATCTCTAATTCTTTTTCTTGTAGCTTCTCTGTGATTTTCCTCCTATCATCAATAGCCAACATTCTCTCTGATTTAGCTTTTCTTGAATCATTCATGACATCAATCATTTTTACCATCTGAGTCTCTTGACCGATTTACAGCATCTTGATTTGCTCTGTCAAATGTAGATTGACCTCTTGTAGACTTGTGATCTCTTCTACTGATGTGTCTGATGCTTTGCTTGTTGTTGATTCAGCTGAGTTGAAGTAATCTGGGATATCCTCTTCTTGATAATCTTTTTCATTAAGCCTAGATGCCATATTCTTTATTTCATCGAGCAACTTTCTCATGCTTACTCTCGCCTCTTTGTACTACTCATAGTAAATCTGAATTTGTAAATGCTCATTCCCAATAGTCTTGTCCAGTCTGTACTTTTCCATTGTTTTGATCTTTTCTCTTAAGTCTTTAATATTTTCAAGAAAGAGACTTAGCTCTGATACCAATTATTGGAAGTACTAGAATGATGTACTGAGAGGGGAGGGGTGAATTAGTACCTCTAAAACTTTTATGTGATTATCCCATTAACCTTTGTGTCATCAAATTTGTATATTCACCTATCTATATGTTCATCTTTGTTTATGTATGTGAAATCATAACATAAGTTCTTCACATGTGTAAACATTCAAGAAACATACATGAAAGTAAATAACACATAGCACATGATATGATATCACAAAAAACTCATGTTAGAAAGTAAAAACTGCAGTGGGGATGTCACCCACAAAACTTCACTATCTGCAAATAAGAAGGGAGCCAGTTAAGGCTTACAATTTGATCACTTCTCATGATCTACCCTGTTAGGAGTATTAGAGTGGAGACCTATTAGGATCTGCTTCATTTGAAGCTTTAGCAACACTGTTAGGTGTGCATTGTGTTAAGAAATTTGTCAAGAACTGTTAAGTTTGCCTTCTACTAAAGGATTCCCGATGTGATGCACTTGTTAGAATGCAACTACATTATAAATGTTGATCTATTAGTATATGAAATATCTAATTTCTTATAACATATCCTATAAATATTACAATGTATATGTAATCACCTTGAGTGATTGAATGATACCTTGTCTCTTCTCGTCGGTAGCCTTATCTGTGTTCTTGAGAGCTGATATAATCTATTTCTGAACTTTGCATGAATTCACTTCTACTTCTTAGATGCTCTTTGTGGCTACAATTATTTATCAACTATTACTATTACAAATGATTGAACATCTATATATACTAGTTTCTAGGTCCATTCTTGATTCACACTTTTCAAGTTAACTCTAGATTCAAGGTTTACAACTTGACCTTGATCTTTAGTTAGTTATGTTTTAGATATGTTAGGATGCTTTAAAAAATTTACAATATACTTTCTTGACCCACAAGAAATGATTTAAAACAAATTAAAACTCTATAAATAGAATTACAATGTTTTATCTGACGTGGAAAGTAAGATCCACTTTTTGCGGGTTCTATAATTGACTGTCGGTTCTGATGCTCGGGCTGCTCTGTCAGTCTGTTAGGTTTCTTTCATTCTTTTCTCTATCGGGCTTCTTCTCCGTTGGTGTCCCTATATTTAACTATTCGTCAAGTTCCTTGCCTTTTCTGCTTTGTCAGCGATGTTCATAAAATTGTACCATTAGTTTAGTTATTTTGGATCCGTCGGTGATGTCCTTTATGCTTTGTCGTCATTTTCAACACTTGACAATGTTCGTTAGGAAATTCTACACTTAGAATTTTCATGATAAGCATTGTCACTTCATCGGGTAAGCAGTGTGATGTCTGTCAGGTATGCCTATACTGATGACCTTTATCATTTTTTTCACTTAAGTATACTAATGGCAAAACTTAATGTCTTCAGTTCCTTCTTTCAGTAATCCCATTTTACTGTGGTGTTCTCAGTGCAGAAACATGTCTTTGAATTCCATGCTCACTAAAAAAGTTAGTGAATTCATCTAAAATAAATTCTCCTCCTCTATCTGATCTTAATCATTTTAGTTTTTTTCCACTTTGGTTTTCAACTATGTCTTTATACCATTTAAACATCTTGAATGCTTCTGATTTCTTTTTTAAGAACATAAAGTCATCATTCTAGAATAATCATCTACAAATAGAATGAAGTATCTATCACCATAATAGCTCTCTATTATCATTGGTCCACATAGGTTAGTATGGACTTATTCTAGAATAGCATTATATGTGTAGGTTTTTCTCTTGAAACTAGACTTTGTCATTTTACCTTTTTGACAATTCTTACACATGACATGGTCGGGCTTTGACATGCTCGGTAAACCTATTACTTTCCTTTTATTTCTTATCCTAACCATGTTGTCAAAATTCACATGACATAACCTTTTATGCCATAACCATATGTCTTCATTTTTAGCCATTAAACAAGTGGTATTAATATCATCAAGACAGAATAGGTTACGTTTTGTATGTTCACCAGTTCCAATCAACCTTCCTGATTCATTAAAGATCTTTGGTTTTTTGTTCTCAAATGCAACTCGGTGTCCTGTTTTATTCAACTATGAAACACTCAATAGATTATAGTTAAGTCCTTTCACCCAATATGCATTTTCACATCTGATCAGATTATTCAACATTATTGTTCCTTTACCTTCAATCGGACAAGGTGAGTCATTACCCATTCTTACTGATCCACCATTATAATACTCAAAAGTTTCAAACTTTTCCTTATCTCCAGTCATGTGGTGAGTACATCCATTATCAATAATCTAGACATCATTTTTACTAACCTTAAATATGAGTGTAGTCTCAACATACATTTATTCTTCATCTGAATCATCTTTCATAGCAACAAATACCACCTCAATATCTTCATCAGACTCAATGTCAGTACTTCCAGCTTTGTTCTCAGCCAGGTAGCTAGCCTTCTTTCCTTTGTCCTTGTAGTCTCGGTTGTCTCTTCTATCAAATTGTTGGTTGCTTCGGTAATCTTTGTCATCACCTCTGTCAAACTTATTTTCATAGGATCTATCATTGTTTCTGTCTTCTTTTCTTTTGTTAGGACATCTAGCAGCAAAGTGTCCAATCTCTTTACAATTAAAACATACCAATGGTAATTTACCTTTGTATCTCCCTTTGCCTCTCTGCAATATTCTATCCATTAGTACTACAATCTCATCAAGTTCTTGGTAATCACTATCACTTTCACTATCATTCCTCATAGTATGTTTATGACTTTATTTACTTATTTTCAAAGAAGATTTGGATGCAGACTCAATAGATGGTAAGACATTGTTGTCAAAGTTATTCATCTCAAATTAAATAAGTCTACCAATCAAACTATCTACAGTAACATTGTTATTTTCTATTGCTCTCTTTTCTTGTATAGTAGATACTCTTAAGAGCATAAAAAAGCAGTAAGGTTCTTAGAATTTTACTTACCACTTTTTCTTCTTCAAGTACACCTCCTACTCCTCGAATAGCATTAACTACCTCTTTAATTCTGCAGCTGTACTGAGTAATTTTTTCTCCTTCTTTCATTCTTAGGTCATCAAACCTTCCTCTTAGGATTTTCTCCTTAGCTCTTAGCACATTCTTATCTCCTCCATGTACTAGCTTGAGCTTGTCCCACATTTTATTTGCAGTGGTGCATGATTAGACATCTTCAAATTCAGCATCGGAGAGTGAGGAAGCAATTTCTATCATCATAGAATTGTGTTCATGCTTTTCTCTCAATTGATCAACTATTGGAGGTCCAGTAGGTAAAAAAAATTCAGTATCTAAGTATTGGGTGACATCATTTCTAATAACTGATAGGTAGAGTCTTATCCTGCTTTTCCATGATGCAAATTTGTCCTTGTTCAACTTAGGCACATCCCTTTTTCTCATCTTGTGATATTTAGCTTGAGTCTTAAAACTCCCTTCCAAGTACACAAACTCTGATACCAATTGGTAGAATAAATGAGAGGGGGGTGAATCAGTGGCTTCAAAAATTAATCCATTAAATCAATTCAAAACTTTATACCACAAATATAAAACATCTAGTTATCTTCAGTCCTACAAGATGTATGCCTTGTGTGAAACTAACATGTATATACTACTCGGTGTTTATTCTCATTATCCTTTCCTTAAGCTTTACCGAATAGCAGTCTATCTTATCTTAACCTATACCAAAATAGAGTAAATAACTTAGTGTTTACCAATCAATCCTATTTTAGTAATGTGTAAAGAAAAACATCAAAGCAATGAACCATATACACATTTGACACATGGATTTTTAATGTGGAAACCTTGTTAGGGGAAAAGCCACTCGAAACCGATAACCCAAAATTTTCACTCTTCTGAAGTGAGCTCGGTGAAGAGCCAACCCTATAAAAGGTTACAAACACATTGTTAAGTGCGACCTTGTTAGAGGATTTATCACTAATAATTTATCACTTGACTTAGAATTCACTGTGTTTTCAACATGAAACCCTTTTGATACTCCTTGGGATGTATCTCAATATATAAATGATGGTTAGATCCTACTCTGTTAAGATATTTTCTAAATCAATTGTTAAACTAAAATAGTATATGATCTATTCACAAATACAACTTAATCTTGCAAATGTTCAGATCTATTGTAAGCTCATACTACCTCTTCTGATCAATGTTCTCTTTAATTCCTTTTCAAAATTTCTTTCTTCTGGTTGAATGTTGTTGCTTCTCTATTGCTCGGTGTCTGCCAAATTCTAAGCTCTGTTCTTCAGCTTGTATGATCAGATATGTGAAGACTTCTATCTTCACCAGAATTCTCTTTAGCATTCCTCTTTCGATAATGAATTACTTGTCTCTTTATATAGACATTATTTCACCATTTCTTGTCCTTCTTGTTTTCTTCGTTGATTGCTTCTTGATCCGTAAAGCTCGCCATGCTTGCTTTAGTGTTAATTCGTAAAACTCTCCTTGTTTTCTAGAATAAAACATGCTTTAGATCTCCTTCTTATCTTTACCTTTTAACTGATCGATGAAAACAAAGTAATCAAACAATTAACATTATAATTAGCTCGTGCCAGCTAAGTTGTAAATTCATTTTCCTAGCTTCAGTTCTCATCGATCAACCCTTCAGTTGTGCTCGCTGACTACTACAGATAACTCGAGCATCAACTTCAGTTATGTTTGGTGACAACTGTAGTTAGCTCAGTAATGCTTGCTCGGGTAACACTATGAACTTCTGTGCTCGGGGTTCACTGTCCCTCAGGGTTTACTGTCACTCGGTGTACATGATTACCGATGAAAAAAACTGTCTTTTCAAATATTTAAGTGTTGTGACAATGTGTGTATGATAAATCTTACCATATCAAGTTGACATCAATGACAATACAATACATTAATTGATTTAATGTCTTGAATTTACCTTCTACATCTCAATGATCATCAACTTTGTCATCTTCAAACATTCAATTAGTTCTAGTTCATCAAGATTTACATTCAATCCTAAGACAATACATTTTTTTTGTCCCAAGTAGGCATGGAACTTCTAGGGTGTGATGTGGTGGCTACTAATCAGATAGAAATGTTTCCACTGTTCATGAGGAATGTATAAATAAATGTAATAAGAATAAATAAATAAAAATTTGAGAACCTGTTGAGACCTGAAATTGCACCCTCCTCAACCTTAATTTGAAGGCTAGGCTTGAGGATTCCAGGACAACATGGAAACACTCCTAGGTGGTGGCATTTCCTATCTTGGAGTGAATCTTCAGATTGTATGTTTGTTCCTTCTTGATATCACCTTTATAAACCATAAGTAAACTTGGATGGGAAAAGGGGGAGAAATTGTAGAAAGGATAGAACTTTAAACAAATATAATTTACTAGGTGATATACCAAAAGTGATGCAAAGGCAATCCAACACCAATTGCAAATGAGCTCTTGAAAGAAGATTAGTACAGGAAATGGCACAAATTTTATGATTGGACAACTCATGTATCAGTGTTTCATAAGGAGGGTTCAGAGTTTCTCTTAGGCATAGGCTAGGAGGATGAGAAATATTCACACTTAACCAGGTAAGAGAGAAATGAAAGGAGACCACATATTATAACCTACATAAGGAGCAATTCTATCCATCCAAAGATGCTAACAGAGATAGGAACTTGTATGATTCAAAGGATAAATACATTACATGTAGCTATCAGATCCAAAACTGCATATAATGAAGCAAATTACAATAAGTTTTACAAAAACTATTATCTTTATCAATGCTCAAAAGGAAATTGTTATCATACCATTACAATTGGCTCCACAGCCTTCAAGAAAATCAGAGGATCCAAATCACTTCTGGTCTCCTTTTCCAAAAATATGGGAACCCTTAACTTCTATACTAAAATTGGTATTTAAAGGAACTCTAATTCCAAATCTTTACATCAGATGAACTAGACATGAACTCTCGGATTCATCGAGGGATGAAGAGTTTTAACTACAGAAGGAAGAAGGACTAAGGATTTCATTTATATCTTTGGCCCAAAATTCACACAAAACATTATTTCCAACTCTGTCTTTGATGGCAACTGAACAATGTATCTTTATGAACTGGCATTGAGGTGTTCTGTCACCATTTGGAACTCAGTGTCTTACCCATTGTAACTAGCATGCAAAAAGAGAGGGTTTGAAATCCACATAACTATGGTTGAAACCCTTGTTTACCTTTTGCATGGACGTAGAAGACTACCACCTTCACTATTGTTTAAACAAAAGTTAAAACAACTTTTTCTTTTACCACCTTGTATTACGTCCAAACCAAAGGTTAATGTCTTTATTGACTTGTCGACCACCTTTTCTATGACGTAGGTAGTATTTCCCTCTAAGTTAGGTATACTGTATACCTTTATCTTCTACATCGATCCCACCTCAGGACCACATGGCTTTATCTAATTCGGCATGTGGGCCTCTTTATCTCTCTTACAACCATTCACTCTTACCTCGGCCTAGACACGCGTCACCATCCTGTGATCCCATAAATTTTATCTCCCGAGCAACTTTATTGGAGGTATGACGAGCATCGTTTGATCTATCTGTCCTTTTAATCTCCCTTTAAGTGCTTTCTAAGTCGCCCGGCCACCATGTGTCACTCTTCTACTAGTCCATCTTCTCACCTTTGGCTCTACCCTTCTACGTGGTGCCTTTTCGTTATCTCACTCTACTTATCTCTCTTCTTTTGTCAGAGTGTGGGATCACGGCATGCTGACACCTATATTTAGCTTCTTTCTTTGGCTTTCTTCTCTTCTAGGCCACGTGTCGCTCCCTCGTTATCTATGATCTTTGTCTTTCCTTATTCTAGTATTGCAGGATAGTGATGTGTCATCATCTGTCATCTTTGTCTAACTCTTCTTCTCAAATAACCAATAAATAAACCACCAATGGTGCTTTCTCTTCAATATTTTGCCTTTTGGAAAGTGGCTCATGAGTTGGACTTGTTGTATGCACATAAATCATAACCTCTTCAACAATCACAATTTTTTTTCAATTGTTGTCTTTAAGGTTGCACAACCTTTGGTGGCTAAGTCTCAAGCATTGGATACTCCTCATTTAGCTTCTCAAAGTTATCAATCATTAACCTCTCAAGGGGGTTTTTAATTTTAGCATCATCCTTTCAATGCAGGGTCCCCTTGACTTATTTTCTGCCTCTATTCTCACGAGGATACTCTATTTTTTATTCCTTTGATGTTCTTCTTCCCTGGATCTTTATTTCTTGATAATTTCCTATTAATATAAAATTTCATGACAATATGCTTTCTTCTTCAAGATATCATATAAGATATGCTCCATAAATGTTACCGGATCACACAATCTGATAGGAGTAGTCTCCAATCTATATAATTTCAAATAATTATACAATTCTTCATGGCACCACATCCCACTCTAAAATAGATTTAGGAGCATTAACACCCTTGGTATAAAGTACCCTTCCTTTGTTTATTTATATGTTCATTTTCAACCCAAAATACTTGCCAAAATAATTCAATAAGTATCAATCTTGGTGGAACCAATATGGTTATAATAAGAGTAGGTTTGGGGCATCCATACAATCTAATTATGGTATAGTATCCAATTTAGTTCATTGGGGTGCTCCTTCAGCCATATGAGAAAAATTTGTGGAAGAACCATTCACTCCAATTGTGCTCGTGGCCCTTGTCAGATATCATATACTTAGGTATTAATAAACTCATAGAAAATGTGACAATCTCTGAACAAAAACTCCAATAAGATTAAGAACCTTCATTTCAAATAGGTTATGAAAGGTAAAAAATTTGTATTTTGGTAAATTCATGTCTGGTTTGTATGTCCATTACTGAATTGGTTCTCTCTTTCCAGCTCCATTTGTCATGTAAAACTGCAAATCCTTACCCCAAATGTTTTTATTGTAATATAAGATCAAGTGGCACACTAAAGAATAATATTTGAAGCTTATTGTCTTCTCTTTTTGTTTTATTTTTACCAACCCTTCATGAATCTGTTGGATAAGGTATGCCACAAAGTTGTATTCTACATTGACTTTGGGATTTTGAATAGTCATTGTTCATAACAACGAGCATCCTATTTTCACTATCATTTCCAAGTATATGGTAGAATTCATAGTAGGTGTATGCAAAATATCTCCCAAATAAAGAAACTAGCAATGACTCCTTCTCATCATCAGGAATGCTAGAAAGCCTATTTTGGGTCTGTACCTTGGAACTTCTGTAGTCCTCAAATTATTCCTATGCTTTTTATAGACATGTTCTTCTCTATTTAGGTCAATCTTTGTAATGGTGGCACCAGTTAACATAAAGGAATCTTAAATAATTCTCCTATTCAAGTCTAGCAAGGATGACCCATCTTTCTTTATAATTGTCTTAGTGTTTGAGTCATATTCTTGATCTAAGACTCTTAAAAACCCCGCATCCACAAATACATTTGGAACAATGAGTTTCCCCAACTTATTATTCTAAAAATTGCATACAAAAACATCCTTAACCTTGTTCTAACATAAGAACTTGAAGAGAGTACATTTGCACTTCTATCGTCTTGGCATGTGTCTTCCATTATATATCTAGGAAGTCTCAGTGAAAAAACCTTTTATTTGATTGGCTAGCTTTACAACAAGAGGCAAAGGGTTCGGCAAGTTTAAAAGTATAGTTGTGACTATTATATCTAATTAGAGTTTCTAAATTGGTGAAATAGGGAATGCCACTAGGGTTTTGTGCTATGGAAAACTAGAATTCTAACACAAAATAATGTTTTTTCCTCGTAAGAAATATTAGGGAGAAACCATGAATTTACTATTTTTGCATTTCTATAAAACCCTAATTTCTTCAAGGATGCACTTTTCCATCATGGAAGCCTTTCAATTCTTCATTTTAGTGTAGTGGTGAATGAAAATCAGCCAAGGAGATCAATTGAATTTATTTCAATGTTTTCTCATAAATACTCGCTTCATGCGAATAGAGTGTCTACAACTAGTCTTCTCTAGTTTTTGGAATATGAGTCATCATTCTGTCTATTTTATCATTCCAAGACCAAGTAAAATGATTTTGACTATAAAATTGACTTTTCTTTCATCCATCATGGCACCATGTGGGGGCCTACTATTTCTCTAGTTGTTTTCCCAACTAACTAAATGTCACTTCAGCTCAAAGAAACTTGTGACAAGCTTCATAAGTTTTGAGATAAAATACAATCTCATGGAAATGAAATTAGACCACAACCTAATATATGTAAAGATCAATATACAAAAGGATAATCAACACCGAGAGAAATTGAAACAAGAGGGAAACAAGAAACTACTCATAGCACAATCATTTAAATGTATGAAAACCAAGAAATTTTTTGAACAATAATACAAAAGCAGTTGTAGGAAATAGGAGCCAATGAGAGAGTGTTCTTTAATAAGAATGAAATAGACAGTATCAAGATGGCCTCAATAATTCTAAAGGCCCTTAGCACATGCAAAAGATCTAAACCCAGAAAAAGAAACAAAAATAGCTTTCCAAAAAACCCATTGTATAATGAAGAATGTAAGAAAGAAAAGAAAGGGGTTAAAACATGGGGAACAATAAAGAATACACAAAACTTGTAAGACTCAAAAAAGAGGATTATATGCAAGCTAGAAGGAAAGAATTTATTTCACTTGGGAGGCTCAATCCAAGAGGCTGTTGGAGAGAATTACAACAAAAAGACAAATAAAGAGAATAATATTATAGATCATCAATGGATAGAGTATGTGAAACAACTATATGAGAGGAGACAAGATAAAGACACGTCCCCAGTAATCACTCCAAGAGTTAAAATTTTCTCTTCAAAAAATATTAAAGAAGAAATTATAAAACTGGCATCGAGGAAGGCTCGTGATATAGATGGCCTACAAGAAAAATACTTAAAATGAGGATTGGAAACCCTCGTGCCTCACATAAAAATAATATTTAATGGAGTCATTTAGAATGGATTTCCAACAAACTAGACTACTAGTGTAGTCATCCCCTTGCACAAAAGTGGTGACATCAATAATCCTTCAAATTACTACATTATAATGATCAAATACTCTTTTTGGTAAGCATTTTGGGAGCATGATAGAAAGGTGAATCAGGAGTTGGGTTGAAGCGGAGGGAAAGAGGGCCAAAGGAAAATTAGGATTTAGATCAAAATATTCTACAATCGATCATTGCATCACACTCATGCACTCAATTGAGAAGGTTTGGAATACACAAGGATGAGAGGTCTTTTGTTGCTTTGTGAACTTCAAGAAAGATTTTGACATGGTATTGAGTGTTGGAAATAATGGGAAGTGTGTACTGAGAGGGCAGGGGTGAATTAGTACCTCTAAAACTTTTATCTCTTTTAACCTCTATCCATTGTGTAATCAATTACATAACCAACCATTTGTTCTATATTATCTTTGTGTAAGATATATCAATTCTTTAACTTAATCAAACATGTAAACATTAATAGAAACATTTATGAAATTAATTGACTCATAACACAAGATATGGTAACACAGAAAACCCCTGTTAGAAGGTAAAAACTGTGGTGGGGATAGCACCCACAAAAACTTCACTGTCTGCAGATTGGAAGGGGCCAGCTAAGGCTTACAATTTGATCACTTCTGATGATCTACCTTGTTAGGAGTATTATGTGGAGGCTTGTTAAGGTATAATCTGTTAAGAGCTTTAGAAACAATGTTTAGTGTGTACTCGATTAAGATATTTACAATAGGATTGTTAAATCCACCTTCCTTGAAAGGATTTGTTCTATTTGTTACACTTGTTAGAATTTAGACAAAATACTCGTTGACCTGGGTGTATGAAATATAACTATTTCTGATTACATATCCATTACAATTCACATGTATAAATGTATCACCTAATGTGATTGATTAATACCTCTATTGCTTGGTAGCCTCTGTTCTTGGTTCTTGATAACCAATTTCATCTTTTGTTGTTCTACTTCTTGAAACTATCAGTCTGATCCATAGATGTGCTCATTGGCTACATTCATCCTCTCATCCATGATAATGAATTATTACAAAATCTATTTATAAGATAGATTGACCTAATGTAGTTTCATGTATAACAAAACTAACTCTATGATCAAAGGTTTACAACTTGACCTTGATCTTTTAGTCTGCATGTTTATAATCAGTTAGGTTGATTAAAACAATTACACTAATGTTTCTTGTCCCTTAAGTAATGGTTTTAAAAAAAAATCAAAGACTCTATAAATAGAATACAATTGTTTTATCTAATGTGGAAGTCAAATCCACTTTTTTCAGGATGTAACTCACTTTCGGCGTCTGATTCTCAGTTTTCTCTAAATTCAGTTTGACTGTCTTTCGGTTTTCCTTGGTTGAACTGTTTGTCAGGTTCCTCTATTTCTGTTCTCTCAGTTTGCACTGCATTATGCTCGTCGGGTTCCACTGTCGGTTTACTCCTGTCGGGTTCCACTTTATCATCTTCAGTTTATACTTTCGGTTATCACTATAAAACTGTGTCGTCGATTTTCTCCTTGCTTAGCATTTTTGGTTTGAACTGAAAACCTAAATTTCAGTGCAGTGTAACCGATGGTTTAAACAAATTTTTTTCTCATTGCATACTAATGGAAAAACTTTATGTTTATCAATCTCCCCCTTTGATATTAGTATCAAAAATTGATGTGTAGAATACTACCAAAATTTATAGTATGAACACCTTGTATATTACCTTAGTCATTTCATGACTCCCCCTATGCATATACCAGTATAGTATAGTATGTATATACACTTTGTCTTTATACTATCTCATCCTTTTCTCCTTTGTGCTATATTTTCCTTTTCCTTTTCCTTTCCCCCTTTTTACTATATGCTCTATCTTATGTTCTATCTTTGTACATATTTCATTTTCCCTCTTTTTTGATAGTAAGGGAAAAGGTGTATACCTATAGCTTATCAAAAATATGAGAGTGTGAGGACTTCATTTCCTCCATCTTCTTCCATTTCTCCTTGAGGTTCTCAAGAGCCATATGCTCTAATGTTATCTGTGCATGCATGTCATAGATTTTGTCTATTACAAACATCTCAGGGGTGGCAATAAGTTGCCTTGCTAAACTTAGGTTGTCTGCAGAAGTGTGAGGTTCGATAACAATATAGACTGTATTTCGGTAACCTCCTCTCTGAACTGTGATTTTTCTCCCCAAATTTCTTGTCTTAACCTTTTGATCTCTATGATCTTCTCATAATGAAATTTGATTGCATTTCCATCAGTGGTTAGACTTTGTGCACTTGCAGTTAGATCAGATTTGATCTTTGCAATCTTGTCATTATTATCCTTAGTAAACTTTTCTAAAGTGCATAGCTTTTGTATTAAGGAAATAGCTTCAGTTATGATTGGGTCTAATTCATCTGATAACTCTGAAAGCTTTACCTTATTCTCTGCCACTTCTTGGCTGATATTTTTTGTCAGTTTGTATTGACACTTTTGTTATGCTCGCTCCTCAATTGCCTTTTCTGCATCAACATTTTTTGTTGTGATTGCTTTGGTGAGGATGGCAAGTTGATCTAGAATGGGGGCATTGTGATCAACATCAATGTTGGGAAAAATCTGACTCAAGATGTCCCTTGTGTTCTCCAGTACCAATGAATCTCGGTGTTGCTTCTTAAGCTTCTCTTGCAAAGCTTTCCTTTGAAAAATTTCTCCATACTCTTGGAGAGATTCAAAATCTAATGTAGTTGGGTCACATTTTGGTATTTCTATTATTTCATCTAGTGTGACTTCCAACTTGTTCTTCTTTGTTTTCTTCTTTTTCTTTTTTGATCCACCTATATGCAAAACCATAGCCATCTTCTCTACTTGGTATGATTTTCTACTTGATGGCTTTTGAGGTGTTGTACCTTTCTCTTGTTGCTCAGTGTTTGCCTGTCGGTTTTCTAAGGACATCTCCTTATCAACCTTTGGTGTTTCTGCAACTTCACCTTTTGTGTCCTTCAGCGTGGTATCAACTATTTTTATTTTCTCATCCTTCTCTTTTTGCACTTCCTTAGCATCTTTCATCTGTGCATCTTTCTCGGTGGTATCTCCATATTTTTGTTCTCCTTCGATGACATTTTTTTCATCGGTTGTGCCCTTTTCATTTTTGCTCATCATAACCCTTGTCCTCAGGTATGCTTGCATCGGACTAGAGGGTCTTCTCCTTCTATGATATAATATTGATTGCTTGAATCAATAATGTAATTTGGCCCGGTATATGTACTTGTGCAGCATCCATTGTAGTGTCTTGTTTGTCAGTTTGGTCCTTGACAATAGTGACATCTTCATCTTTATTTACCTCATTTTTTGGATCATCAATGATGTCAATAATAGTATTGTCCACAGTATTGCTCGGTCATGTCTCATCTGCAACATCCATATTCTTGTTGCATGTTGTGTCCAATTCCTCTTTTTCCAATTCTACATCAATGATAGTAATTGGTCCAGTGCTCTGTGCAGCTTTATCATCCTTGGTCTGTTGAGTTTTGGTAAGAGTAATTTGGGGCTCGGGACTTGTATCCTTTTTAGGAATATCAAGTATCTTTCTCCATTCTACTTCACTCTTTTTGTCTAGGTACAGTAGATGTCATTGAAGCACTTGGTAAGCTCTCAACTTCGGTCAGAACCATTTGGAGTGAATTTTCATCATCTCTTTGATTTCCTCTATTTTTTTATTCTGGAGGCATGACTGATACTAGGGCTCTTTCTTTGATCTCTTTCTCAGAGTGCAAGGCAAATGTCCATCTTATCGATAACCTATCTTGAATTTATTTTGGCATTTTATCTGCCAATTGTATTGGAAGGTATTTGAATGTGCACATCATTTTAATGATTTCCTCCTCAACCTTATTTTGATCCAAGGGATCCAATGTTATCCATTTCTTGATCTTTTTATCATTGACTATTCCTAATTTAATAATTGAGGCACATACTTGATTAATAGTTTCAGGAATCTTATCCTTTTCCTTTTGAACAGATTCATCATGTTCGGTGTCCTCTACGTCCTCCTTAGTTCTGATGAACTTTCTTCTTTTTGTAGGACCCTTTTTCTGTGTTTGAGGTTTCGTCTTATAGGTCCTTACTTGACCTTTCTTTAATGGTGAGGTACTTTTGTCCTTTGTTGTTTTACTCCTTGTTCTTGTTGCAATTGTGGTCCTAGGCTTCTTAGCTGGTGGAGATAATGGTGTATCTGAATCTAGACTCAGATTAACTCTCCTTCTCATCTTCACTGACGGGTGACTGTCCCTCAGTTTCTTCTATCTTTTTGGTTTCTTCTTTTGTAATCGATAGTATTTTATTTAATTTCTTGACCATCTTATCCTTCTTCCTGTCAAACTTCTTCACAACCAAGCCAGTTTTGATTCTTTCTTTGGCTTCTTCATAAGTGCCAAACTTGGGTTGTGTTTTATCTATTGACTCATTTATTAATGCATAAATTGCATTAGATGATTGATCTATGTTTACCTCATAGTCAATGCGAGATAGCCATGTTGTTCTCAATACAACAGGCTTGATGTATGTGAAGTCAGTGTCTACCATGAAACATATATCAGTCTTGAATTTTTCAATTAACTGTTCGGGGATCCTTACTCTTTTCTGCATTCTCTCCTTGAATCCATCAAAGTATTCATCCATTAGTGACTCAAATTTATCTCCTAGTGATTTTATAAACTCACTAATCTAAATGGTCACTGGTCTTGTTGTGTCTCATTGCACATTTCTCATTGATGGAAAAGATTCTTGGAAGTAGAAGAATATGCACATGATAAGTTATCCAAACTTACATGAATTTGATTTTGCATTTTTGATTGTCTTTAAGTTCTCTTCTAACTGCTTGAGTAGAAGTTCTGACAGATCCAACTGATCTCCCTTCTTAACAATCTTGTAGGTTGTATCCACTACTCCGGATGCAATTTGTTCATCCTGCTAGCCTGAAAGAACTTATATCCTAAGACACATGCTCCAAATTTCAGTTCATCATCGGTAATGGTGGATACCTTAAGTCCTCTTCCATCACATTTAGCTCATGTGTTCTTCTCTTTGTCATCTTTAAGCGGGAGCTTCAATTCCCTTACCCTATCGGTTATTGGATAACCGGTGACAGCATGTGTAACATCTCGTGTTATCAGTTTAGGCTCATCTAGCCATAGATTTTGGTCATGTATCCTGCTCAATACTAACTGAATCCACTCGGTCTTAAACTCTTTCGGAAACCATAGGGAATTTGTGATCCCTTTCACTTCGATGTGTTTGTGTTCTTCTTTGATAGTGTCATCATCTTTGCATAGCTTCTTGAAATCTTGCTCAACCTCCAGGTCGCCAATCTTCGCAATCTTGCAATGTATGTATTCTCGCACGTCTTCGACGAGCAAATCCCTAGCTGGTATTCTGGAGAATGCTCTAGCATTTTTGGTTTGTGAGGAAACTTCTGGGCATATCTTATAATGTGGTTCCTCACATGTATTGTTCTTGATAAGGTTGACCTTGTTCTTCTTAATACTCTTTAGCTTAGCGGTTCTTGATGTTGTTGCCATTGTTTATAAAATTAAGGCTTTCCACAAATGATAAACAGAGATATCAGTTTATGCTTGGTACTTAATTTAACCTCTATAGTTGTAAATGATTTTCTTGGAGTGTTGTGAACTTGGTTGGAGTCGCTCTGCAATGTTGTTGCTTCTTTCTCTGGTTTCGCTCTGTTTCTTCGCTCTGGTCACTGGTGAGAAATGAAACCCTTCCGTCGTCTATTTATTGATGTTTCCCTAGGTTGAGTCATTAATTCTCAACCACTGCTCGGTGTGTGAAAATGGATTCATCAAGTGAAACACTAACTTCCCTTTCGGTGACAACGTGATGCTTCGGTCAATTGTTAACTTTCTTTTTACCAATGGGTTTTGGTGTTTGGTGAAGACAACTTTGTCAACTCACATGATTACTGACGGATCTCAGTTTACACTAGCAAATTTAGCTTTTACATGTAAACCGACGATTCTCGATAAGTGTAGGCAATTCAACTTTAAATGTATACCGATGCCTTTCGATATGTATTGACCGACGGGATAGTTTTCTAGAATTTAACAAGTAATACCATAGTGCATCTATAATCATGCTAATTTGGCATTTTAACTATGTATAATGGAACTGATGCAAAATATAACTTGGTGTAATGCAGTTCCATACTTACTTGTTCTACTTAGGTAGGGGTGGTGATGTAACCAGATCCATTGGATAAGGTGTCACCATTTGCATTGCTCGGTCTAGCTTCATCGGTGTTTATAGCTTTCTTCCACATTTTTTTTCTCATCTTCCTGATGTCTTCAATGGTGTTTCCATTGGCAAAGGTGTTGGTCTCTATCATTTGGTCTCTGCAATCTTTCTTGAGATGACCGACTTTATGACAATTTAAACATGTCATTCAAGGGTTTGTCCAGCCTCTAGCATTTCTTGTCCATTTTCTCATACAGTTTGCAGCAATATGACCAAATCTTCCACATGCTGTACAATTTTCCCAAGTGTTGTAATCCCATACATACTGGTTACCAACCTTTTTTGGTTGATAGGCAGATTCTTGACCTTTAGGCTTCCATGCTTGCTTTTTATTTTTCCAACATTCAATCGTTGTGTGCCCATGCATTTTGCAAGTAGGACAATATTTTTCCATGTAGGTTTCCTTCTTAGGTTGTTTCATCTCAGATTTACATTCATATGCTTTATGTCCTTTCTTGTTACATTTATAACAGATTACTATGAATGAAGATGTATATTTAGGAATACCTTTTATTTTGCTCCTGCGAACATTTGATGTCTGGCCTTGATTTCCATAGTGATTGCATGTTAGCTTTATTGGTCTTGGATTTGCATAGAAATTCTTTGGATCATCTTAATTAGGTGATTCTCCATTCTCGGTATAGCCTAGTCTGGTGTTATTGTTGGCTCTCCTTTGTCCATCAAGAAAATCGTCAATCCTTTTATTGCTTTCTTCAACTCTCTTGATTATCTCATTATGTTGCTTTTGAATTCTTACTTCTTGTTTTAGCTTTTCATTTTCTTCCCTTGGCTCACTAATAGCTTCTATTCTTTCAATGAGTTCAAAATTCATTTTTTTTGCCTCTTGACTCATAAGAATAATCTGATTTGTAAACTCATGGTGATGTTCTGTAAGTCTTTGTATTTCTGACTCTTTTTCTTGTAGCTTTTCAGTAATATTTCTTCTATCATCAATAGCCAGTATTCTCTCTTGCTCAGCTTGTCTATCATTGTTCATGACATCAATAATTCTTACCATATGTGTCTCTTGATCGATTTGCAGATATATTACTTGTCCAGCCAGATGTTGATTGATTTCATTTAAGCTTGTGATGCTTTCCTCTGATGTGTCTCATGCTTTGCTTGTAGTTGATCCTAAAGACTCAAATAGATCTAGTATCTCTTCTTCATGGTAATTTGTTTCATTACAACGAGATGTCATAATCTTTCTTTCATCTAACAGCTCTCTCATCTTGATTCTAGCTTCCTTATACTGCTCATAGAAGATCTGGGTTTCTAGCTTCTGATTCTCAATACTTTTGTCAAGTCTGTACTTCTCCATTGTATGATCTTTTCTCTTAAGTATTTAAGCTTTCCAAATAAGAGTTCTTTCTCTGATACCAATTGTTGGAAATAATGGGAATTGTGTACTAAGAGGGAAGGGGTGAATCAGTACCTCTAAAACTTTTCTCTATTTTAACCTTTATCAATTGCATAACCAACCATCTATTATATATTATCTTTGTGTAAGATATATCAATTCTTTAACTTAATCAAACATGTAAACATTCATAGAAACATTCATGAAAGTAATTGACTCATAATACAAGATATGGTAATGCAGAAAACCCTTGTTAGAAGGTAAAAACTGTGGTGGGGATGGCACCCACAAAAACTTCACTATCTACAGATTGGAAGGAGCTGGTTAAGGCTTACAATTTGATCACTTCTGATGATCTACCTTGTTAGGAGTATTATGTGGAGACTTTTTAAGGTCTACTCAATTAAGATCTTTAGCAACACTATTTAGTGTGCACTCGGTTAAGAGATTTACAATAGGATTGTTAAATCCGCCTTCCTTGAAAGGATTTCTTCTATTTGCTACACTTGTTAGAATGCAGACAAAATACTCATTGACCTGAGTGTATGCAATCTAACTATTTCTGATTACAGATCCATTACAATTCACATGTATAAATGTATCACCTAATGTGATTGATTAATACCTATGTTGCTTGGTAGCTTCTGTTCTTGGTTCTTGATAACCAATTTCATCTTTTGTTGTTCTGCTTCTTGAAACTCTCAATCTGATCCATAGATGTGTTTTTTGGCTACATTCATCCTCTCATCCATGATAATGAATGATTACAACATCTATTTATAAGATAGATTGACCTAATGTAGTTTCATGTATAAAAAAACTCACTCTATGATCAAAGGTTTACAACTTGACCTTAATCTCCTAGTCTGCATGTTTATAATCAATTAGACTGATTAAAACAATTACAATAATGGTTTTTGTCCCTTAATTAATGGTTTTAAAACAAATCAAGGCTCTATAAATAGAATTCAGTTGTTTTATTTGAAGTGGAAGTTAGATCCACTTTTTCTGGGATGTAACTGACTTTCGGCGTCGGATGCTCGGTTTACTCTGAATTCAGTTTGACTGTCTTTTGATGTTCCTTGGTTGAACTCTCTGTCGGGTTCCTTTGTTTTTGTTCTCTCAGTTTCAATGCATTCTTCTCCTCGGGTTCCACTGTCAGTTTACTCCTATCGGGTTCCACTTTATCATCTTCGGTTTATACTTTCAGTTAACACTGCAAAACTGTGTCGTCAGTTTTCTCCTTGCTTAGTATTTTCGGTTTGAACTGAAAACCTGACTTTCGGTGTAGTGTAACCGATGGTTTAAAGAACTTATTTTCTCATTGCATACTAATGGAAAAACTTTATGTTTATCACTAAGAAGAAAAATTTGGAGTAGAATGGAAGATTTGGAAATTCTGGAACATTATAGAGTTGTTGTCCATAGGTTATACAAACATGTCCGGGCAAAAATTAGAACCAAGGATGGCTTATTAGAATTCTTTAGAAGTGATATTGGGGTCAAGCAGGGTTGTCCTCTATCCCCTACATTATTCAGGATGTACAATGACAAATTAGAGGAATGGCTAGACAAGTTTGGTGATAGTGGGGTCCATTTGACCAACTATGTAATAAAGTTGCTCCTTTATGCAGATGACCTTATTTTAATGGAAAAAAATAGTAGTGGATTTGAAGGAACACTTGAAATCCCTTGAATTTTTTTTCCATAAGGTGGGGATGCAAGTGAGCACCAGTAAAACTAAGGTCATGATCTTTACATTGAAAAGAAAGAAGGTTCACAGGGAATTTATCTTAGAATACAACCCTTTGCAACTAGTCAATGAATATAAATATATGGGTCTTTATTTTCTTTATAAACTTAGCTTGGAAACATGCAAAGCAAAAAGGTTACAAGGAGGATGGAAAGCTTTACACTCCCTACAAAATAGATGTAGAAATGTCGAGCTATGGGATAGGAAAACTACGAAAACTCTTTTTGGAGTACTAGTGGTTCCTGTTGTGCTATATGGTTGTGGGGTATGGGGAAGCAAAACATCAAAAAGTAAGTAGAGAAAAATAGAGAGACTGCAAAAAAATTTAATCACAACCAACCTTAAAATTAAATCATCTATTATCTATGAAATTGTCTTGGTAGAGGCGAGGGCTTTTCCTATTGAAGCAATGGATATGTGTCATTTACTAGGATATTTAAGAATACTAGAGAACATCGAGCCACATCGGTGCCCAAAAATGGTAGTAGAAGAAAAATTGGAAAGAAGAAAGAGCACGTGGATGAAACTATTAGAATACTTTAGGGATAACTGAGAGGGGGGGTGACTCAGTTATCAGCAACTTTATCTTTACCTTATACTTATTAATCCAGATTAATACAAAGTAAATGCACATTCAGATAACGCATTACACAACACATCAATTTGGTTACGGGGAAACCAAATGGTAAAAACCCCGGTGGGAATTAGTACTCACAAAGAACTATACTGTTTATAGTGATCCGTGTTAAAAGATCTTCCAACCCTGTTAGGAGTTGTTCATTACAATGCAGTAGTATAGTGACCTGGTTAAGGGTCAGACCCTGTTAGGAGTCTTTTACAATAACCCTGTTAGGGGTGGTGGACTCATTATCCAAGGACTCACTGTCCAAGTGGTGAAGGCTACAACCTTCTGGTTATTTGATACACACTGTATCAACAAGGTGAACTGTTGTTTGTGACACTGCTTGTCTGATCAATTCCTTTTGTGCGCGGATGCTTTAACCTCTTATAAAGAACTACAACAATCTTCTCTATGTTCTGAAAGCTTCTACTACAATATCTATATTATCAACATATGATAAATATAGCTCTGCTACTTTAACACTCTACTTTGCTTTTCTTATCTGTAGCTTTCGCAACTCTTCTTATCACAAATGACCTTCTATAAGTACATACTCCAAGTATGAGATCATGGGACTTGTAGGACAACTCTTCTTAACATCCTTGTCAACTCTACTAAGCATGCAAGCATAATTACAACCGCACAAGTATAAACTGAATAGACGCGTCGCTTCACAAAGTCGGCTTCACCAATTTAATCATAACTTTGCAATCTTCTTGAAATATGTTTGGCGCCTTTAGATTAATATCAACAACTCATAACTCATTATGAATATACACACGCATATCCTGAAGATAGGTGCAACTCAATAAACACATTACATATGTCGGCCTTAAACCGTTATTCCTCCAGAACTGTAACCGTCACTAACAGAATTACATATCTTTACTGAAACATCATATCTGGGTCTGCGTGTATGAACATAGCATAATAAACATGTCAACAACATGTATCTATCTACACAAGTCTTCATGTCATCATATGGATTATTACATATAGAAGTGTTGTTGTGTATTATATGTTGTCATCAATGACAAACATACAATCAATCATCTATTCAGAATCAAATCTCCAACAATCTCCCCCTTTGGCATTGATGGAAACATATGATAAAAACAACTTATGTTCATGGTGT
>MU227097.1:1057115-1073306 GCA_018584345.1 Thuja plicata | reverse complement strand
ATAACACATTACACAACACATCAATTTGGTTATGGGAAAACCAAATGGTAAAAACCCCGGTGGGAATTAGTACCCACAAAGAACTATACTGTTTATAGTGATCCCTGTTAAAAGATCTTCCAACCCTATTAGGAGTTGTTCATTACAATGCAGTAGTATATTGACCTGGTTAAGGGTCAGACCCTGTTAGGAGTCTTTTACAATAACCTTGTTAGGGGTGATGGACTCACTGTTCAAGTGGTGAAGGCTACAACCTTCTGCTTATTTGATACACACTGTATCAACAAGGTGAACTGTTCATTGTGACACTGCTTGTCTGATCAATTCCTTTTGTGCGTCGATGCTTTAACCTCTTGTAAATCACTACAACAATCTTCTCTGTGTTCTGAAAGCTTCTACTTCAATATCTATATTATTAACATATGATAAATATAGCTCTGCTTCTTTAACACTCTTCTTTGCTTTTCTTATCTATGGCTTTCGCAACTCTTCTTATCACAAATGACCTTCTATAAGTACATACTCCAAGTATGAGATCATGGGACCTGTAGGATAATTCTTCTTAACATCCTTGTCAGCTCTACTAAGCGCGCAAGCACAATTACAACTGCGCAAGTATAAACTGAATAGACGCATCGCTTCACAAAGTCGGCTTCACCAATTTAATCATAACTTTGCAATCTTCTTGAAATAAGTTTGGCACCTTTAGATTAGTATCAAAAACTCATAACTCATTATGAATATACACACGCATATCCTGAAGATAGGCGCAACTCAATAAAAACGTTAGATACATCGGCCTTAAACCGTTATTCCTCCAGAACTGTAACCATCACTAACAGAATTACATATCTTTACTGAAACATCATATCTGGGTCTGCGTGTATGAACATAGCATAATAAACATGTCAACAACATATATCTATCCACGCAAGTCTTCATATCATCATATGGATAATTACATATAGAAGTGTTGTTGTGTATTATATGTTGTCATCAATGACAAACATACAATCAATCATCTGTTCAGAATCAAATCTCCAACAGAAACAAAAGAAAAAATGGTCAAATAAGTGGGATAGTAAATTGAAAGAGTGCCCAAGCAAAAGTGGGGAAATAAAAACATGCATTTAAGGAGAATTCAAGGAAAGCGTGTGGACTAGACAGCTCAGAAGTAAAAAAAGAGTATTACATCAGACATTTTAATCCCACACGTGATCATACTCAAAATAATTACATGGGTATGGAAATAAAATGGAAAACAAAAATTTTAATTTCTCAAATAAGAACTATCTCACACAAGTTAAGGTGTGAAACCAGAAGGTCGACAATACCTAAAGAAGAGTGGTCGGACAGAAAATGTTGTTATTGAAATCAAGATGTAGTGGAGACGGAATGGCATTACATCATAGAGTGTTCAGCCTACAAGGATATGTTGGTGCTCAAATAAACAGATTGGATTTCCTATGGACTTGTCAATCCAATGCTTAGAAACCCAAGTGATTTGGCCAACTAACAAGTTTAACCTTGGGGAAAGGCTAGAACTTCTGCAATTCTGGCTCTGTAGAACCAAGGATGGTAGGCCTATACCTTGACTTATTCTTCAAGTCTTAAGGATTTTTATAGAAGATGAGAATACTTCAAACTCTCCTTCACAAGTATGGCAAGTTACTTTGAAAGGAATCCAACTGTAATCAATTATAGAGATGCAAAACTGAATACTTTGTGAGATTTTGTAAAGAATGCTTTGTAAATTTGAATATATAAATGAATGAATTTTAGAATATCTCAACAACATGAAACAATGATTTAAATGTCTATCTCCAATAAAAATTAGATCAGCGCCTATATCAACTTGGGCAATAGAGTCAATCCAACATTTAATCCTATGTACAACCTTGCAAGACGGTATTCAACCATCAACTATCTAACTGCTTTAGATGCAGAGAAGATTAAGGTCTATAATATATCATTGTTAGTTAAAATGAGTTTAAATCCTATGGTTGGGAGACCAGATGAACAAGAAGCCGGAAACAAATTAAGTTCTCAGACACTTCCTGATATTCAAACAATGATATAAGAAAATAATATTTCTGCACAAGCAACTCAAAGATAGCAATTGAAATTCCTTCAATAATTGCAAAGGACTAACTGAATGAGATTGAAACCTTGAGCCAAGAGAGACAGAAAATACTTATCTTTTATGGATTATGAAAAATAGTACATAAGAATCCATGTTCGGTTGTGATCAAATCTAAAACTAACTGAGAATGATGAGAAAATATCACCATAAACAGTCCTAGCAATCCGCCAGACAGACCTTTGCATTGATCCTGGTATCCTTATTTATATAAAGTTCAAAGGATGCAAACAAGCTTCAGATAAATGCCCCGGTTCATCTACTAAACCTAATCCCTAAGATCAACAACTGACCAGTCACAATTACAATTAAGGAATGACTAATCATCCTTTATCAAATAGTTAATCGATCAAAGAGATAACAATGATTAAATAGTTCATTTATAATTTATTATAAATCTCTGATATCTCTTTATCTTCTAAGTGGAATGTCAATGGTCTTATGCATGTCTTTGATCTTTCATCATTGGTCCAGTTCGCTTTATCTTTGCGTTTACCACCTGCATGAAACCCTGCATGAAAATGATGTCGACGTATCAAACGATAGTCAAAAACCCTCAGGCAAAAAGAAAAATATTAAATAATCATGATATAACATGCAACGAAAAACAAAATCCTAGTCAGCAATGTCATTCGGGCATTTTGTCCTTTTCTCCGTCTGAGACACGTGGCAGCATCGCGCTTTGCCTTGATGATTACATATCTTGCATCTTGACTTCAAGCCATTGCGCTAGCCGTCGATCTTCTCCATCCTTTAACATCTATTCACATAGTTTATACCATCATGGGCCCAGATTCTGACATGAGACACACGTCAAGATCGTGTAATTCCTTAATGATTAACATTCGTGCATCTTCGCCTTAAGGCATTGCGCTCGCCGTTGATTCTGTCTAAAAGTTAATCTTCTGACTAATTTGTCATGTAGTCTAACATATAAGTCAATGTGTGTCCCCATCTTCTCATTCAACCCACCAAATAATGCCACATGTATTCCACTCATCTTACTTTATACGCTAGGCGGGCCCAGTACACGTATCGTTCAGGCGTAATGCCTTAATAGTTATATGATGTGCATCTTTAGATCACAGGATTGCGCCAACCGTAGGATGAATCTCAACTTTCTCAATAGTTACTTTACTTTATTTTTAGCTTAATCCTTAACTGCACTTCAACCTTGGGTTTAAAAATCCCTCTTTGTCTCCAGGTTGTGATACCATTTTCTTGACTGTGGTGATCTTATGAGATAATGCGACCAATGTAATCTCAAAGTCGCTAAAGAATTTTTTAACTTTGGGTTTGGTTACGAGACAACACGACCACCGTCAGATTTAAATAGGTTCAGTCTAAGATCAACGGATGTCATTGAGTCTCGAAGATATTTAAGAATATTCCCTTTCCTTATGAGACTTCATGACTGAGGGGATCTTTAACCTAACTCGGCCCGATGTCGAGTTTATAAATTTCCTTTAATCTCCAAGTCACGAGATCATTATTTTAACCTCAGGTTTAATACAAGACTCAGTGACTACTGTAGGATCAAAACCAAGCTTGAATGATATCAACGATCCTTATTAAGTCGCTATAAGATAAAGGCATATCTATTTCTCTTATGAGACCACGAACCAAACGATATCGCCCAGTCGCTGAAGCATAAAGGATATTCGATTTTCATCTAGAGATAATGTGACAACCACGGGATCAATCAGAATCAATTGCTTAAACTTAATCTCTGAATCTTTTAACTTAAACCCGACATCTTCTGGTGACCACGCGACCAAAGCAAAAGATAACCTTGCCGAAGTCATAAAAAATATTAAAATGAATAATAAACTGCTGAATAGATATAACGGCTATATTTATGAATTCAAATATATGCAAGTTGTGGGAAATATGAAACATAGCATATTTAACATACAAATCCATGAAATTAAATAAAATAAATGCATAGGACATAATAATAGCAATAATAGACTACAAATGGAAGAAGGAAAACCAAGATAATGAATGCAGAAAACACTTCCCTGAACCGTTTAGTCATGCAAATCTTATTGTAAATTTTAGTTCCACCAGTGGCTCTTTCTGGTGATGTGTGTTCAACCTGGACACAACAAGATCTCAGTTATCTTTGGAGAAGTAGACCAAGTATCCACATTTAATCGGATGAAAAGTGAAATCGGGTGGCCCCAGACCCCCAAAAAAAATTGAACATTGTTTCTTTCCTCTATCAAAGATTTGATTATGATCCTTTAGCAACAAGATCATTCTAAATGTGTCATTATTGGTCAAATTACTATTTTGATCCACTTGTTCATAACATCATTCATGGTCAAATCCTGCGTGTGTCATTCAAACTGGGAATAAAATTTAGTAACTTCCTTTATGTCTGATTTGAAGATTACGAATTCTACAAGTATTAGTCTAGTATATCCTCTGCTCATCTGAGATTTTATCATTCCTCACTGCCTCTAAGGAATACTCAAAATCACCTTTTGTATCATATAGAGACTGAAAAGGACTACAAACTTTGTCATATTGACCAAGAATCTGGATGCCATAAATCTATTTTTTCCTTCATTTTGCAACATATTTTTCTGATTTTGCAAAAAACTAACTGAATCATTCTTATAATCAATTCCTTGTAGATTTTTTATATCCTCTAGCATAGTTTCCAAATTAGGCTCAATCAAAAGATTATCACCATTTGTTTCAAGAAAAAATTCTTCATCAATTATCTCTGTTATAAATTCTTCGTGCTCATATATTGTATCCAATTCACCTTCATAGTCTGGAGAGATTTCATTTATTTCACAGAATGGATTAACACATGGTCCATATCCAAAAAATTCTTCATATTTTTCAAAACCATTCATAAACATATTTCCTCCATCAAATATTTCACTCCTTTGATATTTTATTGTATCAAATATAACCTGATCATGCCCATCCTGATGATTATAGGAAAGATTTAAACCATTCTTTTGAACATACTTATGATAATCAACATCCAAAAAATCTAAAATTTGTTCTGTACTGAAGAGATTTTCTTCCTAACCATCATGGCCATTGGTACCTGTCTCCATATAAATCTTACCATGTATAGATTCTTCTTCCACAATGTAATTTGGATCTTCTTCCATGTTGCAACTTTGGTTTTCATATCGTTCATAACACATGTTGTCTTCTTCACCACTGGCATCATGAAATGTATAAAGAAACTATTTCTCAAATTGTCGCCATGATGAGATACATTGTGTGGGTAATGATTCATATACTTCTTGTGCATTATTTTTTAATGACCATGCAAACAAATTCATGGAATCATCTTCTGTATGGACCTCATAATTATCAAGGAATATATGAAAAGCATCCAAATGATCAAGAGATGATTCATCATAATCTCCATAAAATTTAGGAACCCTCTGTGAAAGTTGTGAAAACAATTCATTAGAACTGCATTGAAACTTTATAAGATCCAAAGGCCTGGTATAAACGGGAATCAAAAATCTTTTGAACATAATTCTAAACATCATGTAATAGATCTTCTATTACTAATTAAAGGAAAATTTCTCATCCCTTCAAGGTTGTCTTCCTATCTCCTTCTGAGTTTTCTCCCTCAGTAGAGTCACTGACTGAAATGCTTTGTTCAATAGAGTCGCCGCCTCCTTATCAGAAGGAAAATGCTTCTTGATGGTCTTCTGGATTCTTCCTTCCAGTAGAGTGCACTTCAAACTTTCTGGTCCGCAAAATCTGAAACAATGAAAACTCACAACACAAACTCTGAAAAATCCAATATGCAGTAAATCAACACCAAAGATTCTGAGTAATCTTCAAAATAATATTATGAACAATCCCCAGTAGATTCACCAATCTGTTGGTGCTCAAATCAATAGATTGGATTTCCTATGGGCTTGCCAATCCAATGCGTAGAAACCCAAGTGATTTGGCCAACTAACAAGTTTAACCTTGGGGAAAGGCTAGAACTTCTGCAATTCTAGCTCTGCAGAACCAAGGCTGGTAGGCCTATACCTTGACTTATTCTTCAAGTCTTAAGGACTTTTATAGCAGATGAGAATGCTTTAAACTCTCCTTTACAAGCATGGCAAGTTACTTTTAAAGGAATCAAACTGTAATCAATTGTAGACCTGCAAAACTAAATACTTTGTGAGATTTTGTAAAGAATGCTTTGTAAATGTGAATATATAAATGAATAAATTTTAGAATATCTCAACAAAATGAAACAATGAATCAAATGACTATCTCCAATAACAATCAGATCGGTTCCTATATCAACTTGGGCAATAGAGTCAATCCAACATTCAATCCTATGTACAACCTTGCAAGACGGTATTCAACCATCAACTATCTGACTACTTTAGATGTAGAGAATATTAAGGTTTGTATTATATCCTTGTTAGTTCAAATAAGTTTAACTCCTATGGTTGGGAGAATAAATGAACAAGAAGCCGGAAACAAATTAATTTCTCACACACTTCCTGATATTCAAACAATGATATAAGACAATAATAGGTATACACAAGCAACTCAAAGATAGCAATTGAAATTACTTCAATAATTGCAAAGGACTAAGTGAATGAGATTGAAACCTTGAGCCAAGAGAGAGAGAAAACACTTATCTTTTATTGATTATGAAAATAGTACATAAGAATCCATGTGCAGTTGTGATCAAATCTAAAACTAACTGAGAATGATGAGAAAATATCACCATAAATAGTCCTAGCAATCCGTCAGATAGACCTTTGCATTGATCCTGGTATCCTTATTTATATAAAATTCAAAGGATGCGAACAAGATTCAAATCAATGCACATGTTCAGCTACTAAACCTAATCCCTAAGATCAACAATTGAACAGTCACAATTACAATTAAGGAATGACTAATCATCCTTTATCAAACAGTTAATCAATCAAAGAGATAACAATCATTAAATAGTTCATTTATAATTTATTATAAATCTATGATATCTCTTTATCTTCTGCGTGGCATGTCAATGGTCATCTGCATGTCTTTGATCTTTCATCTTTGGTCCAGGTCGCTTTATCTTTGTGTTTACCACCTGCATGAAACCCTGCATGAAAACAATGTCAACGTATCAAACGATAATCAAAAACCCTCAATCCACCAGAAAAATATTAAATAATAATGATATAACATGCAACGACAAATAAAATCCCAGTCAGCAATGCCATTCAGGCATTTTTCCTTTTCTCTGTCTGAGACATGTGGCAGCATTGCGCTTTGCCTTGATGATTAAATATATTGCATCTTGACTTCAAGCCATTGCGCTAGTCGTCGATCTTCTCCATCCTTTAACATCTGTTCACATAGCTTATACCATCATGGGCCTATATTCTGACATGAGACGCATGTCAAGATCGTGAAATGCCTTAATGATTAACATTCATGCATCTTCGCCTTAAGGCATTGCGCTTTTCATTGATTCTTTCCTACAGTTAATCTTCTAACCAATTTGTCACATAGTCTAACATATAAGTCAATGTGTGTCCTCGCCATCTCATTCAACCCACCAAATGATGCCACATGTATTCCACTCATCTTACTTTATACCCTAGGCAGGCCCAGTACACGTGTCGTTCAGGCGTAATGCCTTAATAGTTATATGACATGCATCTTTAGATCACGGGATTGCGCCAATCTTAGGATGAATCTCAACTTGCTCGATAGTTACTTTACTTTATTTTTAGCTTAATCCTTAACTGCACTTGAACCTCAGGTTTACAAATCCCTCTTTGTCTCCAGGTCAGGATATCATTTTCTTGACTGTGGTTATCTTATGAGATAACGTGACCAATGTAATCTTGAAGCACTGAAGAATTTGTTAACTTCGGGTTTGGGTATGAGACAACGCGACCATCATCAGATTTAAACAGGTTCAGACTTAGATCAATGAATGTCGCTGAGTCTCGAAGACATTTAAGAATATTCCCTTTCCTTATGAGACTTCGTGACTGAGGGGAACTTTAACCTGACTTGGCCCGACCTCGAGTTTATAAATTTCCTTTAATCTCCAAGTCGCGAGATCATTCTTTTAACCTCAGGTTTAATACGAGACTCAACGACTTCCGTAGGATCAAAACCAATCTTCAATGAGATCAACGATCCTTATTAAGTCACTATAAGATAAAGGCATATTCATTTCTCTTATGAGACCATGCGACCAAAGGATATCGCCCAATCGTTGAAGCATATAGGATATTCAATTTTGATCTGGAGATAACGCGACAACCACAGGATCAATCAGAATCAACGGCTCAAACTTAATCTCTGAATCTTTTAACTTAAACCCGACATCATCTGGCGACCATGCGACCACCGTCAGATTTAAACAGGTTCAGACTAAGATCAACGGATATCGCTGAGTCTTGAAGACATTTAAGAATATTCCCTTTCCTTATGAGACTTCGCGACTAAGGGGATCTTTAACCTAACTCGGCGTGACCTCGGGTTTATAAATTTCCTTTAATCTCCAAGTCGCGAGATCATTCTTTTAACCTTGGGTTTAATACGAGACTCAACGACTACCGTAGGATCAAAACCGAGCTTGAATGAGATCAACGATCCTTATTAAGTCGCTATAAGATAAAGGCATATTCATTTCTCTTATGAGACCACGCGACCAAAGGATATCGCCCAGTCGCTAAAGCATAAAGGATATTCAATTTTTATCTGGAGATAACCCGACAACCACGGGATCAATCAGAATCAACAGCTCAAACTTAATCTTTGAATCTTTTAACTTAAACCTGACATCATCTGGCGACCACGCGACCGAAGCAAAAGATAACCCTGCCAAGGTCATAAAAATATTAAAATGAATAATAGACCGTTGAATAGATATAACGGCTATATTTATGAATTCAAATATATGCAAGTTGTGGGAAATATGAAACATAGCATATTTAACAGACAAATGCATGAAATTAAATAAAATAAATGCATAGGATAGAATAATTACAATAATAGACTACAAATGGAAGAAGGAAAACCAAGATAATGAATGCAGAAAAAACTTCCCTAAACCGTTTAGTCATTCAAATTTTATTGTAAATTTGGGTTCCACCAATGGCTCTTTCTGGAGATATGTGTTCATACTTGGACACAGTAAGATCTCAGTTATCTCAGGAGAAGTAGACCAAGTATCCACATTTAACCTAATGCAAAGTGAAACCGGGTGGCCCCAGGCCCCCAAAAAAATGAACATTATTTCTTTCCTCTATCAAATATTTGATTATGATCCTTTAGCAACAAGATCATTCTAAATGTGTCATTATTGGTCAGATTACTATTTTGATCCACCTGTTCATAACATCCTTCATGGTCAAATCATGTCTGTGTCATTCGAATTGGGAATAAATTGTTGTAACTTCCTTTATGTCTGATTAGAAGATTACCAATTCTACAAGTATTAGTCCAGTATATCCTCTGCTCATCTGAGATTTTATCATTCCTCACTGCCTCTAAGGAATACTCAAAATCACCTTTTGTATCATATAGAGACTGAAAAGGACTACAAACTTCATCATATTGACCAAGAATCTCGATGCCATAAATCTATTTTTTTCCTTAATTTTGCAACATATTTCTGATTTTGCAAAAAAATGGCAGAATCAATTCTTATAATCAATTCCTTGTAGAGTTTTTATATCCTCTAGCATAGTATCCAAATCAGGCTCAATCAAAAAATTATCACCATCTGTTTCAAGAAAAATTTCTTCATCAATTATCTCTGTTAGAAATTCTTCATGCTCATATATTGTATCCAATTCACCTTCATAGTCTAGAGAGATTTCATTTATTTCATAGAATGTATTAACACATGGTCCATATCCAGAAAATTCTTAATATTTTTCAAAACCATTCATAAACATATTTCCTCCATCAAGTGTTTCACTCATTTGAGATTTTATTGTATCAAATATAACCTGATCATGCCCATCCTGATGATTATAGCAAAAATTTAAACCATTCTTTTGAACATACTTATGATATTCAACATCCAACAAATCTGAAATTTGTTTTGTACTAAGGAGATTTTCTTCCTCACCATCATGGCCATCGATACCTGTCTCCATACAAATCTTATCATCTATAGATTCTTCTTCCATAATGTAATTTGGATCTTCTTCTATGCTGCAACTTTGGTCTTCATATCGTTCATAGCACATGTTGTCTTCTTCACCACTGGCATCATGAAATGTATAAAGAAACCATTTCTCAAATTGTTACCATGATGAGATACATTATGTGGGTAATTATTCATATACTTCTTGTGCATTATTTTTTAATGACCATGCAAACAAATTCATGGCATCGTCTTCTGTATGGACCTCATAATTATCAAGGAATATATGAAAAGCATCCAAATGATCAAGAGCTAATTCATCATAATCTCCATAAAATTCAGGAACCCTCTGTAAAAGTTGTGAAAACAATTCATTAGAACTGCATTGAAACTTTCTAAGATCCAAAGGCTTGGTATCAACGGGAATCAAAGATCTTTTGAACAGAATTCTAAACATCATATAATAGATCTTCTATTACTAATTAAAGGAAAATTTCTCATCCCTTCTAGGTTGTCTTCCTATCTCCTTCTGAATTTTCTCCTTCAGTAGAGTCACTGACTGAAATGCTTTGTTCAATAGAGTCGCCACCTTCTTATCAGAAGGAAAATGCTTCTTGATGGTCTTTTGGATTCTTCCTTCTAGTAGAGTGCACTTCAAACTTTATGGTCTGCAAAATCTGAAACTCTGAAAACTCACAACACAAATTATGAAAAATCTAATATTCAGTAAATCAACACCAAAGATTCTGAGTAATATTCAAAATAATATTATGAAAAATCCCCAGTAGAGTCGCCAATTTGTTGATGCTCAAATCAACAGATTGGATTTCCTATGGACTTCCCAATCCAATTCTTAGAAACCCAAGTGATTTGGCCAACTAACAAGTTTAACCTTGGGGAAAGGCTAGAACTTCTGCAATTCTGGCTCTGCAAAACCAAGGCTGGTAGGCCTATACCTTGACTTATTCTTCAAGTCTTAAGGCTTTTTATAGCAGATGAGAATACTTCAAACTCTCCTTCACAAGTATGGCAAGTTACTTTGAAAGGAATCAAACTGTAATCAATTGTAGAGCTGCAAAACTGAATACTTTGTGAGATTTTGTAAAGAATGCTTTGTAAATCTGAATATATAAATGAATGAATTTTAGAATATCTCAACAACATGAAACAATGAATCAAATGTCTATCTCCAATAACAATCAGATCAGTGCCTATATCAACTTGGGCAATAGAGTCACAATCCAACATTCAATCATATGTACGACCTTGCAAGACGGTATTCAATCATCAACTATCTGACTGCTTTAGATGCAGAAAAGATTAAGGTCTGTATTATATCCTTGTTAGTTCAAATGAGTTTAACTCCTATGGTTGGGAAACCAGATGAACAAGAATCCAGAAACAAATTAAGTTCTCACACACTTCCTGATATTCAAACAATGATATAAGACAATAATATTTATGCACAAGCAACTCAAAGGTAGCAATTGAAATTCCTTCAATAATTGCAAAGGACTAAGTGAATGAGATTGAAACCTTGAGCCAAGAGAGACAGGAAACACTTATCTTTTATTGATTATGAAAAATAGTACATAAGAATCCATGTTCAGTTGTGATCAAATCTAAAACTAACTGAGAATGATGAGAAAATATCACCATAAACAGTCCTAGCAATCCACCAGACAGACCTTTGCATTGATCTTGGTATCCTTATTTATATAAAGTTCAAAGGATGCGAACAAGCTTCAGATCAATGCACCGGTTCATCTACTGAACCTAATCCCTAAGATCAACAACTGACCAGTCACAATTACAATTAAGGAATGACTAATCATCTTTTATCAAACAGTTAATCGATCAAAGAGATAAAAATGATTAAATAGTTCATTTATAATTTATTATAAATCTCTGATATCTCTTTATCTTCTGCGTGGCATGTCAATGGTCGTCTACATGTCTTTGATCTTTCATCTTTGGTCCAGGTTGCTTTATCTTTGTGTTTACCACCTGCATGAAACCCTGCATGAAAATGATGTCGACGTATCAAACGATAATCAAAAACCCTCAGTCCACAAGAAAAATATTAAATAATAATGATATAACATGCAACGAAAAATAAAATCCCAGTCAACAATGCCATTCAGGCATTTTGTCCTTTTCTCTGTCTAAGACACATGGCAGCATCGCGCTTTGCCTTGAAGATTAAATATCTTTCATCTTGACTTCAAGCCATTGCACCAGCCGTCGGTCTTCTCCGTCCTTTAACATCCATTCACATAGCTTATACCATCGTGTATCCGGATTCTGACATGAGACACATGTCAAGATCACGCAATACCTTAATGATTAACATTCGTGCATCTTCGCCTTAAGGCATTGTGCTCGTCGTTGATTATGTCCGACAGTTAATCTTCTGACCAATATGTCACGTAGTCTAACATATAAGTTGATGTGTGTCCCCGTCATCTCATTCAACCCACCAAATGATGCCACATGTATTCCACACATCTTACTTTATACCCTAGGTGGGCCCAGTACACGTGTCGTTCAGGCGTAATGCCTTAATAGTTATATGAAATGCATCTTTAAGTCACGGGATTGCGCCAACCATAGGATGAATCTCAACTTGCTCGATAGTTACTTTACTTTATTTTTAGCTTAATCCCTAACTGCACTGCAACCTCGGGTTTACAAATCTCTCTTTGTCTCCAAGTCGCGATATCATTTTCTTGACTGTGGTTATCTTATGAGATAACGCGACCAATGTAATCTTGAAGTCGCTGAAGAATTTTTCAACTTCGGGTTTGGTTATGAGACAACGCGACCACCGTCAGATTTGAACAAGTTCAGACTAAGATCAACGGATATCACTGAGTCTTAAAGACATTTAAGAATATTCCCTTTCCTTATGAGACTTCGCGACTGAGGGGATCTTTAACCTAACTCGGCGTGACCTCGGGTTTATAAATTTCCTTTAATCTCCAAGTCGCGAGATCATTCTTTTAACCTCGAGTTTAATAGGAGACTCAATGACTACCGTAGGATCAAAACCGAGCTTGAATGAGATCAATGATCCTTATTAATTCGCTATAAGATAAAGGCATATTCATTTCTCTTATGAGACCACGCGACCAAAGGATGTCGCCCAGTCACTGAAGCATAAAGGATATTCGATTTTTATCTGGAGATAACCCGACAACCACGGGATCAATCAGAATCAACGGCTCAAACTTAATCTCTGAATCTTTTAACTTAAACCTGACATCATCTGGCGACCACGCGACCGAAGCAAAAGATAACCCTGCCAAGGTCATAAAAATATTAAAATGAATAATAGACCACTGAATAGATATAACGGCTATATTTATGAATTCAAATATATGCAAGTCGTGGGAAATATGAAACATAGCATATTTAACAGACAAATTCATGAAATTAAATAAAATAAATGCATAGGACAGAATAATTACACTAATAGACTACAAATGGAAGAAGGAAAACCAAGATAATGAATGGAGAAAACACTTCCCTGAACCATTTAGTCATTCAAATTTGATTGTAAATTTGGGTTCCACCAGGATATTCGCACCAATTACATTGATACACTAAATGTGGACACCTTGAGAAAGTTGTTTGAAGAAGAAAGAATTATAAAGGTTGTACATTTCTTGATCAAGATACGCAACAGAAGATCCAAGTTGCAGAAGGATATAGAAATCTAGCAGTAGGAGCCCCTTGGGATTTGTTGCTTGTGTGTTTGCTAGCTATCTATGGGCCCCCTAGGCTACTTGGCGATGTGGACGTTATTAAAAACTCTCATTTCATTCAATTTTCCCAGCATGGCTGTGGGGTCTCTTTTCCTTTCATCCTTACTTGTGAGTCCCACTTGTCATAACTCATCTTCTCGTCACTCCATAAACCACATGGATGCTACTTAACATTACTCACGAGGCAAGAGGCTTTATACTTTAGACCACGTGGCAACATCTTGATATTACATTGTACATTCATCCTCTCTTATTATCACCTAGTGTAGTTGCAGGGCCTTTCATTGATTCTCTAAGACTTCTAGTCCCACATTCCACGTGTTTTTCTTATAAGCCCACGACCTGTCATAGTGCCAACTCACAACGTCTTGCAAGGGCACGAGGAGGGTGTTCCTTTTACTTATCTAGGCCCACTTTGACGTACCCAAAGAAGTGTGGGAGGAAACAACCTATAATTTTTGCAGCGAAGGGGTAGTAAAAAATGAATGGCATTTTATCAAAGGATGTGTACCATACAAGGATATTCATTGTCAATACGAAGACAACTTAAAAGTGAACTGTTTGAATGAACTTTTCAAAGAGGCAAGATTACATAAAATGGCAAGTTTCTTACTTTGGATCCACAACATAAGAGTCAACATAGAAAAGATTCAGCATGCAAGTTAATTTGTTATCTCCTAGTCCCTTAGACCGCTAGTCCCGTGGATGTCGTTAAATTTTCTTCATTCACTCATTCATTCCCAGTGTTCTGATGGCTTAGTCGATTTCCACATCATACCCTTTGCAGGAGCGTGGAGAATAGTCTTCACCATTAACTACTATGTTTTATCATTTTATGCCTCCCTCACCATCCTAATGATTATCTTTCAATAGTCACTTGACAGTTGTGGTATTGTTGGAGACATTCATTGTAATTGCAAGGTCAACATTAATTGTTATCTCGCTGGCCCGCGGGTCTTCTTTATTGTTAACATTAATCATTGTCAAATATTTGTTGTTAACAATAATCGTTGTCAAAAAATTGTTGTTATGTTTCTTACCCACCCACCTGCCAAGGCTTAATGACTGCAAGGATGCGGGAAAGACTTGGTTATCAGTTTAAGCACTTGGCACTTGCACTGGGAGGCCAAGGGCTTACAAACATTATTGCACATGCAAAGAACTCGTGAATTAAAACGAGTCATGTACTAGGGACATGGTTGAGGTACTTTAGTATAATGAAGCCTAAAGACTTAGGCAAAAAATTAAAACATAAAGCCAACATTTAAAACATGGCCAATAAGTCTAACTTAGGAGAATAAATAAAATCAACCAGTACACACGAAACACTCCTAGCAAAGGGGCTCATTAATTCAATGATAAGACACCCTAAGTTATAACTTAGAAGGCTTGTGACTAGATAAACAAGTCAATGTAGAAATAGAACACTAAGCCATAAATGATACAAACTTAGGGTTTTTGCAGCATTTTTTTGAAGAGAATAAGACCATGATCCCTAAATTTTGCAAAGGTGCAAACAAGTTCTTATGTTGAATGTGCAATTATTAATCTTCAAGAATTCTATTTTATGTAGAATATTCATAACTTCTATTTATATTAGCTCATTATTAAAATGTTCCTATTCTTATAACTATGGTGGAGATTTTAAATAGGTTATGTATTTTTAATGAGTAGGTAGTTGATTGTGAGACTTTGTGTTCACTCTAAATCAAATTTATTCTCAAAAAATACTTTTTTTAGCTTTCAAGTTAAAAGCATACCTCATATTCATTTGAAGTTATATTTCACAAGGAAGTCACCCCCTTTCAAACACAATGACGTTATTTGATTGCAACCTCTCAAATTATTAGTACATTTTTCATCATTATTGGACAAGTCGTATACACAAAACTAGGGACAAAATCTATTCATTAATGGCAGAGCATTACAACCAAGCACAACCAAAAGGTCTTAAACTAGGATATACAAGTTATCCAAGGGAATCCTCAATATACCTCAAAGTACATTAGTGTTATATTTGTAAATCAAAGCCCATCTATGATCATGTAACATAAGTCAAGCAAATGTCACATCACTTTGTGTCCTAGCAAACAAGAAGCCCAAGGTTGTTTGAACCACAATGATGGTGTTTTTGACATACGAATTTCATTCTATCCCATATATATATATCAAGCAAATGTCAC
>MU227097.1:1035135-1056898 GCA_018584345.1 Thuja plicata | reverse complement strand
AACAAGCCTCTAAAATAAAATTTGGCAAATGTTTCTAATTCTCAAGATTACACAAGTCTTCAAGAGATTAAGTCATTTGTTAATTATTAGAACCCAAACCGAAGTGTGAAAGTTAGTCTAAATTTTTTATGTGAAAAAAATGTTGACATACCAAACAAAAAGAGAAAATTTCTATAATCAATGTCTTCCACAAATCATCCTAAAATCACAAATGAGGAGTTTCAAAGTTTGTTCCTTGGCCAATGAGAGAGGCGCTACATTCAAATGATTAGTCAAAAGCATAAAATAAACTAGCTTGAAGTAAAAATAGATAACACCATTAGATCTCTTGTGATTTTACAAATATTTTTAAAAAAACTCACTCAAAAAGGACTTCCAATGCAAAAGTTACAACTATTTGCAGTGTTAAAATGGAATATGAGTTTCGAATAGTTTCATCTAATTATTGGCATAGCACCTAAAAAACTACCTAGTCCAATGTATAAAGTTGTAGACCAACTTTCAAATGCCTACAAAAGTTTAAGATGTTTATTAGTGACAAGTTATGAGCAATGAAGTGAAAGGTACTTGTTATAAAAAAAATTGAAGAGATGCAAGGTCTAACCCCTAGCCTAGCTCTTGGTTGCACGTACCACTAGGGAATGGACAATTTGCTTGAAAAGAGTTGGATGCTTAAGTTGAACCCCTTGTGATTAGGGGCTTTAAGACATTTGACAAAGGAATAAGCCTAGTAGAGCTTTTGGTCATGTGTATGGCCAAAGGCTAAAACATGAAGTATATTATTGCATGAAAAAGCGATATCCAAACGATGAGTGAAATGTTTCAATGAATAGTTGAAATTCAATCTTGGGTCTCGAAATCTAATCCTGGATTGATGGAGTTGATGAGGAGAGGTGGCAAGCATGAGCTTGAAAATGTTTTAATTATTAGAAAGTTAATAATGTTGGTTGATGAGTTAACTAAATACACGGAAGTGTAGACACCTAAAAATGGTTCAATGCTTGTGCCCCCTTTTAACATGTCTTCTATATTGTGTGTTTGAACTTTGTCATTCACTAATATTGTGTCATTCTTCCATGTCATCAATTACTAACATTTCTCTCATTTTGGCCAAATTGATCATCTTCCTAAATCAATCCAAGATCATTCCAAACTCATTTGATTCCAAATTCATGTCAATGTCTAATCAATCTCTTTCAATCAATCCTCTGGCATTGTCAAAGTTCATCGATGCCTTGCTATCATTTTCACATTTCAGGAGCATTGTCCAAGTTCATCGATGTCTCCTTATCTTTATTTATCCTCTAGCGTCATCCAAGTCCATTGATGTCATAATATCATTTCCAATCATCATTTCGAGAGCATTGTCAAAGTTCATCAATGCCTCATGATTTCCTAAACTATTCCAAAATCATCAGAATTGATCCTAATCATTATCAATATTATCAAAATCAAACCAATTGTGCATTAATGCCTTAAATTTGATCAATAATTCACTAATTTATCCCCTTGGGCTGAATAACCTAATATTTGTCGCTATTCTTTATGAATAAATAATGTTTATTCATTCTTATCCTAAGTCTTCACAATTAATTAATTTTTTAATTAATTAATTGGCTAATTCTAATTTATGAGATTTTATAATTTCATAAATGCTAATTTTGATTTGTGAGGAATATTGATTTATTTATTAAATTAAATCCTCCTAATCCCACCTAATTTGGCATATCCCTTAATTGTGATTCATATCCCTATTAAGGTGCTTCATGATATCTCCCCTATTTCTTCATTCAATTCTCCCCTAATCATGCTTTCAAATTCCTACCTCATTTTCCCTCTATTATGCATTGATTTTATGCATTCTAATTCACCTAATTGCCTCTCATTTTTTATAAATTGGGATGCAATCCTCTCATTCAAGTTAGAACCACTATCTCCTAGTATTCTTACTTTCAACTTTGGCTTTTCAACACTTGTGCATTTTTGTCATTGACAAAAGAGCAACATAATCTACTCTATGGAGAAGAAGGAGAGCATTTGAGCATCACTTGAAGGGAGTTCTTATGTGTTTGTTGCATATTGTTTGTGAATTCCTATTTCAATGGGTCTAATGTTAGATTAGACAGGTTTGCATATTGTTTAGGGTTTTGTGATTACCTAGATATGCTTATTATGTCTTTTCTGGTCTTACAGGAAGAAGTTAAGGAGAGTTGACAACGTGCAAGAAACAATTGGGTGCGTAAAGTCTGAAGTGAATAATTTGATGACCGGATTGAGAGCATAATTGAGTAGATTGAATATATTAGATAGTTAATATGGATGAAGTGATATTTTGAGGTTAATTTCATTAATTAAATGGAGGATTGGTGCATATAAATTAATTTGATAATTTGTAGATAATAGGTATACAATGAGAATTAACTTATTAATTTAAAAGACAATGTTCTTGCAATTATTTAAAATAGGTAATGATAAATAATATAATAATAATAAAGGTTAATGAATATTAATAAATAAAATGTTATTATAATGGGATGAAAGAAGAATATGTGTCTACAATTTCAACAATTTCAGTTGTATTTTTCACTACAATTGAATATCAATTGTTGTTTAAGTTTAAACTACATAGCATAAATTTGGACACTGACATCACCACTCAAGTTCCTATGAATCAAATCATCATGACAGTCATTAATAAGATTAAAAATGAAAAAATATTCCACACTATCATGTAGAAATTTAAGAGCATCAAATTAAGTGGTTCACCAAGAACCAAATTCAACACAACAAAAGCCCATCTCATGTAGATACTAGAAGGAATATGGGACCCATTGCTGCTCCTCAATATGAGACTTTACATTCTTTTGAAGAGTGTAATAATATTTTATATAATATTTAATATGAGAGATTTTAACTTCAAGAAAACCCTACAGTAAAGCTCCCTTGGCACTACAGATATCATGTTGATGGGGATGGAAATTTGAAAAATGTAAACTGCAGAGAACTGTGTCAGCAATTTTTATGTAGCTGGTACTACAAAATTATGGAATTTTACTCATTTGGAGAATAAATTTACAATGTCTTAAGCAAAAAGGACTGCTACAAAGTGAGATCAGGCCATAGATAATCAAGCATAGAAACCATTTTATACGCGCAATCAAATCTAGCCTTGATCAAATTCATAAAGCTTTCTGATACATAGCTAAAAAGGGAAACTCATCATGGGGTGTTATCTGGCTTAAAGAAAAAGAAACCAATTTCGCTCTACCTACTCAGGAAACTGCAAAGGCCATTATATAAATTATAACAAACTTTAAAAAAAACTTTTATCTTGCTGATGGCAATCGAGAGATAGCTCTCCAACCAATATCCCTGCGACAGAACCCTTCAGGCCAAACAATTTCATCAATTGCTTGATATGCCCTTTCTTGAGCCTCTGTTATATCACTACCCATGGCTGTGACACCCAGCACACGTCCTCCCACAGCAATCATATTCCCATCTGAGTCCAATGAAGTTCCTGCATGAAAAATTTTAACTTGTGGGGCTGCAAGCTCAGCCTCCTCAAGGTTCTTAATAATAGTGCCCTTTGTATAGTTCCCCGGGTATCCTTTACTTGCAAGGACAACCACCAAGGCAGATTCTGCTGCCCAATCTACTGTTACATCTCTCAATTGTCCCTTGCAAGCTGCAAGCAGAATCTGAACCAAATCTGATTCCAAGCGTACCATTAAAACCTGCCAAACAATATTGCAGAGATGATTTACGACCTATTTCAATTTTAAGTAAGAAAGAAGAGTGCAAGTAAGAAACATAAAACTTTTCTGTGAAGAGGTTTATGCATGGAAGTTATAATTGTGTATATAGAATGGCACTATATATTATAAAGATCGATTCATTTAAGTGTCTCAGATCAACACAATCATGTTTAATTTGATAAACTGTAATCCATAAAATAATCAATGGCATCAGCTATAACACATGTTTGAATGGACATTACAGCCTGTTATCAATTCCATCTTTCTCATTAATCTTGCAGATAAGATTATGACGTGAAGTTTATCAGGATTTTAACTGCATACATTTTGTCACTGAGCCATATTTTCACAATATATTTTCCAAAAACTTCAGTATATAACCAAAGCATTGATTTAAAGCTTTCCATTTTCATCCCTTCAAAAAGAATATTTCACAATTTGCATGCCCAAGGACCTATGCAACTAAGGTAGCATGTGATTTATTTTTTTGATAAAAGATAATTTATATAAATTATAAAAACAATTATAAAAGCTTTCAATGGTCAATAGTAAGAATCCACTAAGAAGGTAGTTATCTAAGATCTTAAGGTACCAAGAAAGAAACATCCAAGATAACTCTAGTTGGTACCCCGCCGAAACTTTGCCTACAGTCAAGTTTGCAGTCCGTTAGTGTGAGTTTTTAGCTCAATTTGGAAACTTCTGCATGTTGTGACCTTTTTACACATCAACCCATTGCAAATGGTGACCTCCTACATTTTTGCCCACTTGGTGGTTTGCTTTTGAGTTCCTGGTAGTTTGGTGTAGTTTTTCAAAGTTCCTAGTATTTGGACAGGCTATAATTTGTGCTAAGTCGGCAATCAAGTGCCATTTGCCTTTGGCTCTGAGAAAAGAAGTTTTGTGATTCCACTTGCTTAATATGCCAAGAGTTCACTTGCGAACAGCATTCTTGATGGTTCTCTTCAGGACAGCAGATATGAGGTAAGAGAAGGCATCATTTACTATAGAGGATATTAATGGTGACTGAAAGTAAGTTTAAGGAGCAGATTTTTAAAACATTTCATGACAATCCAACAGCTGGTCATCCTGATTATTACAAGTCTTATAAGCAGATCCGTGAGGTTCTCATGGAAAGGGATCAAAGATGATATTCTCAAGTATGTTCGTGAATGTAATATATGCCAACAAAATAAAAATGAACATACTTGCCCAGCTGGTTTACTGCAGCCCCTACCAATTCCTAATCAGAAGTGGGAAAGTGTTTCAATGGATTTCATCACAAGGCTTCCCAAGGTGCAAGGGAAGGATTGTTTCTATGTAGTAGTGGACAGGTTGATAAAATTTGCTCATTTATTTTCCATTTCAGCAGGTTATATAGCGATACAGGTGGCAGTTCTATTCTTCAGGGAAATATTTAGACTTCATGGAACACCAAAGACTATCACTAGTGACAAGGACAGCAAGTTCATGAGCTTGTGTTGGTAGGAGTTGTTCAAACTATGTGGCACCGAGTTAACTCCTAACACTAGTTATCATCCTCAGATGGATGGTCAAACAGAGATATTCAACAAATGGGTGGAAGGTTACTTGCACAACTATGTTTCAGGACAGCAGAAAGTGTGGGTTAGGTGGTTGCATTTGGGGGAGTATTGCTACAACTCTAGCTATCACATGTCCATAAAGATGTCTCCTTTCATGGCTTTGTATGGATATGAGGCTCTCAACTTCATTGATTTATTATTTGAAGAGAGTAGAGTACCCAGAGCTAGAGAATTTCCACAAGAGAGCCAGGATATTATAAGATCTCTAAGGGATAACATACAGCATGCACAAAATCAGCAAAAGTTGTATGCTTCAGCACCATACTGAACGAGAATTTGAGGTAGGAGACATGGTATATCTGAGATTACAGCCTTATAGGCAGTCTACTTTCAAGACGAGTGGAGCTGAGAAGCTTAAACCTAGATTTGATGGACCATTCAGAATTGTTAAGAGGGTTGGAGAGGTTGCCTATGAGTTAGAGTTACCAGCTAGCAGCAAAGTGCATAATGTTTTCCACGTGTCCAGCCTTAAAAAGGCACTTGGGCATAATGCAGTACCCTCAGCAGAGTTGCCTCCTTTGGATGAGGAAGCCAAACTAATATTGATACCGAAGGCAATGATTGATTTCATAGAGTGGACTGTCAGGAGAAGAGTTATCATTAAGTATCAAGTGAAGTGGAAGAACTTACCAGTGGAGGATGCTACATAGGAAAATGAGCAGATATTGCAGCATCCAAAGTTGTAATTGCTCGAGGACAAGCAATTTTGGGGAGGGAGGACTGTAATGTCCCCTCTTTGCACCTAATCAGATAGATAGTCCATTAGCCTATTTCTGAGTTCTGATTGGCTAAGTGGTGTGGGTTAAAGGACTCTGTGTCCAAAGCTTTTCGGCAAAGATTTCTATTTTTAGCAGGAAGCTATTTTGGGTACTTATTATTTATGGTAAGTCAGTGGGCCACCAATCTTCAGCAGTGCGGAGCTTCTATTAATACATTTGGTGAGTTTGAAGGTTTTGAAGAAATATTTGATTAAAGGACTTTTTAATCTTTTATAATGTTGCTTTTTAAGTCGTTCGGAAAAGGACCCCATGTCCTAGATAGAGAATTGTTTTTAAAATGGTGCCATGTATTTTCTTGACTTAAGGCTAATGTATGCCTTGGAAAAATGGACGCATAAGGGTAAAAAGCAAATATGTTTTTAAAAAGAATGCATTTTATAAGAGCAAGGAGAATGGATGACTACAAGGGGGAGATATAAGAGATCAAAATAATTTAAAAGAAAAATTAAAGGGGGGTGTAAGTTTTGGAGGGAAAGGGATTTTGAAATTCATGTTGCCCTAATCTTCTCTTTCATTCTTTAAAAGGACACCTTTGGCTCTCATTTTATCATCTTGGTATTGGCAACATAACGAAGTGCTACTGGAGTGATTCTAGGGATACAATCTGTTAATTCAAGAATGAAAGCCCTCAACTGGGACATTAGTTTCGGTGGTGGAAGATCCACTCAAGCTGATTGTGTTGGAGATATAGCTTCGGGAGATATCTTTCTCCCAATTTCTGAGATAGTCGTCTCTCTTTATAACTATTGATCAGATGTTTCTAGTTCATTGTCAACGGTTTTTCTTGTTTCAACGGGCAATTGAAGACATTGAAGAGTCTTCATCTTGGTAACGGCAGTCTCTTCAATTGTCTCTACGGACTCTTCATGTGTTACAGCAAACTCTTCATTGGTAAGACAATGAAGAGTCCGCCTCTTTAGGTGGAAGATTTATTCATTATATTAGGCAATGGTTCTGATGTTACTGTGATGGATGTTCCTTGCGGTGATGATATTTTGTAGCATTCATTATTAGCATAGTAGTTTGTGCATTGTATTTCAGACTTATGATTATTTATCAATAAGACATTTTGTGGTTGGGTTTGTGCTCCTTGTTCACTATTTTGTTTTAATGTTGCTTATGTTTATTTATGGGTTAAATTCCAACATATTCCAACATGGTATCAAAGCAGGTTCTTATTTTGGAAAAAGGATTTATGACTCTGTTATCTATGAATAGAGTCAGAATAGTTTTTTGTTTCTTTTTTGGGGGTATTGGAGGAGACGAAGTCAGTGCTTTTGGAGGAATGATTTATGTCGTTCTTCTATGAAAGTCTGAGTTATCAGGGTGTTCGAATGAACGGTTTTTTTTCGATAGTCTCCATCTTGCATGAACCAACCATTCAAACCTTTCCCAGGGGCATAGATCATAACTGGTTTAATGTTTGTAAGTTAAAGATTCAAGCATGGGTCTCGTCTATCATTAATAGGGAGACAATCATTTCTGAGAATTTAGCTGTCGTATTCTTTGGCTGGAAATGTTAGACTGCTTGGGCGGTTTTTTTTTCAAGAGTATCGAAATTTGAAAAATTGGGAAATGTGAGATTCGTTGAAAAATAATACTTTCGGGTTCGAATGGATTATGTGAGCAAAGACTGTGCTATAGACTCAAATTCTTTCCTTTTTTGTTGGTATCTCGTCGTAGACGTGGGTCTGCATGGCAGATTGTGTCATTGCAAGTATTGGATCTCTATTTTGGATGCTATTGGGGTTCATGAAATGGAGAACATATTACGCCTTCTACTTTTGTTCTGAATGTTGTGCTCGCGTGCACGGGGAAAAGGGGCTCCATCGCAGTAGGGGTGGATTGAACAGTTTGGTACTACGGTTAAGAAGACATTGTTCATTGCAGCCCCTTATAGAGACAGAATGAAAAAGAGACGGATTATTCTACCATCGTGAACTGGAGCGACCGAGCGGTCGACAATGGCACATGGGCGGGAAAGTTGCTTCTCTACAACACTTTTAGGTGTTGACACCTTCGATCTTCTCTACCGAGAATGGATGAGTTATTTATTGTTTGCATCTATTAAGGCGCCACTGCAAATTGAAGTCGGTCTCTAAGAAAAAGAATTTCAAGTGTATTAATGCGATGGCAAGTGAAGTGGAAGGAATCGATGCACTAGAAGCTGGACAAATTTGTAGATAAGTCCTATTATCAAATCTAATATTGTGACTGCATGGATTTTAAATTGAGATATTTTATTTATTATATGTCTGTGGATAGATCTGTGACGAGATTATTAATTGATGTTTTGCCTAAATATTCTAATGGTAGTTGCTTTCTATTATTAGGGTTGATGTTTTAATATTTATCGTCCAAACTTTCTAATGTTGGCAATTGGAAATTATATGTATAAAGAGACACTACAGTGGTTTAATTTCAAACTTATTGAGCCAGCATTATTAAGGAAACCTTGGCAAAATCAAGAGAGTCATCACATTGGGCATTTGCATTGGTTCTTTCTTTGCATTGGGCAAAGCATGTCCATTATATTGCCTAGTTCAGAGGAAGCGATTAAAACCAGAGGCCATCAAGGCAACCTATCAAAGGGTTAATGAGACTAGAGAATACTATTAATTACATAAAGGGAGAGCTTGAAGAGCTGAAGAGGGAGCACTTCTTTACGCTCAAGAAGAATTAGAGGGAGCTTGAGCGGCAGAGGGAGAGGGAGAGTGCCAAGTCCTTTGCAAAGGATCAGCAAGCTCATGAAGTTGTGTGGCTTTGAAAGCTCCGCGTTTGGTCAAACATTGGAGCCAGCTGTAATTTTATTGTGATAATCAAAGTTGTGAGAATGCTTCCCTTGCTGAGGGAATCTCTGCTGGAAGGGAATCTCAACATCAGCTGCTCTTATTATGTGCTAAAATGCATATTTCTCTAAGACGGAGAAATATGAGGTGAAAGACCTTGAAGAGATGTTGCTCTTTAATGCATATTTCTCTGAGACGGAGAAATATGAGGTGAAAGCCCTTGAGACATGTGTCTCTTTCCATACATGGGAGTAGCCATGTTGGACGTCATGTTGAGAGATTCCATGATGATATCACGTTGAGTGATTCCGCGATGGGCACTTGTGTATATGCTTCTTTCCACACATGGGAGTAGCCATGGTGGACGTCATGTTGAGAGATTCCATGACGACATCATGTTGAGTGACTTCGTGATGTGAGCTTGTGTATATGTTTCTTTCCACACATGGGAGTAGCCATAGTGGACATCATGTTGAGTGATTCCATGACTTTATCACATTGAGAGATTATGTGATAAAAATCCTTTCAGATCACATCATCCTGCCATCAGTGGGTTGATCCGACAGCTGGATGACAGGGAGATAGCGCAGATTGACAATCTAGGCCTTTCCCATCTCTTTTCCACAAATGGGTGTAGCCATTGTGGGTGTCATGTTGAGAGATTCCATGACATGGATATCTGGAAAGATACCTCCCTAGCTAAGAGGGAGTGTTGGAGATATCTTTTTCCCTATTTCTGAGATAGCCATCTCTCTTTATAATTATTGATCAAATGTTTCTAGTTCATCGTCAGTGGTTTTTCTTGTTTCAACGGGCACTTGAAGACAATGAAAAGTCTTCATCTTGGTAACAGCAGTCTCTTCAGTTGTCTTTGCGGACTCCTCATGTGTTACAGCAGACTCTTCATTGGTAAGACAATGAAGTGTCCGCCTCTTTAGTTGGAAGATTTATTCATTATATTAGGCAACAGTTCTGATGTTACTGTGATGGATGTTCCTTGCGGTGATGATATTCTGTAGCATTCATTATTAGCAAAGTAGTTTGTGCATTGTATTTCAGACTTCCGATTATTTATCAATAAAAGATATTTTGTGGCTGGGTTTTTCCCCCTCTAGTTGGAGGGTTTTCTCAGGGTAATTTTTGTGTTCCTTGTTCACTATTTTGTTTTAATGCTGCTTATGTTTATTTCTGGGTTAAATTCCAACAGATTGCTGATAGTAGTTCAAAATTTGAAGATTTTAGGGTGTGCGTGGTGAGTGTGGAGATGAAGACTTTCAGTGTGTTTAGAAGTGGGTTTGCAGATTTTCAGTGTGGTGTGTTAGGTTTTGGTTTGTTGTTGGTTTTGCTTCGATTGGGTATATTTTAGGAGTGTTCAAACACCATTTTCAGGGATCTGATCTATATTTACAGTGTGGAAATCGCTGGCAGCTTAAAGGCTCTGAATGTTGAGTTTGGAGGCCCTTAACATCATCTCCAGACATTAGAGGTTGCTGATGTTATTTTTGGTTAATGAAGACTGAACATGGGTGACAAATCAAGCATTACATTTATCTTTGAAGGGTGTTTTTCCAGGTCTGATTTTGATTATTAAAATTCTGATTTCAGTGATAAAGTTTTATGGATATTGTGTGGAAAAAACAAATGTCTCAAGTGTTGCATGTCATTACTGCATTTTCTGATATTTCCTATTGTTATGTAATTTCTTCAGAGGAGCAGATTACCCCCATTTTAGAGATTAGGCTTAGGCTTAGCTTCTTCTTACAAATCTGCATTTAGTTCTCTTAAATTTCTTATTCATAGTTCTGATTTGGTGGAGCGGATTACCCCCACCTTAGAGTTTCCTGTTAAGAGCTTCACATTAATTGCATGTGTTTTGTTGTGTAAAAGCATAAAAATAAAAAATAAAAAATTAGGGGTGCCCATTACACATGGAAACATATAAATGGTAGGTGTAAAATGTTTGAAGAGGGTGTGTTGTGGAATAAAAGACAAATAAGTCATATACACCAGCATATGAAGAGCAAATATTAAGAGAGTTATTTGTAGATTATATGAGGAGATTGTGAGAAGTTTTATGGCAGATTTGTAATCAACATTTTAGCAGATTGAAGAAGAATATTATAGCAGACTTCTAAAGAGTAATTGACATTGAGGTTGATGCCTCATTTTGGTGAAGTTGGTGCTTGTTTGCCTCCGTGGGTAAACTTAGTTATCTACAGAAGTGATTGCACAGAACATGATAGAGATAAAGCAAGGGAAGATTCTTCTATTCATCCATCTGCAGTGGTTACAATAGTATAGCTTTGTTCATAACATGATATCTTACCTGAAGGTAGTACAAGAATATAAAGGACCGAAGGGACGCGACGGTTGGTAACCGTGCGCCAACTCCCTAGCCTCTGGTCACTAACTAATTCCCAACCGACAACATTAATTACATTATACCCAACAACATCATCCCCCCAAAAAGACAATCGTCTCCGACGACTTAACAAAATGGAATAATGTCGATTACAAAACATGAAAGAAAGCAGCTAAAAGGAAGTAGAAGAGGGCTTCCCTGGAACTGACGGTTGGGACGCAGAGGGGTTCAATTTCCGTCGTAACTGGTACACCTGCTGGGTGCGGATATCCAAATCTACATGTATCTGGGAGTTGGTCTCTACTGCTTCCTTGAGCATAAGGGTAACCTCCTGCAGTTCTGCCTCCTTGGCCTGACTGCATGCCTCCGTGGCCGCGGCTAGCTGGGCCTCAACTATGCCCTTACCAGCTGTGGCGGCCTCTATCTGTGCCAAAAGGGTTGCTTGCTCGGTCTGCCACACGGTCTGCTAAGTGGCGAGCTGGGTAGCCATATCCTCCCGAGATCTCTCTACGGCCACCCTAGCTTCTTTCGCACGTCGTGTCTCCAACACCACCCGCCGGCCCCTATCCACCACAATTGTCAAAGAGGCCAAATAGGACTCCAAATCCTCATCCACCAAATCATCTGTCGGCTCTCCTGCATCTGGCTGAACCGTGGCCTCTCCTGCCTCTGGCTGAACCGTGGCCTCACCCTGAGTATCTCCATCGTCCTCTGTCAACACATGTGTACTTTATTCACCTCCTGTACACTCCAACTCTTTGTCAACATGTATGTCCTCTCGCACCGGGGACTGAATGGAAGGTCCCCGTGTCACCGGTGCAAGGAACCGTTGTGCTAGGTAGGCGCTCGCTCGACCCATCATACTGGAAGACGCCCCTGCCTCCATACTCCTACCCACACTGTTACCTCTGGAGTCCGCTAAAAGGGAGGCATCAAAGGTAACGACTGCCTCCGACCCGATCACCTCCAGCCGCACCTGCTCTGACTCCTCTCTACCTCCTTTGCAATGCCTTTGCCTACTAAGGCTGTATCCTGGATAGGGATGTGAGGTATGCTCTAGCTATCCACTGTCTCCGGTTCAGGAGGCGCAGTCGCTATGGAAACTCTTGTTGGCACCACTACAGGTGGAGTCAACTCAATGGGAGTCTGAACCTGGCCAAACACCGGGATAGCTGTCGTTACCGAGGCAAAATGCACTCCACTAGAGAGCACGGGTCGTGGAAACAGTAGTGGGGTGGCTGAAATCACCTCCACCTCGTCGTCATCACCCCCCTCCGAAGCACTCTCCTCAGATGTCTCCTGTCGGCCGCTAACTGTGTCCCCATGCTCCCCACTCACATCCAACTCCTGTCGGGCTCGTTTCGAGCCGGCAACTACTTTTTGTTCGCTCGACATGTCTAAATGGCGCCATCTCATGATGGGAGGCTTGCCTGGAGCCAAAGGGCCCACCTTCACCTCTTGTGCGAGTATGTCCGCAGGAATCTGTCTAACGACCACGTCCAATAGCAACCCGATCGCATAGTGTGGCATATAGAAAGTACGATGTCGGAGCATCATAAAGGCATACATCTGTTTAGCCAGCACTGCCCCCCAATCGTACATCCGGCCGCCAAGTAAATGGTTCATGAGAATGACCTGCTGAAAGGATATGTCGGATGCACAGCTAGACCCTGTAAGGCGACTCTTCACTATGTCCATTAGACACCTCCAGTGTCCCTCTATGATGGTCTTCTTGAATCCCCTATTCTGTGAGGATTTCCGAAGGGAGTCCTTTTCAGTAGCCGTGAGGTCATCTCTGCAAACCAGCCTTATGTAGAAATCCTTATTTTCCAAAGCCATTTTTTGTCGCTTCATCTCAACCCTAACCCCTTTGGCTGGCAGCCCGAATACTCTCCAAAATTCTGCTGCTGTGAATGAGACCGTCACCAAATGGTTTAGGTACGAGTGAGTGCTCTCTTTCGAAAAGCTATCGAAAGACTCAATAGCCCGCAACAGGCCTTCGAAATCTTTCATGCAAAATATGCGCATTTGGATAACCCATTGTACATGCGCCTTCGTGAGGTTGTCCTTAACCAGTAGGTTGATCGGAGTATCTGGGCTTTCTGTCCACCATCTTCGGCACTCCAAGCCATTCAATCCCTCGAAGGCAATTGTCTGCGCTGTAATGGAGTCCCTCTGAGATCCAGCAGCCGCCATTTGTGGCCTCTTGACTTTTAATTTCTTCCCTGTACTTGCACCTGCAACTCTCACACCAGAAGGTAGTGTATGCACGTTTCTATCCATGCTCGGATTACTGCTACTTGCGTCCTCTTCCAACCTTCTCCGCCAAGTTCGTTTGCCTGCGGATTCCATAACTGTTTCCTTGTTGTCCTTATACGAAATAAATAACTCTGAATCCCTAACTGCCTGGCTTCTGTATGGCCTCAACCTAGACTCCCTTCGCTAATCTTTCTGCACTTGTGTTCTCCGGCTGTTTGTACGTTGTACGGAAATCTGCACTCTTCCCGTGACCAATACTCCAACTCGCCGCACAGGGATGCCTCCACGCGTGACCGAACAGACAACACAATGTCATCTTGGTTATCTCACCGCGGCTTATCTATCAACTCCCGTTCATACTGTTGTACGGCTTGTATAAACTCCACGCGTTTTTTCTTCTTCAATCTGTACTGCTACACGGTCCGTACAGTCAGTATAAAACCTCACGTGCCTCCTCCCGTCCACACGGGTTCGCTGTTTGCAATGTCTGTACTGCCCTGTGTCATACGACCTGGAACAAGTCACTCATTCACTTCCGCTCCACAGTCCGTGCGATTGTACTGGTCATATGGCCTTTCTATAAAACACCTTGAGTTTTTCTTTGCTTCCACCATCTGTATGGTTGTAGGGGTCTGTACTGCACACTTGGCTCTCGTTTGCATTTGTCGTACGGCTTTTAAATGGATGTTTGTTTGTTTTTTTCTTTCCCTCCACCGTACGGTTTCGCAGGCTAAGCCTCCATCTTTCCCAACAGCTCTTTAAGCCTCCGATTGTAAGCTCGCACAATTTCCTTCTTGCCTTATTTGGCACTGTAGATTTCTGCAACTATCTCGTTGTAGTCTCAGAGCAGCCGGAACTCCGCTTAAAATTTCTTCCTAAGGTTGTCCCACATGTTTATCGTTGTTTTATCCATATCTGAGTACCAATCAATGGCAACTCCCCTTAGGGTCACAGGAAACTGCTAGACCCATTCATCTTTATCATTCACTCCGTTTGCCGCCCAAATGGTTTCACAGCTGTGGTAGTGTCGTACGGGATCTTCCTTCCCGTCGTCGTTAAACTTCGACAATTTTTGCTTCTGAGACGACATTGTTGGTCTCTTTGCCACTGGTACTTGTTGTCCCCCTCCAAGTAGGTTAGAGCCTAGAGAATGTACTTGAGCATTGTGCCCCTGTGTCCCTCCAACACTCACGACAGCCCTGGTGTCTTCTTTCTCCTTAGCTTCTACCTCCCTCTGTTGGGTCGTCCTAGACTCTGTAGGTGGTGTAAGAGACAAATCTCTCAACTGATGTCGGGTTGCCTCGAGTAAGTCTATCCGTTGCCATGTTTCCTCAATCAGGTCTTCACTACTCCTTTCTGTACGGTGTCTGTCACCCTCCGTACAGTGTCCATCAGTCTGGTGTGTCTGTCACCCTCCGTCTGGTTGCCTTGCCCTTCGTTCAGTCGGTCCTCTGCCAACCGCCTCAACCTTCGTCTCCTTTCGGCTTCTTGTTCTAGGATCAAGGCCCGTTGGGTGACTTCGCAGTCCTCGACGTATTCTTTTTTATTCTTATCTTTGTTTAAAAGATTAGGCATCAATTCGTGCAATAAACCATCATATATGAAAATGAAACACTTTGTATTAATTCATACTTCCTATACAAAAGATGTCAGTCATCTGACATTATTACAAAAGTGTCATTTTTATTCTTTATTCTTTATTTCATGGTTTAGTGATTGCTTCCCCTTCGTTGCGTCCCATCATGTTCCTCTTCTTCACGACGATTATTCTCTTCGTAACGACGGAGAATTTGTTGTCGTCGTTGCTCCCTCTCAATTTCTTCCCTTCGGTTCCTCTGTGCCGGAGACGTCTACGCCAGTAACTGAGGAAGGTGCTCCAGCAACCGTTGACCGCCCGACTTACTTCTATAGCGTCCCACACGGCACCCTCGGGAACTTCTGCCTTTGTAGCCTCTTGCGTTACGTACGTCTCAATGGCCACCCATAACAGGATCACTAAGTCCGAGGTCAAAGTGTTTTCGCCCTCATACAATTCACGCGGTCCATCCTCATTCGTGCTGGTGCCTACGTCAAGGGGTTGGCCCATTCTCACGCCATTAGTCGCTTCCCAGATTCAACTAGCAACGACGCCAAATGTTTGCCTCCGTGGGTAAACTTAGTTATCTACAGAAGTGATTGCACAGAACATGATAGAGATAAAGCAAGGGATAATTCTTCTATTCATTCATCTGCAGTGGTTACAATAGTATAGCTTTGTTCATAACATGATATCTTACCCGAAGGGACACGACGGTTGGTAACCGTGCGCCAACTCCCTAGCCTTCGGTCACTAACTAATTCCCAACCGACAACATTAATTACATTATACCCGACAATAGTGCTTCATCTCTGTGAAGTTGGTGCTTCATATTTAGGGGTTGGTGCCTACATACAATTGTAAAAGAAGACATTCATATTTACGCATTTATTGCTGTGGTTTTTTTCCATCAAGGTTTCCATGTAAATTCTTGTGTTTTGGTGTTCTTATTTGATAAAATTTGCATATGAGCTGATTCGGATTAAAAAGGACAATACTATTACTTAATCAAGTTTTAAAAGATTGAAATCCATTAATATTAAGTTTTAAAAATTGAAATTCACTAATATATTGATTCACCGACCCCACACACCCCCCCCCCCCCCCAATCTCAATATATTTGTGCTCTTCAATTGGTATCAAAGCGGGTTTCTTCGGATATAGCCTAACTACTTGATGGGAGACCTATAAAGAGCACTAATGGCCACAGAAGGACGTGGCTTCTCATCAAACAAGGTACCCTTATTTGATGGAACTAATTATACTTTTTGGAGCATAAGGATAGAGACTTATTTGAATGTTTCGGTATATGATGTCTAGCAATCTGTGGTAGATGGTTATACGCCTCCCTCAAATCCCCTAACAGATCAAACCGAAAAGAAGAAGAGTAGAAACAATGGCAAAGCCAAACACGCAATTCTATGAGGACTTGCAGAATCTAATTTCATCAAAGTTATGCATTGCAAGTCAGCAAAGGATGTATTGGATAAGTTAAGAAATATATATGGAGACATAAAAATAAAAAGACAAAACACTACACGCATTGTAAAAAATTCAAAAGCCTAAAAAATGAAGTAAGACGAAGATATAGCTTCTTATATACTGTGTTGATGAGGTTGTAAACACTATTAAAGGACTTGGCAAAGATGTTGATGAAGAAATAATTGTGCAAACGATTCTAAGATCTTTGCATTTAAGTTTTGATTCTAAAGAGTCAGCTATTGAAAAAATGAGACCTAGATGAACTGACCAAAGATGAGCTACATGGGATCCTCGGTGCATATGAAATGAGGATTCAAGATAAACCCTCTCAAAAGGAGGTGTCCTTTAAAGCTTCTAAAAAGGATAAAAACAAAAAACATGAACCAAGTGAGAATTCATGCAATGACACAGATAAAGAGGAAGCACTTTTTATGAGAAGGGTGAACAAGGGATCTAGCAATACAAAGGAAAGTTTCCGTTCAAATGTTTCAACTGTGGGAAATTTGGACACTATGTTGTAAAGTGTTCTCAAAGTTGTAGTCATAGTAGTGAGTATGACAAAGAAAAGTATAAATAGGAAGGATAGAAAGTCTTATCACAAGAAGAAAAACACAAAAACTTTTACTCGAAGAAAAATGATAGCTCATCGAAAGAGCAGTGACGAATATTTGAGCAATGATATGGAGGAAATTCTCTTTATGGCAATGGAAGTTGGGAATAATAGAAGTGAAGAAGAATAAGATTTGAAAGAGGCATGTAATGAAGAAGTGGAAGAAAATCTTAGGGAAGAACTTCACTATGCATACATGACGATCGAGAAACTAAAGAAAAAGATAACAAAACAAAAGGCAAAAACTCAAGAAGTTTCTAAAGCTTTGGAGAAATCCAACCAAATGATTAAGGATCTAAAAGTTTAGCTAGAAGAGGCCAAATAAGTTGAGGAAGTCATCTAAAGCTTTGGAGAAATCAAACCAAATGATTAAGGATCTAAAAGTTCAGCTAGAAGAGGCCAAATGAGTTGAGGAAGTCATGAAAGATCAATTCGAGGCTAAAGAATTGGATTGTAATAAATTAAATCTTGAGGTTGTGTCTTTGAGGAAGGACTTGGAGAACTCAATGGAACAATTGAATCAATGCTTAAAGTTTGATACAAGCACCAAGAAATTAGATGAACTTATTAATTCACAAAGATCTCTAATCACCAAAACTGGTCTTGGCTTCGTTGAAGATCAATCAAACGAAGCTACAAGTTCCCAAACTATGGATCCGCCACAAAAGGTAGATGAAGGAAAATCTTGAAACTACATCAAAGCTCTTATGAATTTAACCAAGGACTACAAGGATGAGATCAAGAAGAAGACTATAATCCCACCAAAGACCAATCCACCTACGAAGGCAACAAGGAATAATTGAAGAGGGCCTCTTCATCAAAGACAGTCATGTATGACTAGATCTCATTATTCCTTTAATGGGTATTGTTTCTCATGCAATAAATTTGGCCACAAAGCCATGAATTGTAGTACTTGTGCGAAGAATACCCTTAGTTTCACGAGAAGAAATTATAATTAAATTGCTCCTCTGATGAGTTTTGATATCATGTGTTACAAGTGCAACAACTTCGAACATACAGCACGTTTTTGCAGAGCCATCTTTGTTGAGCCTCCAAAACAAAACAAGGAGAATGTACTGTAATGTCCCTTTTTCCTGAATTAAGGAACACTACAGGATTTCTCACAATTCTTTATGTAGAAAATAATGGAAGATAGCACAGATTCCTTAACTTCTCTGCTAAATAAGCAAGTAATGGAAGATAAATATGAATAATTGTAGCTTTATTCCAATATATGTGCAGGATGATCAATGTATTCAATGTTTCATATACAATGCAAATACTATGCAGCGATTGTGTAAACAATCAATGTATAAATGATGTATTTTCTGTTTCTGATATAACAAGAAATATATGCAAAACTGAGATGACGTCTCAGTAACTACATACTGATTGCTGTATTTGATCTGCAATTAAATACATGCAACTTTATGCAGGCCGTCTCTGATATGGCAGTCGATACATGCTCTGATATTTGCTGATAAGGCTATGTCAAATATGGCGCTAACACTATGCACTGGGATGCCGTGTCTGACTATGTCTTTATATGCTTGCATCAAAGGGATGCCGAAAGGCAGTGTGCTCTTGTACAGAGCGATCCTTACAGGATAACAAGTAATAAGTTTCTATTCCAATGATGATACTTTGTGGAGTGAGTTTGTACTCCATCTTATATATTGTGAGGTGGGAGTGGATGTGATTTGAGAGACGTGTCTCTCCTCTCCATGAATAGTTCGCACTTTTTCATAAACACCTCTTCATATACAAATGGTGTCTTTTCATTGACTATTGGTTATTGGTCAAACCTGGGTTATCGTTAACTAATATCTCCTAATTTGATCGCACCATATTCAGCCTTCATATTGATTATGATAAGGTATCTTGTTTGATGTTATAACATCCTTCGGCTACGATTTGGCCATTCCCTGTCACGACATTCCTCATACTAAGACAATGCTGATACAACGCTGCCCGTGATATTATTATCTGTCATCAATCCTTATTCAAATGCAACCGTTGGCTGTTAGCTATTGGCGTAATATTGCCATCTACATATTCTAAGTTATCATCATGGTCGCTATTATCAACGGTGCTAGATAATAATCAATGTCGTGTCTTCACCTTGGCCAAAATATATCATTTCATACAATTTGTCATGGTGCAGCTTAGTATTTGTAATTCGCATATGGAATTGACTTAATTGATAAAGATCAATTCGAACAGACTTCAAGGTTGTCATAGTTGATATTGTAAATGATATTGCTTCAATACTTTGCTATTGAGCCATAAACCATATTGCCTCAGTCTGCTGATAATAGTGGACGTTTGGTTGATATATGTCATTCCAAATCATATTAATATGTTTACTTCATTGCTTCAGCACACTTGCCACTGCCCTCGTCGACTTTCGTACGGCAGTCAACCTCATGTCAACGCCAAAAATGGATAAACATCATAGATATTGTGATAAATAAGTTTAAGTCTTCAATTAAAATTTATTTTAATTGCATATCTTAATGTCCTGAATTGGGGACATGACATGTACCTTATAAAAGAAAGGAAGAGTCTACTAAGACTTGGAAAAAGAAGCAAGAAAAGAGGGAAAGAGAAGAATCCATGATTGTGGTACAAATCATAGTTGAAAATCGCGCAATAATATAGTGTATATCGCGATATATCACGCGACACTAACCCAAATGATATTATCGCCCAAAAAATCGCGGACGATATTTTATTTTTTCAAGCGCTATTTTTTATGGAAAAATCGCCAAAAAATCGCGATATCTATGCAAAAAAATCGGTGACTAAAGTCAACAAACGGGACCCGCAAATTTTGTTAGGGTTTTCGTGTTTAATTAAAACGTCAAAACACGACTTTTATGGCATCATAAAAACGTGACTTATGTGGGTTAAAAAAACGCAACTTCTGGTGCTTAGAAAAAACACAGCCGCCATTCACCTCCCGCCTCCGCCATTGACAGTGCTCTTCACGGACGTGGCGACGCCATTCAAGGAAGCCATTCCATCTTCTACTGCTGTTCAAGGACGCCATTCACGAATCACAGGTATTGTTCAAAACTTCAAACTTCATATTTAATGACTTAAATGAATTCAAATAAATTTTAAATGAAACACAGGTAAAAAATTTAAATGAAACCACTGGTAAAAAATTTAAATGAAACACTGGCAGGGTAATGTGTAAACAAATATTGCAGATGGAATTTAAATGAAAAATTCCTAAGCCAGAAGTTAGAACGAACAAATTAAAATGGCACACCCGAGCTTAAGACTTTGGTAAAATGGCACACCCGAGATTCGAGCGCTGCCCCTAGACCCTGCAAGGGGCGCTGCCCCTTGACCCCGTCCCCCAAACCCCCATTTAATAATTTGGGGTGGAAACTACGCCAATAAAAGGGGGGAAAATTAATCTTCGAGTCTTATTAGGCTCCATATTTTCAGATTTTTTATTGTTTATTAAAATAAAGTCTGATATTTAATTTTGATCTAATGATTCTAATATATGATTGTTTATCCTTGCAATTGCAAGCTTACAGAACCACTAACAATACAAAATGACCGGTGGCAGAACTAGGGATGAGTTTTGGAAACATGGAACACCGGGACCAAAAAAAGGAGACGTGTATTGTAACCATTGTCCTAAGTCAATGAGTGGGGGCGTAACTCGGCTAAAGTATCACATTGGAAAGATAGAAGGCCATGAAGTCACACCATGTGACGGCTGCCCTGAAGAGGCTACTAGGGAGGCTATAGCAAGCCTTGAAGCATTTGAGCGAAAAAAAGATAGCAAAAAAGAGGACAGCAAATGCCATGGCAGCCCCAATGGGAGAGTTTAGTTCTACAAGGTCGCAAACAGGTGCAAGGGCTTCTTCTTCTTCTATATCAGGCTTTTGGGTTCCACGTAACATTCCTGGTGCTCAACCTGGATTGCAAGGCACTGCATGGAGCAAAGAGATGCATCAGAAGACAAAGGTGGCAGTTGCAAAATTTTGGTACTACAATGATATTCCCTTCAATGCTCTATGTAGTCCATATTGGGATGAATTGGTCGCTGCAATGACTGTGTCTGGTAAGGGGTTCAAGCCCCCAAGTCGTTATGAGGTGAGTGGGCCATTGTTAAGGATGAGGTCAAAAACATTTATCAACTTGTGGAAGAGCAAAGAAAAGTTTGGGAACAAAGAGGCTACACTATTATATCTAATGGGTGGACAGATGGCAGGAATAGGACACTCATTAATTTTCTTGTTGCTTCAGGGGGACAGTTAGTATATCTAAAATCAGTTGATGCCTCTAATCAAGTTAAAAATGCAGAGAATTTGTGCAACATGTTAGATGAGGTGGTGGTGGAAGTGGGAGTGGGTAATGTCATCCAGATTGTGACTGATAATGCAGCTGCATATGTGGTAGCTAGTAAACTTCTGATGGATAGGCATCCCACATTATTTTGGAGCCCTTGTGCTGCCCATTGTCTTGACTTGCTCCTTGAGGACATAGGGAAACTGAGTTGGGTGCAGAAGGTGGTTGAAGATGGA
>MU227097.1:1008575-1026657 GCA_018584345.1 Thuja plicata | reverse complement strand
CCCCCCCCCCCGAATCTGAACCGGCAACTTAGGAAAACAAAGACTAAAGATGTCCTTTATGTTGAAGGATTAAAATAAAATCTACTAAGTTGTTAGTCAACTTTGTGATCAAGGGCACACAATAACATGTGTTCCTAAAGGATGTGAAATTAAGAAAGATGGAAAATTAATAGCAAATGCTTATAGAACATCAAATAATCTTTACATCTTAAAATAAATTAGTAGTGAAAAATCTCACATGGCACAAGAAGATGAAGCAGGTTAAGGCATAGGAGATTGGGCCATCTCAATTTTGATAAACTGGTCAAGATTAGTTGTAAGGAAGCAGTAAGAGACATCCCCAAGATTTCTAGGCCCACAAATGTCACTTGTAAGCAATGCCAAACTGGGAAACAAACCAAAGCAAGCTTTAAATCAAAGAACATTCAGCATCAAAATCATTAGAGCTTATACACACAGATCTTTGTGGGCCAACTAGAACAAAGAGCATACAAGGACAAAGGTACTTTATGCAATTAATTAATGACTATTCTAGAATGACTTGGGTGACCTTTGTAAAAAAAAATTGAAGCGTTTGATAAGTTCAAAGCCTTTAAAGCACTAATGAAAAATGAATCAGCCCTAAAAATCAAATGTCCTTGATCGGTTTGATCGGATAAGGGTGGAGAATTCACTTCAAAAGTATTTGAAGAATTTTGTGAGAAACATGGGATAGAAACAATTTTCAGCGGCTAGAACTCCACAACAAAATGGAGTTGTAGAAAGGAGAACCATCCGAGAAATGGCCAAAAACATGTTGAATAAGTCAAAAATAGCTTATAATTTTGGAAGGATGCAATTCACACTGCAATGTACACCTTGAATCGTGCACAAGTCGGAGTAAATAGTGACAAAACACCATATGAACTGTGGAATGGGAGACTGGCGATGATTAAGTACTTCGGAATATTTGGAAACACTTGTTAAATTAAAAGGGACGAAGATGATCTAGGCAAGTTTGATGCCAAAGCTTATGAGGGAAATTTCCTAGGCTACCCCTCAAAAAGTAAAGTCTACAGATGATATAACAAAAATTACACAAAATGGTTGAGAGTGCAAATGTGAAAGTTGATGGAGGACATCACAAGGAAACCCTAGAAGATGTTCCTCAAATAGAGGATAGTTGCAAAGAGGAAGACTCGGAAGAGGAAACTGAGGTAGAACCAAAACAAGAAAAACCTAAAACACCAACAAGAGCACCTAATACTCCATCAAAGTTTGTGGAGAGGAACCATCCAGAATACCTAAGCATTAGGGACGTGGACACCCAAACAAGGAGGCATAATATCACAACAGAGTATGCACATTTTTGCTTGCTCTCCGAAATCTAACCAAAGAGCTTTAAAGAAGCTATTAGGATGTTCTTAGCTTTTGCAAGCTTCAAGAAGTTCAAAGTCTACCAAATGGACGTAAAAAAATCAGCCTTTCTAAATGGAGACTTGGAGGAAGAGGTATACATTGAGCAACCTGAAGGATTCATGTTGTCAAATAAGAAGGATTGTGTGTAAACTTAAGAAAGCCCTATATGGACTAAAACAAGCCCCAAGAGCTTGGTACTCAAGCTTGGACAAGTATCGTCAAGGACAAGGTTTCAAAAGAGGAGTTGCTGATACAAATCTCTACATTAAGGATGAAAGGGATAATTTGTTTATGGTGGTTGTGTATGTGGATGACATTATCTTTGGCGGTAGCAAAGATGAGATGTGCAAAGAATTTGCCATCACTTGCAAAAGGAGTTTAAAATATCAATGCTTGGAGAGTTGTCTTTCTTCCTAGGGCTGCAAATTTCTCACACAAGGACATATTCATTTCACAAGCCAAGTACACTAAGGAGATGTTGAAAAAATTCAAAATGGAAGACTACAATCCAGTGAGTACTTCCATGGTCACAGGCTGCAAACTTAGCAAGGATGATGAATCCCCTGATGCTAATCAAACCCTATATAGATCTATGATTGGAAGTCTACTTTATGTAACAGCCATGAGGCTTGACATTATGCCAGCCGTAGGATTGGTGGCCTGTTTTCAAGCAGCACCAAAGGAGACTCATGTGCAGGCTGTCAAGAGGATTTTCAAATATCTAAAGTGTATAATGAATTTTGGCTTGTGGTATCCAAGCGGTGAAAATTTCACCCTCACAGCATATACCAATGCAAATTGGGAAGGCAATGTTTATGACAAAAGGAGCACAAGTGGTGGAGCATTCTTTCTTGGCATCAACTTGGAATCCCAAATGAGTAAGAAACAAGCTTCAGTTTCCTTATCAACTGCAGAAGCTGAGTACATCACAGCAGTACCTTGTTGCACTCAAGTATTAAGGATGAAGAAAACCTTAAAAGACATTAAAGTTGAATATGAGAATTTATCTCCATATTGTGTGATAACACAAGTGCTATAAACATATCCAAAAATCCAGTTATGCACTCTGGAATGAAGCATATCCTGAACAAATATCACTTCCTAAGAGAGCAAGTACTTGACCAACGTGTAAGGTTGGAGTATATTGCTACCAAGGAGAAAATTGTAGACATCTTTACAAAGCCTCTTCTGAAAGAGACTTGTGAGTATCTAAGAGGGAAATTGGAAATAGCATCACTTCTCATCTATAAGTTCTTCATGAGAAGCATGAATTCATGAGGAGCTATTCATTTAGCCCCTAGATACCCCTTGCCATTGATGTCAAAGGGGGAGAGATTGGAAAGAGGAGAAGCATTGGACTAAGGGGGAGCATTGCATAATCAAGGTCATATCATTGAGAGGTTGCCATCAATGACAAAGGGGGAGATTGTTAGAAAGTTGTCATTGATGTCACGGTAGTCATTGATGCAAAAAATAAGCATAAGGAATTTTCTGAATACACCATGGTCAAGGACAAATTATGATAAAGAATATCTACAGAATGCTGGCTCACCAAGGCATATATTTAGCCAGTGTCATTTCCCAAGGAACGGTAAAGAAAGTGAAGAGTTTATAAGATTATAGTATGCAGCATGTTGATATTTAGGAAACAGTGAAAAAGAAGAGTTTTAATGAAAGTTGTAAGGAAGAGAGTGATCCAGTATAAGCAATGATTATGAAAAAAAACAGCAATTCATTGTAGTTTATACTTTATAGCATTGTAATATGCATCTTTTTACGTACAGCACATATGACAAAAATATATTATTATGTAAGACGAAGGCATACAAGAGACAATAAATCAGAGAAAAATCAGAAGATGACAAAACAGAAAAAGACAAATCTCTAAAAAAGTCTATAACTTGCAAAAGGTGTGATTCATTTAGTTCAAGGCTGCGATGGCTAAAAGATAATCATTTTGTCTTATACATTATCAATAAACAGAAAATTAAAGTATAACTTTATGAAAACAAGTGATTGCCGCGTAACTTAAAGCAGTGCGATCCTTTAAAGATATATTTATGTTGACCGAAGACAAAAAAAAGAAGTGAGTTCAATTTCTTTTAAAGAAAAGATTATTAGTTATGCATAATAATCATTGAAAGGTGTGATTTAATAAAAGGGTGGAAAGTTATCAAAGGATGTGAATAAATAAAAGGATCACTCAAAGGCAGAAATATTTCTATTAGAATATTTGCTAATAAACAATCAAGACGATATAAACAGCAGTAATTAGATAAGTGTGTTAACAAAAAGTTACTATCTTTTAAAAGAGTTGCCTTTTTTCTGAAAAGATGTCTCCCGGCATATGAATCTTGGAAACATATATATGGTAGTTGTAAAATGTTTGATGAGGGTGTGTTGTGGAGTAAAAGACAAATAAGTCATATGCACCAGCATAGGAAAAGAAAAAAGTGAGAGGGTTATTTGTAGCTTATATGAGGAGATTGCAAGAAATTTTACAGCAGATTTGTAATCAACATTTTAGCAAAATTGAAGAAGAATATTATAGCAGAATTTTAATGAGTAATTGATATTAAAGTTGGTGCTTCATTTTAGTGAAGTTGGTGCTTCATATTTAGGGGTTGGTGCCTCTAGTAGGTTGGTGCCTACATACAACTGTAAAAGGAGATATTCATATTTAAGCATTTATTGTTGTAGTTTTTTCCCATTAGGATTTCCATGTATGTTTTTGTATTTTGGTGTTCTTATTTGATAAACTTTGCATATGTGTTGATTAAGCTTTAAAAGGACATTACTATTACATAATCAAGTTTTAAAAGATTGAAATGCATTAATATACTAATTCACCCCCCACTTCTCAGTATATTTGTGCTCTTGAAAACTACAGAATGGTAGCAATCATGTATGGGTTAGTAAGGAAGCATGATTGGGAGAGGAGAGACAAGTTCCCCTTCTAAGTACACCACCCCAATGTTGGATGGACAAAGAGTTACCACCACTTGTGGGCCAAGGGGTATTATATCATGCCCTTGGGCTTAGTTGCGGCGACTGTTCCGAGCGCCCTATAATGCATTCCTCTTGAATCCCTACTATGTTTGCCTATTGGACATGAAGTTATAGATTTAAGTATGTGATGCCATTTAACTTAATTTTTTATTTACTTTAAAAGTTCAATAGATATTATGTGATTTAATTATAGAATACTATTTGTAAACAAATTATGTTGTGGTATTGTTACTTTGGGCATCAATTAAGGTATACCCCAATCTAGGGACATTACATATATTTTATGACTTGATGTCCATTTCTGTGTGCAAGACCTAGACCAGGTTTTCTCTCATAGAAGGCATTTCTACCGGTCAATTTGTATTCTTAAATGTTATTCATTTCTTATTCTAAATGAAATTGGGGTTTTAGGGCAAAATATAGTAATATTCCCAAAAGGGGGCATTACATCCTCTCATGGGGTATAGTTCCCCCGTCAAAGACGAAGTTATATGTCATGAACTTTCTATAACCAAAATCAATTTTCAATAAAATTAAAAAAACCATAGCATAGACCACCGAGTCAATTAAATAACTTCTCACAGAAAACTCTATCATGGAATCCATAGAACAAAACAATGTAGAACATGCACTAACCTGACATTCGGGATCCCCAAATCTAACATTGTACTCTAGCAGCTTTGGCATCCCAGTTTTGGAGTCTATAATAACCCCAGCATAGAGTACACCAATAAACTTACAACCTTCTGCATCCATTCCCTTAACAGTGGGAAGAATAATAGATTTCATCACCACTGACTCAAGTTCCTTTGTCAAAACAGGAGCTGGAGAATATGCCCCCATTCCTCCTGTATTTGGACCAGTATCTCCATCACCAACACGTTTATGGTCCTGTGCAGAAGCTAGAGGAAGAGCATCTTTACCATCAACAAGAGCAAAAAATGAAACTTCCTCTCCTTCAAGAAACTCCTCAACAATAATTTGGCAACCTGCTGACCCAAAATATTTTTTTACAAGCATGGCATCAACTGCCTCGTATGCTTCTTCCAGAGTCTCAGCAACAACTACCCCTTTCCCAGCAGCCAAACCATCAACTTTAACAACAATTGGGGCCCCTTCTTGCTGTATATATTTTTTTGCTTCTGAAGAATCTGTAAAAGTTTTGTACTGCAAATAAATGCTGTATAAGTTAGTAATAAATTTCAGATATGCAAGACTTAAATATGTTTTGAACTTGAGAATACTGCATAGGCTCACCAAAAAAGAGTTATGTGATTAAAAATACATAACAAGTCAGTACTGAATCTCATGGCACTCAAAGTTCAGATTGAACAACTATATCAAAACCTGTTTTAGGGATCGCAATAGATTACTGTCCATAATACATTTAAGGTGAGAGTCAATACATTTAAGGTGAAAATCAGATTCTGTTACAAATGCTATTATGAAGTTCCATTGAGGCCTTGTTAAAGTTACAAGAATGAAAATGCGTAACAAATTCATTTACTTATATTTTACCCAATACAGAAGACCTAGTACTCATGGAAATGTGTTTGCAAGCCCTCAAGGGATGACTGTGGTGTGAAGTTACCACAAAATAAACTGCAATTAAAAATAATTAACCCTGTCATTCTTTAGTAAACAGGATAAGAGAACAAATCCAAAATCACAGATGGATTCAAGGAATAGGCCCGAAGAAAAAGCATTGATTCTAGAGAATACAGAAATGCAAAAAGTGCAAGAATTGTCCCATAACCACAAATATTACACCTACATCTCATATCAAATTGAGAGAAAAAGTTTGAAAGGCCTGATAGTCTAGAAGCTCATGTTTCTGATATTATAAGCAACATAAAGAATTTTAAATGATTAGAATGAACCTACTTTCAAAAGAGACATTTTAAAAATTATTGACTACTCTAAATATTATATTCAGCATTCAAAGCATTAATAAGAATAACAGAAGACAGATATTCTTTAAAACCTAATGACACCCTGAATAATGAATGGGCTATTTGGAATTCCAAGATCCATAAGCTAAGTCCACTGACATGCGCCAACATACAAAATTCATATATGCTTGGAAGTCTGCCCAAAGGAATTAGATAGTTCTTAATCAGTTATGCTAATGAGTAAGATGGATTATTCAATATCACAATAACCCCTGTAAGTGAAAATGCATAGACTTTTAATAGAAATCATCATAAAGGAGAAGCTTAATGAAGTTTGGATGGCAACTTGGAGACAATTAAAAAGTGTAGATGGAGAAGAATGTAATCAGTAATACCCTTGCAACATGCCTAAGAACAAGAGAAATAAAGAAAGAATGTATATTAATGTCAAAAACTGACAGAAGCACATCAGCTACATTAGAGAAGTGCACATCCAAGGTTATGAAAATTAGATAAACCTATGCTACCAGTTTACAGAAAAAAAAACTCAGCTTTAAGTCCTGTTCATGGTCCCATCTAGGTGGGGGAGGCTTTTTATTTTCTTTTTCTTTTTCATTTTTTTTTCATTTTTTTCCTTTCTTTTTCTTTCTTCACTCTAATTTTTTATTTTGTCATCACATTTCATAAAAAGAATATAAAATGCCCAAGCATCATAGTTACAGTAAAGAAGCTGATGAGTCTTGAGCATAAACTATAAACAATGTTGTTTTGGTGGTGGTGTTATTATTGTAAGTCCCGCTGCTGTTTTAAAAGTCCATGTGCTGCTCTGTCATTGTACAGCTCTTGGGAGACTTTATGGCTTGTCTTTTTACAGCAAATCTTGGAGCGTATCACCACTGCATTTCTCTCTAAAAAGCAATTATCATTGGCTTCACATTATTAAAAACAACAAATGTTTTTTTCTTTTTAGCGCTTCTAGTATTAGAATAATATCTTCGGAATATCTTTTTATTAATTTAATGGTCAATATTGTAAATCTTGTACATATTAGAAAGTTTCTAATTCTAACGATTGTTTCACAATGGAAACATCGATTGTTTCATAATGCAAACATCATCTCTTTGTAAACTATAAATGCACATTTTGTTCATTCAATAATCTATTCAGTTTTTTACCAATTACTCTTGTAATATGGTATCAGAGCCTTCTTAATTTTTTCAAAAAATTTATAATCTTGTTTTTGAAATTATTAATCTTAAATTTTACGAAAAATATTTTATGGTCTTTTTTTTTTTCAAAACTCATTTGCAGGAGTTTCATGGTCGTTTTTGACGAAATCTTTGTCCCTAATCGCTAGGGTGTTTTCGTGGAAGTCATTGTTTCTGTTTGTGAAAGGTTTGGACACCATTTTCTTGGCAGATCAAACGTTGTCATGCTCTTCCTTTCCTGCCACGTCAAGTTTCTGGTCGCATTTTTTACAAACGCGTGGATTTTTTTGTGACTATCGGCCCGTGTTTGCTCCCAAACGGGACTTTTTCTGCTCATCTCTGGCACACAGCCATTTTGTGGTTGTTTTTTGCAGGCAACATTTTTTTCCAGGCTGGGACAACCATAAAGTGGTCGTTTTCTCCTCACCCACAACTATTTTTGTGGTCGTCTTGCTTCAAACGGGTGCCATTTTCTGTCTTGTGTCGTGCCTCTGCTTGTGACGGGATTGGTTGCATGTGTTTTCAGTGCCTACACTCTGTGAAAATCAGCGTCTCTTTGTTTCGACCATCATTGTGGTTGTTTCTATTAAAAATGACAATTTTTGCGACTTCAAAGTTTAATTTCGTCTCTCTGTTCGAGGGTTCTACTCAGCTAGGGCTTTGTTTCTGAAGCTTTTCTGATATTTTATCAAAAATTTTGACCTTTGCAATTGGCTAGGGTTTGTTGCATACTGCCAAAAAGAATTTGGTCAAATTTGAATTTTGTTTGCAAATTCTTTGTGGGTTTTTTAAAAAGTTTTTTGGGTTTCTGTCAAAAGTTTATGGGTTCTCCGAAATTTGTACATTGGGATCCGTGCCCAAAAATTATCTCAACCCAGTGCCTACTTTCTGCCTCAGTCTCATTCATTTCGTGACTCCGCGTGTTGAACATATTAAGCCTCGATATTCATGTCGTCATTTGGTCAACCACCTTTGACCTCTGTTTTCGTGATGGCATCTCTAACGAATATTCTCCTTGAGGGGAATCAAAAATTCAGTGGCAGAAACTACAATACCTGCAAGCGACGGATGCTCACTATTTTTTAATATCGTGTCATTGGTCAAATTGTTCTTGGCAAAGCCACTCGTCCTACAGTCAATCCTGATCAGACCAAGTTTGATGAGCAAAATCATGAAGTTGTCATGCTCATCAAGCTCTCAGTTACCGACGATCAGCTCCCTCAGGTTCCAACCAGCAAAACAGTTGCTGAGGTATGGGAACATCTGAATACACTGCATGAAACATATGATAAGAGTAGAGCATTCTTTCTCAAGAATATGTTCTTCTCTATCGTCATGGATGATCACAAATCCCTTTTGGATCATCTCAATTGAATCAAGGACATCTGTGATCAGTTAAAGGCAATCGGGCAAAAGGAGGACGAGGACATGGTCGTCATCACCTTGAAGACTCTACTAAAGTCCTATGAGCATTTTGTCGAGACACTCAACATCACTTCAACTGGTGTTGATCTCAAGTTCGCTGATCTTTGCACCAAACTACTTCAACAAGATTGGTGGAAGCGGTAGTTCGAAAGTGGTACAAGATCATCCTCTACAGAACAAGCTTTTGCAGCCAAATCCTTTCAAAAGGATAAAAGCAAATCTCAGTCTTCTCAGCAGAAATCCTCTGCCCTATCATCAAAAGGCTCAAAGAAGAAAAGTGTTCAGTGCAATTACTGTCATAAGTTTGGTCATATGAAACTTGAGTGTCATAAACGCTTGGTTGCACAGGCCAAGTAAAGCAGTTCACAACCTAAAGAAAATGTAGTAGAGCACACTGAGCAGAGCAAATCTGCCTTTTACGCCTTCATGGCTAAAAGACCTGTAGACCATGTGAAATCTTTTGCCCGGTATATTGATTCAGGTGCCTCACGCCACTTAACTCATCGTCGTGATTGGTTCACCGAGTTTCAACAGTTCTCAGATTCTGTTATCTTTAAAGGGTAAGAGTACATCGTTGTCGGAAGGCAATGTGTAGATTCAGTCTAGAGGGAGGAAATTGATTTTTCTCAATGTGTACTATGTTCCAGGAATGGAACTCAACCTTCTCTCTACCAGTCAATTTCTAAGACATTCACCTTGGCTTGACGTGACATTCAGTTCACATCAGTGCAGTATCATTGATCGAGAGACTCAATCTACTGTTGTCGTGGGTCTTAAGAATCATGGTCTAAAGAATCATGGTCTATTCAGATTTGTTGACTCTGGTGATTCTCAGGAGTTTGCCATGGAAGCCAAGCGCTCCTTTGTTAGTACACTCTGGCATCAGCGGTATGGGCACTTAAATGTACAGTATCTTTCTCAGCTTGTTCGGGAAGATCTTGTCATTGGACTGCCAGAGATCCAGACCCACAACCTCAAAGTTTGCGGAGACTATCAAGTTGGGAAGCAGCATCGGACTCCATTTTCAGATGGCGACTCCTCAAGAGCTTCTAAGGTACTACAACTGGTCCATGCTGATATCTATGGACCTATGGCTACTCTTGTTACTAGGTCCAAGTATTTCTTACTTTTTGTTGATGATTTCAGGTCGTAAAATGTGGGTGTATTTCCCTCATCAGAAATCAAAGGTGTTTGTTTTGTTTCAAAAGTTCAAAGCATCTGTAGAAAAAGAGTTCGGTCAACATATTGTTACTCTTAGAGCTGACAATGGGGGAGAATTTTGTTCTTCCTTCTCCCATTTCTGTGAGCATGGCATAAAGCGCCAACTAACAACACCCTAAACCCCTCAGCAAAACGGTGTTGTTGTGCGTAGAAACTGCACAATCGTCGAAATGGCCCAGTCTATGCTTGAACACAAGAGTGTTCCAAAGAAATTTTGGCCTGAAGCAGTCAACATTGTCGTCTTTCTTCTCAACCGCTCTCCTATAGTGGTTGTCAAGAAGAAGAATTCGGAAGAGGCCTAGTCAAACCGCAAGCCCAAAATCAGTCACCTCAAAGTTTTTCGCTCCACTGCTTTTATCTAGATTCCCGATGCTAAGTGCACCAAGTTGGATGCCAAGAGCCAGAAGCTTCTACTAACCGGCTATAGTGATAATTATAAGGCCTACCGTCTTATCGACATTGAGACAGATATTGTAATCTTCAGTTGAGATGTGGTTTGTGATGAGGGATGAGGGCCATTTCAGCTCTCCAATTCTGCATTTAGAGGATCAGCCTCTAAAGGCTCATCACTTGGCTATTCATCTTCCATTGGGTCCACCTGATGGGAGGGCTCCAGTTGTTCCTTTTCCTGCACCTGCACCGGTTCCTTCTCCTGCAGGTTCACCTAGACACAGCACCACCACCTGACTTTCCGCAAGATTCATTTGATCTTTTATTTGATGAACCTGGTCGTGTTGCACCTCTTGCATATGATGTTGGCACTTCTACTCTCCGACCTAAATAGTGGGCTAAGATGATTGGTGATCTTCATGATGATGAGCTCATCAAGAGTAGAACTGCTCGAAAAATGAGCAAACATCCTAATTATGTCAATTTTTCTCTCATGGCCAACATTCACAGTGTGTATGAACCTCAAACATACACAGAAGTGAAAGGGATACCTAAGTGGGAACAAGCTATGGCAACTAAGCACAACTTGCTGAAAAATAACACTTGGGCTCTGTCAGATCTTCCTCTAGGGAAGAAACGCATTAGATGCAAATGGGTAATGGGTCTATAAGGTTAAATACAAAGTTGATGGTACTTTGGATAAGTACAAGGTTCGTCTCATAGCCAAAGGCTTCTCTTAGCGTGAAGGAATTGATTACGAGGAAACCTTTGCTCCGACAGCAAAGATGAGCGCCATCAGATTAGTCCTAGCCATGGCAGCTCAGTGTGGCTGGAAGGTCCATCAAATGGACGTCAAGAGTGCCTTCCTGAATGGTGAGTTACAGGAAGAAGTCTACATGACGCAGCCTCTTGGATTCACGGTTGTCGGCAAAGAACACCAGGTCCTCAAACTTGTAATAGCACTCTATGGCCTAAAACAGGTTCCTTGGGCACTTTATGGCACTCTATGGTATTAGAATAACATCTTCGTAATAACTTTGTTTTTATTTTTTAATGGTCATATTGTAAATCTTGTACATATTAGAAAGTTTCTAATTCTAACAATTGTTTCATAATGGAAACATCATCTCTTTGTAAACTATACATGAACATTTTGTTCATTTATTAATCTATTCATTTTTTACCAATTACTCTTGTATATCTAAGCATACTCACAAAAGGGTTTATAGCTTTCAATATTGAGGTACATACAATCTTGTAAAACATTTATGGTTGTGTTGTAAAAAATTTATGGTTTTGTTTATGATATGAATTAATGTGAGTATCTTCACTTAATCTTCATTTTTAGACTAAAATATGTGTTTAAAGATTATTTTTATATGGTTTTTGTACAAATGTACCTAGCCCCCACAAACTTTTGTTGTGGCATACACAAACCTGAACTGTAACATAGAAATGACTAATAGTAACTAAAGAATACAAACATAACGAAAAAAACCTAATATAGTTAAAACGTGGACCATCAGAGCTAAGCACAAGTATAGAAAAACCTCTAAGGCATACAACTCTCAAAGAATCATGAAGGTGAAAAAGAACAAGCATAAGATCACATCTTACATAAATATCACAACAAGGCTCTATAACACACACAGCAAAATAACTCTCAATTATAGGAAGATTAGTCCGTGTAGATCCATCTTGAGTCCATGTCCAACTTGTAGTTTGCAATGGGGCAGTTTGGAATTTAAGAAGCTTATAATGACCATGAAAATATTTTTGAGGAACCCAAATTATGAAAAAGGTGATCTTGTAAATAGATTTATTATGGTCAAGCTCAATGATAAAGAAGCAAGAGGACTGTGTTGTAAGCTATGTTCCATGGGAAGGGGATTCCACTCGTTCCTGCACTTGCAACATTTTTGGGACACCAATAGGTAGGAAATGTCCCTAGGGCCATCCCCTCCCAAACAGGAAAAGGAAACATTTCCAATATGCTGAAAAAACCACAAGCAATGGCAAGAAGCAGTGAGGAGCAGCTAGCCATACCTAGGATGACCAAGGGCTGCCTAGACATCCCTAACCATCCTAAGGACAGCTAAAGCCATGCCTACAAAAGTTTTTGAAAAAATAAAAACACAAAATAATGAAAAATTAAAAATTAAAACTCCTCTAAACCTACACCTAAGAGCAAAAAACTTCCTCATTTTGCACAACAACTAAAGACAGTTGCATATCAACCGAAGATTTTGCGAATTACAATTTGTCATTTGAGTATTATTCTTTTCGAACTTTTTATTTATAAATGTGTTTACTCCATCTCACAAGTTGTTTGGGTCATAAGATATGTTGATACAAACCCTACTAGTCTTTGAGAGATTTATGAGACGTGCACATCAACTGAAGATTTTGAGCATTCTACTTTCTCATTTGAGTTTTATTCTTTTCTGAATTTTTTTTATAATTATGTTTGCTCCTTCATCTCACTGAATGTGTGGGTCATTAGATATGTTGATAGAAACTCTCCTAGCCATTGAGAAACTTATGAGACATTTTACAACATGATTGAACAGATAAGGCAAGAAAATCATAAACAGGATCCTAATTTGAGATTATATGAGAAGCATATCAAAACCCGTTGTGATACGACAATGTAACATTATGAACACCCCACTTTCTATGTTAGCATATGCTCTAAATCTCAAATGGTATGCACTAAAGCCTAGAAAAAGGCCTCCTGATGATGATGAAGAGTTGAAAAAAGGGCTCATGAGGTCCATTCAAAAGATATATACTATAATGAAGCCATTGTGTTTTGAACAATAGTGACTTAACTTTGTCAATCTTCTAGTAGCAAACCAAAGTGAGGAAAAAGTGGGCCACATTAGTTGAATCTGACCATATTGGATGGGATACATAGGATGGCAAGAATGCACTAGAGTTGAGTATGCTTGCCACTCACCTCCTCTCATAGGTTCATAGTTCCACTACTACAAAGAGGTCTTGGTCCACATACAACTTCATTCATTCAATCAAAAGAAATAGGCTTAACTTTAGGATTAACACACTCCTATATATCGACAAACAGATTGCTCACTATGTTGATCCTGAAGATGCCATATATATTGATGAGGAAAAACAAAAGGGATTGGTTGGGGTTCCATCAGGCAAGGCGATCCCTCATATTGGCAGTGACTTAGATTCAAACTTTAATTTTGATTTAGGCAAAGATGATGTAGAGGCATTGCAACAGCAAATACAGTTGTCTAAATTTTGTCATATTGTAGTTGTATCCTTTTGGCCTTTTGATTTTGTTAAATACACACATTGACAATGAAAACTCAAATGATCAGACATTTATATGTTGTGTCAACTTTTGAATTCTCAATTCAGCTCTCATATTTCATCATATGGTTATATAATCAACATGCCTTATCCTATGAATGTTTGAATTTCCATTATTTTTAATCTTCCTATTGTTTTAAATTTTAATTGTTGCCCCCATCCTAGAATCTTGGTGGAACATAGGTTGCAAATGATGCCGTGCCAACAAAAACAAGTGCAACGTTTTTTGGTAGAAGCAAAGAGATTTCTATTATATATAAGGAATATATACAACAAAAAGCTTATAAAAATTCAAAAATATGGGCTGCTACAATGCCACTCAGATCAGATACAGAATTCCAGCATTATTATCAACATCACATAGAATGGAACTTAAAGAAACCCTTAAAAAATGGTAAATATTTATATTGAGTTGTACACTCTACACGATCTGTTGTCACTTATGACTACACCAATTTCCTTATCTTGCTCATCCACAATGGAAATGGGAGAAGTATTTAATTGCAACTTATGTCCCCATCCGACATAACAGATTCTAATCACACCCCTTTTGCTTCGAATCAGCTTCATCTTTCTATTCTATTGGCTCCTCACGTGCTTCAGAAGAAGCTCTTGGAAGATGTTCTAGGCAATAAATAGGAGCATTCATTTTCGCTGCTTGGCCTTGACTAGAGCTTTAGCTGTCTGTTTGAGTAGCTCAGTGCTTGTGTATTCTGTTCTGTTCAACTTATTCCTGCACAGCTTCTGCAACTAATCTTTTGATTAAAGGAGAAGCTTTTCTATCGCCTGGAAAAAGTGTTGCTGAAATCATTATTGTGTACCAGACAATGGATGAATTTCTCTTTTTTCTTGATATTTATTGGCCAGCTAAACCATGAATTCTCCTAGCAGAGGTATTTGGGTATTATGGCTCCCTACATTTCCAGTCAGCTGTTGCAAACTTGCCTCTTTAATATTTTGATAGATATAAGCAACACAATTTATTCCCTAGCGTTTCCCTAATGTTAGCTATCTAACCCCCCTTAAGGCTCATGTATGCTAGCGGGCTGGTTGGACAATGGGAATCTATTCCAACTTGAGTCATTAGTGTCTATCTCATTTCTCAGCATTCACAAGTATTTTCTAGGCTGAACTATCAAAGGCATTATGATTAGGAAAATTGGGATAGTCATGGAAATGGAAGGAGAGCTGGTGGATGATATATGGTTAGTAAAAAAAGGGAGATCAGAGACACCATAAACTGTGGTGACCTACGTTACACGGGGATGCATTTCCTGTCCCCAGGGGACTCATCCCTGTCCCGAAACATTTCGGGGACAATGGGATGAAAAGGAAACGTCCTCCAGTCATCCCCAATTTCAAAAAACTGCAGGAAATGGCAGGAAACATCCCCTGACATTTGGGGACAGCTAGCCATCCCCAAAACGCATAGGGGACACCTAAAACGTCCCTTGTCTGTCCCCAAAATGAAAAAGTGCCCTACAAATTAGAATGATTTTTGGTATTAAAAATAAACTCATTTTTTAAAACAAAATTTGCCTAAGCGACAATGTGGGGACCCACAAGGTTTGAATTCATGTCCACGGACGATAAAATTCAAATGAAGATCAACATGGGAAAAAATTCGTGATTAAATATGTTTAACATTTTAGTTTAAATAAAGATAAATATATCAAATTTTATATATCAAATAATAAATATTAAAATATGTTAAAAATAATAAATCTAATATTTAATTTAAATTTTTTAATATTCATCATAATAAACATGTTAAGTTTTACGTATTAAACAAAAATATGTTAAAAAATTTATATATTAAATAAATATTAAAAATGCCTTGGTTTCATAGGCTATGTCTGTAGCCTGTAATATTTTGATGTTTGAGACTTTTGGATACATGTTTGAGACATTTTGATTTGGATATCTATATTGGCAGACCATGGTTTTGATGTGTGAGACTATTGCTATAATGCTGATATACTGATTTATACTGCTGCTATTATCATTTATGTTGTTATACTACTATTGTAACTCATGAATTTGTGATTTATTTGCATATTGTCTTCTTGTTATCAATTATTGACATATCTCTCTATCTATCTATAATATCTTAATATATTTTGAAAAATTCATATATATATATATATATATATATATATATATATATATATAATTTGTATACTACCGTCCCCTATTTTTGGCCCTCTAGGAAACATCCCAGAAACATGTCCCCTATCGTCGACGTCCCCGAAACGTCGTAGAACATAGGTGGTGACTTGTTTTGAGTACAAAAGCAGAAGATTTTCTGAGGGAGATAAGGCCCAAGGGTACCTTCTATTGCAAAAAGGTGTGGTAGCCTTTACCTAAATTCTTCTGACTAGACTAAACTAAATGGGTATTGCCAGCACCTCTACGAAGAGTAGATTGTGGTCATCCTTTTACTTTGTGATCATCAAGCCTTAAAGGTTGTCGATTGTTGCCTGTTATCTAGCAGCTCACAATTGAAGGTCATATGGCATCATTTTTATTAAAATAATAATGTAATGTTTCTAATGGTCATCTTTAGTGAGTTTAGTTTTATTTATTAGTTTCTATTTTCATATTCAGTTAAAGATTGTTTCATTTAGAAACATTGTCTTGTACTTTTCTATTTAAGGAGACTTTTTCTCCATTAATTAATATCAAACTATCAAGTTTTATAACATGGTATCAGAGCGGGTCTAAGTTTAACTCCCTCACGGGAGGCCCAGGGTTATGTGGGTTTCATGTTCTTGCATGTTGATTGCATGTGCTTTTTGTGAGTTGCATGTTGCTTGCATGTGTTGTTTTCTGCGCAAAGTGTTTTCTTGTTTTACCACGTGATGAAGTTTGGCTCTTTTCTAGGGTATTTTACCACGCAAAGTCCAATGTTTTGTTGCATGAAGGTTTCTATGATGGGTCGTTTCGGTTGCCGTAGTTGCAACCTGTTTTCTGCAATGCGAGGATTTTGCATGAATTTTCTCCTTAAAATCGTGGTCTTTTGGGTTTCTAATTTTTGTCCTTGACAGATTATTGGGCCAATTTTTAATAATTTTTTTTCCCTAAAAAAAATTTGGTGGGTTTTTTATAATTTATTCCTTTAAAAAAATTCAAGATGGGTTTTTATAATTTTTTCCCTTCAAAATCTCTAGGAGGGTTCTCATAATTTTTTTCCTTAAAATAAATTTGGGAGGGTTTTATAATTTTTGTCCATAAAAAGTTCTTGTGGGTTTTGTTCGATATTTTGCCTCAAAAATCGTTGTGTACAAGGGTTTTATTGTTTTTCCTCAAAAACAAAGTTTTGTATTATGATCCGTGCCTTAGATTGTGTTAGGTTTTGATTGATTTTAATTCTCAAAAATTGTGTCTGGTTTTGATTGATTTTTCTCCTCAAAATCGTGTTTGGTTTTTTTATTTTATCCTCAAAAAAAGCTTTTGGGTTTTCTGATTTTTTCCGGAAAAAATCATGATATTGATGTTGTTGGTCTCAAGGCTTTTCTATTTTTTTCCAAAACAAATCATTGGAAGGTTTTGGCGATTTTTTCCACAAAAATTGTGGTTTCTTGCAGTTGTTCTAGAACGCACCTAGAGTTGCTAGGGCAACGGTCTACACAAGGGTTTGTCGATTTTTCCTCAAAACCATGGTTTCAATTTCATATCGGTGTCTTTGGCTACAAAGAGTGATATCTTTGTTTCCCAACATCAGGTTGGATGGTTGTGGTTGTCTTGGTCATTTCCAAAAATTCTGCAGATTTAAAGAGGGTCTTAGCAACAGGGTCATGTCGCAGAGTGTTCTGATGAGAAGGGGGCAGCCTTCTATGCATCCCTGACCAAAAGACCTGCAGATTGTCTTTTGTAGGGTAGTTAGTACAATGACCATTAAGGGAGGGTATTAAAATAATAATTTAATGTTTCTAATGGTCATCTTTAGTGAGTTTAGTTTTGCAAGTTAGTTTCTATTTTCATATTCAGTTAACGATTGTTTCGTTTAGAAACATCGTCTTGTACTTTGTTATTTAAGGAGACTTCGTCTTCATTGCTTAATATCAAACTTGTTGGAAATATAGATGGAGTAACTGAGAGGGGAGGGGTGAATCAGTTACCACAAAAATAAATCCACAAGTCCCTTAGATGTCTTCAATATATACTGTTGTTACTCGGTAGATTAACTTATCATTG
>MU227097.1:972447-1002321 GCA_018584345.1 Thuja plicata | reverse complement strand
TATACCCTTCAGGTTATCAAGTCGGCTCAATTACAAGTTTCAATTAATAAATATTACATTAGTCGGCTGCACAAACATTTCACAAATAAAATCCTTCGCAGGCCGACGCAGTCCAAAAATGATATTCCAGTGTTGACCAACTGATGCTCGGTGAACACTGCAGATTCTGCGAAAATCCTTTGGTAACCGAGTGAACTCGGTAAAGACTGACTTTCCTTAACATATTCTTTGATGACCGAGTGGACTCGGTAGAGACTGAATTTCTTTTGTCAACCGAGTGAGCTCGGTAGTAACTAACTTCTCGGTATAGTATTCTGGGGCACTTGGTAGACTCTGTAAATAGCTTCTCTTACCGTCTGAGCTCGGTAGACTTGGTTAACTGCCTTGCTAAACATTCTGAGCTCGGTGGATTCTGTCTAATGACTGATATGACATTTGTGTAACATCAAGGACAATACACAATTAAACAATTGTTTCCAACAAAACTATCAAGTTTTATAACAATTTTGAGCGGGATTTTATTATTCTTATAATCCATTATTGGCTTTACTCCTCAAATAAACAATTGCATTTATAATGTTACAGTAGATTTTGTTGTTATTTAGACTTTGGAACCAGTCTTTTAATTATTTTGTGCCTCATTGTTAGACTTGTGTCTAATCACTTGACTACATCTTTGTGATCCCAAAGGTAGCTTGCAGAGATTAAAAAACTTTCTCGGGAGGGGCTGCATCTACATCACCCACCCCCATTTGGTGGTTTGTTCCATAGTTTTGCAAACTGTGCAAGTACACTCAGAGTTGCTGAGTACTCTGCTTTTTTACTCCGCGATTTTTTACAAACACAAGAAAGATGTGGGTAAAAACACTGACACGAGTAAAACGATAGTTAAAACACAATTCTCACACATCTTTGTTCCTATAATACCATGAATTTTCTCTTTCGAGATGTCAATTTTTAATTTAATACATTTTGTAAATTTGAATTTTTGCACAAAAAAAAAAAAAAATTTACTTTTTAAGTTTTAATACTTTTTAAGTTGCCTAGTTTTTATTGAGGCTTTGATGAGTATTTGTCGAGTCAAAAGTTTTGGGCTTGCCAAGCACTCTTCAAGTCCAAGTTTGTGAACTATGCTTTGTTCCATTCCCATTATGACCTGACTGCTCATTGAGGAAATACATAGAATTTTGGGAAGTTGGAAACATGAACATCAATGTTCTCAACCTTGAAATATACAAACCGACTCCAAATTCAGCCACTAGAGTCGAATCAGTGTCGATGTGACACATATGTTGGTATAGTTGTGTATTGATAAATGTTGGTGCTTCTGATTGTCTGATTTGTAAGTAATCCCGATTAGAGCATAAAGATAAGAGGCTTGAGGATAGTTCTCCTACATTCAAACCTCTGAATTTGGGTTGGCAGCCCTATATTAACACTACGTAAAAATTCTTGGGTGAAGGGTGAAGGGGATGGAAAATAAACTACTAAAAAATGAAGGAATAAAGGAAATGGCAATGCATCAAATTAGTGCATGATTACCCCCAAAGAAACAAAATTTGCACACAATAGCTAGAAATCTAAATTTTCAACAACAAAGAAATAGTAGATTTCTTATCCTAAGATTTTTAGGCACACAAAAAGGATGTAAGGGAGGCAAAATGCAACACTAAGCACCAATTTGACTAAAGGTTTCCATTGAAAGAATTCTCTAATCAGTTATGAATGATGGGCACAACTAGGCCGAGGCAACAAAGGGGGCACCGGAACTACAAAAAAATTGCATTTTAGGGTAATAAGAAATATGGACAACATGTGGATTTTGAAGGATTCCTATTATTCATCCGAACAGCCTCAAAGAGGGAGTTTGTGGTGGTGAACACAAAACAGGGATACTCGCTCAAAAAAGAGGAATTTGATGAAGAAGTCATCCTCAAGACTTGTCATCCTAGACTTCCATTGTGTGACCAAAAGAGGGATGATTAATTTGTAGAACACTTCTGGCTAGCTCGTAAACACTTGGCCCCCCATCAAAGTAGGTGACCTTTCCATCAAGCAGCAAGGACATTTTTTCCGTAAGGGCTAGATGAATCCAACAGTGATGGGGCTCTGCCTTCTGCCACCATGTAGCTTACTTCTTGTTTTGTCATTTTGACTCCTTTTAGGAAATATATGGCAAAATGTCCATATTCAAAGTGCATTTCTAAGACCAGCTCCATCTATTTTTTGGTAACATGATTGATTTTGGGTGGCTCTTGTCCAAATCCATTTTGACACAAATCTTAATAAAAATACTATGAAATTGATCTTTAGTATCCATTGAAGCATGCAAAGATTTCACCAAATAATTCCCAATTGACCTCAGCCCTACATCTCCCCAAAATTGTAGTAGAAAATAAGGGCTATGCACTCAAACTGGAATTGTGGTCAAAGAATTGCAGTTAGGATCAAAGGAGGGCCGCCATAGTTTTAGGTATAAGAAAAGTTTATTCCTAAACCTTGGCCCAAATTCTAAAATGGCGTTTATCTCTTCTTGAATCTCACAACAGATAATGAAGAATCCTTTAGAACAAGGAAAAATTGTTTTAAGCTTTCATCAGTTGTTCTCATTCCTTTATTGCCCAAACATGCAGCTCTTTCAAACTAGACCAAAATCCTTGAAAATTTTCATTGATAGCCTAGCGAATAAAAGACTTTTCTATGATTTTGACCTCAAATTTGCATCAAAATTAACTTAAAGAATATGGTCACATCCTTTTGCAAAATTGTTGATCAACAATCCTTGATTCGAACTTCTATTTGGCAAGTTGCCTTCAGATCCTCTACAACCTTGATTTGATTGTCTTGTGGCAGCATTATTGAATGAGCCATAACCTCCATGAAAAAACTAGGCACAGTCAACTTGAAATTTTTCAAGGAAGAATTTTCAAGAGAAAAAGAGACTCCATCTACCACACCTGCAGCATACTCACTATTCACAAAATTGTGGGATTCTTCGCATGGTTTGATTCTAGTCTTCACACTGTTTTTTAGGGCTGCCAATTTCAATCCTCTAGTCCACCATTCTATGCCTTCAGCAAGGAGCCCATCGTCATGCCCACAACAAACTGCTATACCGGTAATTTGGCCATAACAACCCCCCTTTTCACGCGCAACTTTTCCTATATTGCCATGGTCATTTCTAAAGCCAGCCAAAGTGCATTTGTCTCCATTAGCTGAACCAAGAGCCAAAGCGGTTGGGGTTTCCATACAAATTAGGAAGAGACAGGTTTCAATAAAGTGCCAAGTTAATTTAATGCTTATTTAATTAAGTGTATTAATGGCGCCTAAGTCATGGAGGGAAAAGTAATTGTTTACTATTTTCAAATATCAAAAGCTAAGTATGGGATTTAAGTTATGTGGAGTGTAAGCATGAAGCTACAGGTCGATTTGGGGTTGAGAAGAAATAAAAGAAAAAAACGAGAATTCGAGCTCATTCTATGCATGACGATTTTGGAGATTGTGTTGTCAAGGGTTTTCAGAATTTCTGATCTTGTAGGATTGTGAATTCTACCAAGATTCTACACTTTGAATTGGTAAAACAATTGCTAGTAAATTGTGCTATAGGGTGGTTTCATTCAGAGCCATCAATGTGCTGAAGCAGTGATCGAATTTGAGGGTTGCTAGAATAGAACTTCATTTAGTTTAGTATGCAGAGGGTTAAGAGGCAGCAAATAACACAAATCGCAGCCAATCAAGACAGTGTATGAATTTAATAAGGCAGCCGCATAGAGACTGGAAGCCGTGTGAGCATTTGGAGTGTGACGTGGTGTTTTAAAGGGCACGTTTGGGGGGTTTTGAGTGCCATTGGATCGTTTCTTCTTTGGCGTCTATGGGTATTTATTTTCAGACAGAGCTGCAATCAATTTGACACCATGAACTCAAGCTGCGATTCATTGCCAAGTTTTCCTAGTTGCAATAAATTTACTCATTATATTAGTTGATCAGTGAATGGAATCCATTTCCAGAATAGAAATTAAAGGAGATATTTGTGGAATGTTGCAAAGATAGTTTGATTTCATGTATTGTAGTATGTTTGCGAAGAATTTGACAAAATGCCATGTTGAATATTAAGCAATTTGAATAACATTACATAATTGTAGGCAAGTCTACCTCATTGAAAAATCAGATTATTGGTAAAACCAGCTTATTAGTTTGCATGCAAAGTGTTTGACAAATTGTCAAACATCCGAATTGAAACAAATCAGTGTTTGTCAAAGTTAGAGCCACAGGGGGTTCTTACAATCTGCAAAACAATTGTTAAGTCTCTTCTTTCACACCAACTGGATATTTTATAAATTTATATTTCGTCTCCTTGTAATAATATCTAGTAGATGGCATTATGAATGCTCTAATAAACTTGCAAATATTGATTTTCTGTAAGAGAATTTAGTTTCCCAATTCAAGGTTTTTTAATGAGATCAATTATTATTTTGGAATCTCTTTTGTTTTGTATCAAAATAACTTAACATTGGAAGGGCAACTGAGACCCACCTAAGGGGCCGACAACCCTGCATAGCTACCGGAATTGTAATATCCCCCTAGGATATTTGGTCCAGATTTTTTTCCAAATGTACCATAGAAATTTAAACAAACAATTTGCATGCAACTGATTTCTTTTTATTCAATAGATTAAATGAAAATCATATAATAATATCATATTGAAGTAGAGATCTGGAATTCAATATGATAATAAACCATTACAACCCTTTTTTTTTACAGATATGATATACCTCTAATACTACAAGTTTGTCTTCAAAAGAAGACCTCACAAATTTGTCCAGCTATGAACACCGTCGCAAATTCACCTCCAAAGATGAATTGGGTTTCCGTCCAATCCACCGAGAAAATCCTGAATATTTTTGTTCTCGGGTTTTCAAAATTGAAAGCCAAAGCTTCCCAGAATTCTCCAAGAGAAAACAATAATCAAGCATAAACCAACCATATTGAGAATGAGCCTCTCAATATTCTTTTATAGCACATCCCTGTGACTCTTCGTTTTCCTTCTGCTTGTCTCTTGGTATTCCTTTTCTTTGTCTCTTTATTATCCCCTTCTATATTAAAATGACTTTATTAATTATTCACTAAGCTCCATTAAAGTCATTTTAGTACTTTATTAAGTAATTAAATTAAGTCGTCATTAAATTTGATATAATTTGACAACTTAAAATTTAATTATTTAATTGACTTTTAATGTTCCAAAAAGGGGACATTATAGGTTTCCTTTCCTATACTCTACAAGAGCCAAAGCATTGGTTCCCTATCTCCAATTCTTATTGTGCCTCTATCTAATCTTCCCAACTTATTTTAAATACTCCATAAATTAATTTTAGTATCTCATTGGATTTAGTATTTAATCATGTCTTGATTGAATACTTATGCAAATTTATATGCAGTGGAATTGGATATTCAACATTTAAGTGAATTGGTATTCCAACATATTTGTTGAATTATACATTCTTTTAGAGGTATGAATGGTATATAATTATTAAGCTACAAATTCATTTTTTATTTTACATATAATTTGATTATTGGGATAAGCAACATTGTCAAATATTCCAACATTTCATTATTTATATGGTTGTCACAATATAAATCTAGGTGCCATCTTATCCATTTGTTAAAGAATGTTTATGTCAGAATAATTCTTTGCATGTGTGTTTGTACTCGCTGAAGCAGATGTTGGAAGATGATGATCAAACAACTATGCCATTTCCTTCTATTTTGTTTTGGCCAATGGACAACAGAGAAATGATGATGAATGGATTGTGCAGCTTTTTGACAGTTGGGACATGTTGGGCCTATTCATCCTCTCTCCTCTGCATATTGTTAGTCATCAAAATTTCTCCATGTAGGAGCAGCTACAAGAATGTATCTAGTTTAGGTCATGAGTTGTAGTTAATGCATGCACACCTTTAATGGCATGTGGCCAAATCAAAGAATCATGTCTGTTAGAGAGTACAAGAAATCTATTGATCAAATCCTCTAAGACAGTATTCTTGCTTTTTGGATGATCATTTTTGAATTTGTTGATTAGTTCTGAGTTCCAACTAAAGAGTGTGTTTCTTTCCATCGCAATAATCTGATAGGTTAGGTTTCCCTTTTCTTCTAGGATGGACTTCAAATCTGCTAGGCTTATGTTTGTTGGTGGGACTTCCTTTCTTTTCTAGAGATTTTAAAATTACTCAAGTTGTCCTTAGAAGATGCCTCTAATGCAAATCTTGTAGGTGGAGGAGGCAATCTGAATCTATCATTCATGTTGGAAGGACCAACATTTCTGTGATGACGTCTGTGATGTTGAAATGGAAAATTCAGTTGAAGTCGTCTTTTCATGTTTCTCACAGTAGTGACCACCCTATGCAAAAGAGGATCAGCAGAACTTTGGAACAATGGTCAAATAAAACCTTTCCTGATCTTTCCAATAGTAATCATGTCATCCTCAAGCTTAGTTGCTCGCACCTGAGCTTCTTCTAGTTCATCATATGACTAGATTGAATCATCAAGGCAACTTCCAATATAAGTGCATTTATAAAATAACCTTGGAGAATCTTTGGAGAAGGCTTCTAAGCAGCTCTAATTCTGCCAATGAGATCAAATCATAAAATGAACTCTCCCATGGGCTCATTGCTATACCTCTTTGCATTTGACAATTGGCCAAAAAAAACACGGCCCTACTCAACAAACTTAAAACAAGACAAGATCTTCTCACACATGATCTTTTAACCGGTGATTGAACCTACAACAAGATGTTGGAAACATTCCAATATGCTCCGACCAAGGTTTCGACAAAAAGTCACACTGTACATCTTAATGTATCACTCCCAGAATATTGCATGTTGTGGTGAAGGTGGCAATATGCGAATTGAGATGCTAAGTGTCATCACCATGAAATTTTAGAAAACACTTCCTTGAACCCTTAAAAAATTGTTATGCTCTACAAGTGCCAAAGTATCAATGTTGCCTCCCCGCAACAATGGAAGTGAGAGGTAACCATTGTTATTGTGAGTATTGTCACCCATTGTCTAGCAAAGCTCCTTGTCCAATGCTGAAAATATCTTGATGAGTTTAGAACTGTTGATCAAAATCTTCTTTTGTTTGAATATACATGATCAAGAGTCTTAAAAACAGAATCATAAAAATAAAATCTCCCTCTGTGATCTAGCATATGACCATATCAACCAAGATGAAAATGACTTCGACCCAAGGTGATGAGATTGATTTTCCAAATGCAAGATCCACTCAGAAAATCTTATTCCCTAATAGAGTCGCAAAAAACTATCAATGTTTTAATTAGTTTCTTTTGAGACACCACAAAACAGAACAATGTGTGAAGATAAACTTCTCTTCAAATTTGGAGGGGAAGAACCCTATAATCTAAACTAAACCTAAACCTAAATTAAACTGACCCATGACACCCAACTCTAGACAAGATATATAGATATTCGCACCATACAAAATTCTCTAAGGGGAGTTTGCATTAAGGAAATAATTATTTGTCGGTGTTTTTGCCTCCAACACAAGCAGCAAACTGTTGATGGTAGATGGTAGTGCCTTGCAAGCAAGATTTTTAGATATCAAAGGAAAGAAAACTATCTAAACATAAACCTCTTATTCGATAAAAGTTAAACAGAGACCAGTGACCCACTGCAAAAACCATTTGAAGGAAATAACAACATAGAAAACAGTTGATTCCCTGGATTAAGTAAGTTGGCCCAATTCGCATTACAAATGAAAGGTAGGAAATGTTTGATTTCCTATAGCATTCAAAATAATGGTTTTAGCTTTAAATAATAACTACTAGTTGACGGACATTGAAACATCACAACTGGCGCAAGCTATATCATGTTAGATTCGCAATGACAATCGAGATGAACTTCTTAAGTTGGTGGATTTTAGGAGCTTTATCTCATCTGCACACTAATACTAAATGTTTGCAAGCCTAGTGAGCACATAGTAATAGTGAAGCAAAACCTTTCAGTTTTACTGAGATCTTACCATCACTTCAAAGCTACATAGCTATCAACCTTAAATTGAAATTTGTAATCAAACAGACACAACAATATTAAATCCTGATAGTTTCTCATCAATAAAATGAAAGTAAATCTGATCTCATAACCATACACAACATTCTATTTGGTAAAAAAAATTCAACATTGAAAAGTGAACGATGGCTAGATTAAAATATTAATTAGTAAGAGAACCTTGGCTGTAGGAATGGAATACTTGTCACACAGCTTCTTCATAAAATCCTTTGACCCCTCCAAAGCTGCTGCTTGTGAAGAAGGACCAAAAGTAGGGATTCCTACTTTATCAAGGTCATTTACAAGTCCGGCAACCAAAGGTGCTTCTGGACCTACTACAACCAATCCAACTCCCCACTCTCGACAAAATGATATAACTGCTGAAGCATTAAGAATGTCCAAATCTGATATGCAGGTTGCATCTCCTGAATCAGCTATGCCAGCGTTTCCAGGTGCACAAAACACTGCATCACAAGAAGGTGATCGTTGCAATGCATAGCAAAGTGCATGCTCTCGACCTCCCCCTCCAATGACTAATACAACCACCCCTCCTGCACAAAAATATCTTTAAAATTTAAACCTTATCACAACATAGAAAAAGAAGAAGAAAATCCATGTGATAATGGGAGAAGTTTAGGGCAGTTCCAAATCAAAATCACTGGCAAGAAAGCAATCTTTAAAATATGCATGACTTCCATTCAATGTTTTATCAGTAGCTTCTTGTCTTGAAAGAATTCCTATTTAACTTTCAAAAATGAATACTTGATATTGTATAGCTAAAACTGTGCCAATCAATTGATAGGAGAGGTTTGCAGCAAAGTGAAAACAGAAATAATTTTGATGATCAGGGATTTTAAAGATCGTCTGAATTACAATCAATAGCAAGATGACAATAGAAATAATTAGTAGTACAGTACTCCTGTCAGTACCTACACAACTTCATCCATGTTAGTTTGCATTCATTGAATACATCTATGCTTGTTAATTGTTAGTTTACAGAGCTAAACTTTTCCACGTCGATAAACTCCTTAATAAAGCAATGCTAATGCTGCATTTCTAACATTTTGTAAATTATTTCATAACATGAAAATACAGTAATTAATAATTGTTGTCAAAGTAAACATCATGAAATTACCGTATTCTATCCATCAAAATTATAATATAAATATAAGTGGAAGATGTCAGCATACTCAATAATGTCAGAAGTTTTAAGAAACTCATCATCCACATACTTCAGTGAAGAGAATATAATGAGAGCAATTGTGATCTCCCTTATAGAACGCCATTTTCACAATCAATTCTAGCTGGTAATATAGCTTTTCCCTGTAATTTTAGCTTCAGTGTTGCAAAGCACCAGGTGTCAGAAGCCATTAGAGCCACTCCAAGTATTCCATGTAAGACTTATGTATATTATCTTTACCCATGCAAAAGATTTATCTCATCTATTTATATGCTTCCTTTCATGCATTGCCTCTAGGAATATATTCTAATGGTAATTTCTAGTGTTCCAATTTGTACTATCTTGACCTTTAAAATCCCTCTTGTAAGTCCATCTTTGCCAATTGCTTCCAAATGCTTAGCCTTTCTCTTGCATAATTCATCTTCTACATTAGAATCTTACTGATCCATATGGATCCAAACATTCAATCGTTTTCACCACTTTGAAATCCAGAAGTCGATTGCCTGATGACAACCAGCAGTTTTGTCACCATGCAGGGAACGCAGAATTTGAAATGAACCAACATTTGGCACTTCCAATTCCCAATTTAAGTCTGCCAATGCATGCAAAAGGGTCCAAAACTCTATATGTAAGAAGCTGCCACAAAGATGGTACAAGGGTTTGGAGAATTTCTAGTTTGCTGTGTTCATGAGAGAGGAGAATTCAGCTGTAGAAGACAGGGCAGTGAGAATTTGCAGCAGAAATTTGATTGGATCCCCTCATGTACTTCTGTGATTAAGATTAATAATCAAAGCTTAGCTATTACCAGCTGGTTTTCCCCTCGGGCATGGGGAGGGGGTAATGTGAGGGGCTGTACTGTCCCCTTTCCAAAATATGATTTAATAATAAATAATAATAAAATTAAAATATAAAAATAAATAAATAAATAATAATTAAATATATATAATATAATTATAAGTTAATTAAGTTTAATGAAAGGTCAAGAGATATGCAATGAAGAGTTGTGACTCCCTCAACATAAGATATAAAAGGGATGAGAGTTCATTTGAAAGGAGATAGGAAAGAAAAAAGAGAGGAGCATAGGAATCGAAGATGGATTAATGGAAGAAGAAAGGAATTGGAAGAAAATAAGTGACTCTTTGAAAAGGCAGCAATGATGAAGGATTGTAACTCTTCCAAAGGGTGGTAAAAAATGAAAGGTTGTGACTCTCAATCTTACACAATCAAATCCAGAAACTAATACAGCAATTGTATGGATTGTGGAAATCTAATAGCTCAGGTTGTGACTCTCTCAAAGGGCAGAAATGGTGAAGGATTGTGACTCTTCCAAAGGGTGGTAATTAGGAAAGGTTGTGAGTCTCTTGAAGGGTAGCAATGATGAAGGGTTGTGACTCTTCCCAAGGGTGGTAATTGAGGAAGGTTGTGACCATTGCAAAGGGAAGCCATGATGAAGAGGTGTGACCCTCCCCCACATTGGAAGATATAAAGAGGAGAAGGTTTCAATTGAGAAGGACATCCAAGGGAAATCAGTTTGGGGAATAATATATTATTCTCGAAGGCAACAATGAAAAGTGGTGACTCAATTTAAAGGAAAGGTTGTGACCCTTTCACCAATAAGGTATAAAGGACTTATCAATCATCACTCGTCCATCAATCATTAATCCCTCAAGAAATCAAGCAAACAATCAATCAGCAAGATCAAACAAACAATCATCAAATCCACACTAATCATCACTTCATCTTGGGATCGAGAAAACATACAATTCAACAATCAAGCATCACTCTATCAAGTCAACATTCATTCAATTGTCATCCAATAATTGGTCTTGTTGAGGGAAGGGAGTGCAAGGAGGGAGAACCGTGAAGGATTCCCACTAGGTATGGCGCCTCGTAGAGATGGTTAAGGATCACATTGTTAATATTTTCAGATTATCACAAGGAATATACAGTCTATAGAGGTCTTTCAAGACTAAGCACGGGATATGAAGAAAATAATCACAAAGAAGGATAGATAGTACCCGGATTGTAACTCTGAAATCCGTCCCTGGAGTCTTTAAATCTGGTCCTTCAATTCCTTCTAGATATGACCCGAGTTAGCCCACCTAGGGCTTCTCTTAGTTCTTCTCCAAGTTGTCACCAATCTGTACTTTGTGTGTCCTTGGATAGACTGAAACTAAACTCAGATCTGCCCTACAATCTGTGTTAATCCTTCACTTATTTGTCCTTGAATTGATGCCACAATTCGCTCTTACAACCAGCCCAAATTTGTCTGTAATATATATATGATATATTCACAGGTCAAGGCAGATTAGATTTGTCAATTCAAGTGGCAAGACTTCGCACCAGCTGGGAGGATGAATTTGATCTAAGATATTGCACTTGAATGTTCCAAATCGCCAATTCAAACATCAACCGAAATGCCAATCCAAACACACTTTAATGGCAGACTTGAATGAATAATTCGAACTCCTAGAATTCACATGCCAAGAAGGAAAACGCAGATTATAGATCCTTGAAGAAAATCGCATGTTATGTTTTTGATACCATTATCCTCAAGGATTGACATGCATATATATGGATTCAAAATGCTAAACTCCACCTCTCCAAGGTGACCGACTTGGGCCCTCCAAGTATTTAATTAATAATAATAAATAACCTTTATTTATTATTATTAATATTGCCACATATATATGTATTATTTATTTCATATTTAATTAAAATTGATCTTTAATTAATAATAAATATGAATATAACCCCTTCATATTTATTATTATTATTAAATTGATCTTATCATAATTAAATATACTAATAATAATATAAATAAATATATATCCATTATATTATTATTATTGTTGCCACTAATTTTGTCCAAAACGTTGATCTTTGCCGTAAAGGCCAAAATATCAACACACATGAGGCCAAGAAGGATAAGGTCTTGCCTTGGGCCTAGGGTTGTGGGTCAAGGACACCCTATTGTGAATCCCCTACTAGCCCCACAGTGATCAATTGTTGAAGTTGGTCAATCATAAGAGGCGAGAGGTTGACATGAGGGAGAAAAATGGCATAAAGCCTCACTAGGTATGTCACCTCATGATGATGGTTAAGGACCACATGAGGCCAGAGGATAAGGTCCTGCTGAGAGGACACTTGGGATACCTCATCATGCCTTCCAATAAAACCCTTGTTATGATTGAGCTCCCATGTAATCATTAAGATTTGTTGTGTAGATTCATATGTATATTTCTTAACCCTAGAATTTATGTATTTCATGAATTATATCTGCACTATTATCTAATCTGATTGCAGGTTTTTAAAACAGGTCTATCTCATCTTATTTTTGAGAGAAAGGATTATATCTCTAACTATATTTTGCTATTTGCTTCACTTGGTTTTGTGAATTTAGGGAAAAGTATAAGGTGGTCCAAGAAGGGGACACTACAGGGGCATGGAATGCTTCCAGAATAAATTCTGTGTTTGATGCTGTATTTTGCAATTTTCCAGCAAGTATCTCTGTCCTAGTACAACTTTGTTCAGTTAGTTAACTGTCATATGTCTTTAATCAAGTGGAACAATAGTTTATCTGTGATTCCTTTGTTTCTACAACTTGTTTGATAAAATTAAGAATCATTTTGGTATCAAAGTCGGGTTGCTACTCTTAGGGAACTGATTTGGGAGTTGTATAACAGTGATAATGTCTTCAAAATTAAAGGAATTCGTAGCTGGTAATCTGGAAGTGAGGACATCAAAGTGGAGCAAAGAAGTGAAAATGGAAGATTTGAATAGCCTAAATGACAGACTTGAGAAGCAACTTGAAAAGGGTAATGACAAACATAACATGGATTGGTCAACAACAAGAGAATATCCAGCAGCAAATTGTAATGGCCAAATAACAGTATTCTACAAACTCTTTGGTGTGAACTCTAGGAAAGAAATTTGTTAATAGAGACAATGGAGAAGAGGGAGATGACCAAGAGACAATTTGATAAGTCCAAAAAAGTGATATGAACTCTGAGATTTATCTATTTAAAGTTGAAACCAAGATTGAAATCAAATCTTTTCAGGGACACAAAGATGCACAAATTTTCGAAACAATGATAAAACAAAATGAGGTATATTTTAGTGTGCACAATGTGAGTGAGAAAGAGAATTTCCATTGCATGTCTCAAAATGTTTGGGTGCGCTCTTGTATGCAGGAAAAGCTGTTTAACATCTGCACGAAAGAAAAAATAAAAATTTAAAAACCAGTAGTGGCTAGTTGGGAGTCTCAAAGATTTGTTGCATAGGAATTTCTATCTAATTGGCCATGTGACTGACCAAAAGATTTGAGTGCAGTTTCTAGACAAGGTAATTGTCAAAGCATAGCATACAAACTCGGTAATTAGCCAAATACTCTTAGTAAAATTTCACAATCTATATCGGCCAAGTACTCAGCGAGTCAGTGCACAAAACCAGCAGCTAATTGCTGAAACTCCTCAAATCCAAGCAGAAAATTTGCTGATGTGCAACAAATATGGTTAAGATGATTTTTTTTAAAAAATACATGTTTTTGACCTATTTATCCCTAGACGCCCACAACTGAAGCTCACGCAGAAATTGTGCATCCTTGAGACCAATGTAAGTTAGCTCTAGCATGTTGAATTGTTAAGAATAGATTTCTAAACATTATTTATAATTTTACTTTGTCGTGAGTTCAATTTTGAAAATTTTATTGGTGGTTTATACTACTTTTTTTTAATGAAATCGTTGATTTTTTCCCTAAGCAAAGGTTTTGCACTTATGAGTCAAATAAATGATTTTTTTTAAATTATTCAATGGGTTTTCATCCTAACCTCAAAGTTGTGATTGACGGTTTTTGTCCTTGCACAACTCAACGAAATTTCACCAAAATTACATTCATGTCCTCCAAAAGACTTCGCTGATCAACTTATTATTAAAATAATAAGGTAATGTTTCTAATGGTCATCTTTAGTTAGTTTAGTTTTATTAGTTAGTTTCTATTTCGTATTCAATTAACGATTGTTTCATTTAGAAACATCATCTTGTACTTTTCTATTTAAAGAGATTGTCTCCATTGTTTAATATCAAACTATCAAGTTTTATAACATGGTATCAGAGCGAGTCTGGATCTGACTCCCTCACAGGAGACTCAGGGTTATATGGGTTGCATGTACTTGCATGTGCTATTTTCCGCATGAAGTCTTTTCTTGATTTACTGCTTGATGAAGTTGAGCCATTTTCTGGGGTATTTTACCATGCGAAGTCTGGTGTTTTGCCACGTGAAGGTTTCTATGATGGGTTGTTTTATTTGCCACCTCAATTACCGGGTGTGTGCACCCCACCCCAGCCTCCGGATGCTAGTGCATTCGGATACAGATGCTGGTGCAAGATGCGAGCACAGGTAGTGCATCTACTCCCTGTGGTCAAGCGCATCGGGATGCACCCATAGGGAGTGGATGCACTCCTTATGGACATCCGAGCGCACCCAGGCACCCAATGGCCAAAATTTCAATAAAAACCTTTTAAAAAGTGAAATTTCACTTAAACCATGTGCTTTAAAATATTTCAAACTGTTTTTCTCTCATTACCATAAATGTTGAGTAATGCAAATATTTGGGCAATTAATATTTCTAACTTCCGGCATATGAAGTTTATCGCGACTCCTTCTCTGAATATATATTTCTTAGCACTGTGAAGGTGTGGATGCTTGTATAAAGCCGTTAAGCCTATAGAATTTATTGTCGCTTCTTGAGAAGGATTGTGAAAATACGAGGGGTGAAGTTATTTGCAAGATTTCATTGACGTTTGGGAATGAACTTGGCAGCAGGGATCTGAGCTTGGCGTGAATGAAGAAGCTTCAGAATATGACTCCCATGTAGATATATATCCCCTTTATTGGTTCAAACAGTTCTGGCATTATTTGAGCATCTTAATGTGAATTTCTCTCAAAGCATTGCTTGATCATTGGTTGAAACAAGTCTTCTAATAATTGTATTCTGCGAAGACTGGTTTGATTATTATCACTGTAGTGCCTATATTAATTATGTGAAGCCATTTGGAAGCCATGGTGCAGATCAAATTGGTGGATGACTACATTTGAGCCGTTTCTAAGTTAAATCAGAGTGTCATTACATATGGGTCTTGGCCGTTACACATGTATGCAAGAATGCGTTGGAGTTTTTAATATGTCACCTTACATTATGTGGAGGATTTAATGTGTTAAGCGAGAATACAATTTGAGCCGTAAAGGCATCAAGACAGGAGAGTTAAATATTTCTGGGGCCTGATTTTTTAATCGGCGACAACTCTAATGTCTGTAGTTTTCATTATGTGGCAATTATTTGGATGCAATCCTATAGTTCCGAGGGGTTATATTTTCAGCGTCTAATATTAAAGCGGGGGCTATTGTTAATGCTGGAAATATTTGATTATTGCTGCAGGAGACTTTAGTAGAAGGTTAGATATTTTAAAAAAAAGTGAAGCGGCATTATTATTATTGAGGTCAATATTAATATTGGATGACTATTGTAAAGTTTGGTGAGAAATATTTCTAATGTCTGGAACCTTGATTCTGCACCTTTCATGATGGACATATTTGCAGCTGCTCATTCTTGGTCACAGCTTTCCATCGTTGCATGTGCTCCTCTACAAAACGTGGCTGTGGTACATGGGTCTCCAGATTTGAATATCTAATGCCATAGGCTCCATTCATTTGCCGTGTGTATGGTGTTGTCCATAGGCAGGTGCGGTCCATTGTTCTGAGCTACCAGAGACTACAACAGACAAATAAATATTTCGATGCAGACATGTTGGTGATTGTGAGTTGCAAACCATATTTTGTAGTGCCGTTGTTTATCATGGAAAGCTGGAAGTGGGGTGTTGAATCTGAAGATTTCTTATACGGCTGTGAATATTAACAAATACCATTCCAAAACATGGATACTGAGTGGTGATTGGGTTGTATAATTTCGAGTCCCTTTCATATCGGTATTGTCATTGAGATTTCAGAATGGACGTCGTTCTGAGGTTATAATGATGCCAAAATCTGATCAGTGCAGAGAAGCCAGCATTCACTCCTTTGTGCCTGGCCCTTTCTCAGCATTTTCTCTTTTGGTTGGGCTAAAGATAGACTTTGACTCTCTGATGAAGTTCCCGTGTGCTACTGCTAAATGTATCTAAGTCGCAGATTGTTGTTATCGAAGCTGCAGGGAACAGTCATGTCAAAATTATCAGGAAAGAATAATTGGTGGACTGTGAGTAAGATTTGACATTAAAGAGATAAGTGTCTCATACCCTTGAATAATGTTCATGAATCTTTTATGTAGTTATTAATTCATACATTAGAATAGTGAATCATATATGCTTCTAGCATTGGTATTTTTCCTTCGGGATAGGTTGATTCTATGAACTATTAGTAATCTCTAAAATGCTTCCAGGACAAATCGAGGAGCATAAGGATGATGAGAGATTGCATTCAAGGGAGGAAGAGCTTGATGCATCTTGTGAGGAAGTCATGCAGGTTGAAGAATGAAGACATAGCTTGCTGTCATAGGGCTGAGTTCGTGGCACATAATTGGAAACATCTCGAAGAAGAAGAAAAAGAACCTATTCAGATTGTCTTGTGATCAGTTTATTCTAAGAGGAAATGACATTCAGAGGGAGTTAAATTCTGAGAATTCAAGGCACGAGTTGAGAGCTTCAGACTTTGTCCTTTCCAGACTACATAGAACTGACATGCGGGTTCAGGAATACCATTCTTGAGCATGCCTGCACATGTTTGCGCATACCTGTGCATGTTTAGACATTTGCTAGATGCTATTGAGGGACACTGTAGCGTGAATCTGGAGATTGTTAACAGTTGCACTGAGCTACATAACTCTACGGTGTACTATCAACCAGCTGTGAGGAGGATTGTGAGTTGTGACAAACAATAATTAGACACTACAGAGGTATAATTCCTGACTTATTGATCGAGCATTATTAAGGAAACCTTGGTCGAATCAAGAGAATCATCACATTGGGCATTTGCGTTGTGTTTACTACTGGATCAATTGTTAAAGATGGAAGCCAGGTCTCATCAATAGAGGCACTGAATATTCATGTTGTGTGAGTTTTGGGCAAGAATTTATAGACAGTGGGCTTGTATCTGGATGTGACTACAATCTGTGGGTTCTTTCTTTGCATTGGGCAAAGCATGTCTAGTATATTGCCTGATTCGAGTGTGCAAATACTCTGCAGCGACTCTTCCTTCATATCGGGTTAGAGATTCAAAGGGAGCTTGAGCGACAGATGGAGAAAGCCAAGTCCTTTGCAGAGGATCAGCAAGCTCGAGAAGTGGTGTGGCTTCGAAAGCTCCTTGTTCGGTCAAACATTGGAGTCAACTGTAATTTATTGTAATAATCAAAGTTGCGAGAATGCTGCCCTTGCTAAGAGGGAGTCTCAGCATCAGTTGCTCTTATTATGTGCTAAAATGTATATTTCTCTGTGAGAGAGAAATATGAGGTGAAAGCCCTTGAGAGATGTTTCTTTTCCACACATGGGAGTAGCCATGGTGGACGTCATGTTGAGAGATTCCATGACGACATCACGTTGAGTGATTCCGTGATGGGCACTTGTGTATATGTTTTTTCCACACATGGGAGTAGCCATGGTGGACATCATGTTGAGAGATTCTATCACGACATCACGTTGAGTGATTCCGTGATGGGCACTTCTGTATATGCTTCTTTCCACACATGGGAGTAGCCATGGTGGACGTGATGTTGAAAGATTCCATGACAACATCACGTTGAGTGACTCCGTGATGTGAGCTTGTGTATATGTTTCTTTCCACACATGGGAGTAGCCATGGTGGACGTCATGTTGAGTGAGTCCACGACGTTATCACATTGAGAGAATCCGTGATTTATTTTTTGTTTTCTCATAAATGGGTGTAGCCATTGTGAGTGTCATGTTGAGAGATTCCATGACATGAGTATTTGAAAAGATATTCCTTTGTTGAGAGGGAGTGTTGGCGATATGTAGCTTCAGGAAATATCTTTGCGGTATATGATATTAATTGAAGACGTTTGCCATTTTGTTGTTCATCCTATTGCCAATGATTCTTTCATTCATATATTTCAACGGTCTAAGGTATTGTATAGTCGTTTGTTTCATATTCCATGCGATGGAGACTTTGAATAGACACAGTGGAGTCATAGAAAAGTCATGGCAGACAAAACTTGAAGGCGTCATCATTTGTGTGACCTGGAGGTCATTCTTGTTTCTGTTATAGTGGTTATTCTTGGAACTTCGCAGGTTATGATTGGCAGGACATTTCTTGTATCAGTTACGGGTGTTCACATTCAGCGTTGTCTTACCTTTAGTCATTTTTGGTGATGATCAAATAGATATTCTCTCCTGTGTTCATCGGGTGGGTTACTTCGGCAATTTATTGCATGTGCTTCTTGGAGTGATTATGGTGTGTAGCATCCATTGTCATTATTTAGAGTTTTTCCTGTGTGAAGTATAGACATTGCAGGTTCAATATCATTGTAGAGAAGGTTCTATGTATTGATTATTAAGCATTTGTAGACACAGAGGAGTTATCATTATTTCAGTTCGTGAGCATTGTATTCAGACTCTATCATTATTCAATAAAGCAATATTTTTGTGTGGCTGGGTTTTTCCCCTCAAGTTGGAGGGTTTTCCCATGGTATCTGTTGTGTCTTGTATTTCTTGTGTTATCTACTCTTTGTTTTGTGCTATTTCAGTTGATAAAATTTAACATTCTTAAGTCTGTTAATGAATTTTTTTAGATTTTGATGAATTGTTCAAGTTTGGGATGAAATTTTTCAAGTTTTTTTCCAACTTTATTTTTTTTAAGAAATAAAGAAACAAGTTTAGTTCTTTGTTCTAATGTTTTTGTATCTTTTTTTTGCACTTGTATGTTTGTATTTTTTAATTTTTTCTAATTTAAATTTATTTAATTTCTTATAATAGCAAGAAATCAGATTGCAAGAATGGTCAGTAGTGAAAGTTCAGTGGGTGGGGAAGGAACTGATAAATTCAAAATTGATATAGCATCTCCTTTATGGAGACATACCACAAGAATTTCACAGGTTCCAGGAGGTGGGGCGTATATTTGGAAGTGTAATTATTGTAATACTAAACCAAAAAAAACTCATATTCTCGAGTGAAACTTCACTTTATGGGCCTTGTTGGTAAAGGGATGGGAATGTGACAAGGCCCAAATAAGAAGGGGTTGTCTCCCACACAAATAGCAAGATTTGTTAAAGAACAAGAAGAGGCTGATAGATTGGTTCTAAGATCAAAACAAACTACTTTTACTGGTGGAGCCTTAAAAAAATGCATTTACCCACTGATTCAGTTGCAGCCTCCAAACATCCATTCTTGCCTATACCGGAAGTGGAAGATGAAGATGAAGTACAAATTACCACCCGCAAAAGAGGTCCATTGGACAAGGAATTTAAAATGGAGGAGAAATACATTGTTGAACAAAAAATTGCGCATTGCCTCTATGCCATTGGTCTTCCTTTCAACTTGGTGAGATCACCATATTGGCGGGAAATGGTGTCGGCAATCATTAGTGCACCAGCTGGTTTCACGTCCTGGGTTTGGAAAGGTGAGTACCACCTTGTTGCAAAAAGAGAGAAATGCTATAGAGACCTCCCTTCAACCAATTAGAGATTCTTGGATTGAATCAGGTGTTTCTATTGTTTCCGATGGATGGAAAGATACCAAAAACCATCCATTGATTAATGTTATTGCAGTGTCCCCCAAAGGGGCGATGTTTTTTAGGGCAATTGATTGTGAAGCGAAAGCGAAAGCGAATGCGAAAGATGCACAATTCATTCCCAGAATTCTCATTGAATCCATAGAGATGGTGGGCAGTGAGAATGTGGTCTAGGTAATCATGGACAATGCAAGAAATTGTACTGGTGCAGGTGCATTGGTTGAGGGTTGATATGAGCACATTTTTTGGACACCATGTGTTAATGTTATGGTAGCTACAAGAGAATTCATTCATATCTGTGTTGATTAGCATCATATTTCTCAGAGTATATTTGCGATGATGGTTTGTTCGGTCTTGATTCTCGGTTTCACTCATCAGAGGAAGGAGTTGTTATTATCTTCAACGAAGATTTTGATTTGTCTATGATTGCTACCATATTCATTCTCTTGTTCATGCTCTGGAATTGTTATGTGTATTGTTGTATATAGTTCTGCAATTGTGTTGTATCTCTTGTTACCACCGCCGCTCTCTCTATGGTTTTATTATGCTCGACATTGAGTTGTATGCACTTATCGTGGATTTCTTTCAAACCATCATCAGCTCTTCTTCCTCCAGCGGTTACAAGTGTTACATTATGTTTGTTTGCCTAAGTGGATTTGTGGTGACACGGCATAGTGCCTTCGTGTATGAGGTGGCTCGTGGTGTCATCAGTTCATGCATTGATGGTAGCGGTTATGAGTGTAACAACAGTCTCTTTGTGTTCCTCGATGGAGACCTTTCAGTTTTGAGTAAGTCTAATATATATATATATATATATATATATATATATATATATATATATATATATTCCCGCAGCAGAAATGTTTATTCTGACGGCACATATATATGCGTACTTAGTGTTAGTATTGACAAAGACGTCTGTATGTATCATTCTCTGATATTTCTTTGATGAAAAACATCAGGTCAGGTCAACAGCTGGGTGCACAGGGATTTTCCTATATATTGTGCAAGACATCTGCATTTTTGTTTATTCTGTGTTTGCATAGCTGAGGCTTATTGATTGGATGTTGAGAGTATTCAATCATAAGCATGAGATCACAGTATTTGTTTTGATCATTCAATAAAGGGATCTATTTTCGGTTCTGGTTGGGTTTTTCCCTCGAGTAGGAGGGTTTTCCCAGGATATATCAGTGTCATTTGTTCCAGTCTGATTTTGTGTTTCTGTATATTGTATTTATACTATTCTGGTCCATAACATTAACACCGTACACTCCCTCAACTTGGTGATGCAACAAATTGGCACTCAAATAGAGTGGGTGAAACAAATATATGAAGAGGGCTGGGAGATCCAGATGTTTGTGACGAACCACCAAATGTCACAATCAATATTCAGATCTTTCTCGAGATAGGAGTTGTTGAAGGTAAATACTAAATTTAATTTTTTTATTGAATTTTAATAATTTTATGTCATGTTCATTTATCAATTTGTATATACATTTGCTTAATAAATTTTTTTAATGTGTTATTTACATATTGATATTGACATATTAGTCATTAACTTACTTAGGTTGTTGCGATCCGATTTGCATCTCATACTATTGTTATGAGACGACTTCTCAAGGTGCGAGAGGCATTGTGCCAAATGGTTATTTGCAACCAATGGGGTGTATGGAAGGCTTCATATTTAGAGAGGGCCCAAAAGGTCAAGTCATTGGTCTTGGATGACAATTGGTGGGCTCATGTGGAATATGTATTAGAATTCACCGAGCCTATCATGACTATGCTCTGATTTGTTGATACAGATGCACCTTGTTTGGGGGATGCCTATGATGGCATGGACACAATGGTAAAGAAAGTAAAATTGGCAATACAAAAACATGAGAATGACCCCATAAAATGTGAAACCTTATGCAATAAGGTGGAATCAATCATTCATCATCGTTGGGAAAAGAAGACCATCCCATTGCACCTCCTTGCATATGACCTATCTCCGAGGTACTATAGCAAGAAAGTACTTTCTATGCCAGGGAGATTAGCACCATATAGAGATGAAGAAGTTGCTAATGGGTACAAGCGGGCATTTGATAGACTCTTCCCAAATAAAGGTGTAGATAGAAGTTAGGAAAGAATTTAGCTTAGTTGTCTCAAGAAGAAGTCATACTCCAACAGCTAATAATGACCAGTACGACATGGAAGCTATCACATGGTGGTACCTCCATGGTAAAAAATTTGGGTACCTCCAACCTCTTGCAATCAAGATCCTCTCACAAGTTTATTTTGTTTTTTTACCATTTGTATTCAAATATTTAGTACTTAACATTCTTTAATTTACTTTGCATTTTTATTTTTTATTTTGTGAAAACTATCCAAGTTGCAAGTTCTTCTGCTGCTGAAAGGAATTGGAGTACATACTCCTTTATCCACTTAGTGAAGCGTAACCAGTTGGGTTCAAAAAAAGCTAAAGACTTGGTTTATATTCATTCCAACTCACGTCTTCTGTCACGTAAGGAGGAACACTACAAGAATGGGGCAGTGAAGCTTTGGGATGTAGCCCCTAAATGTGCCAAGTTGGATGCAACCAATGAGGAACTTACTAGACTCAGTACAGCTTATGATGATGATGATTACATCCCTACACATTGTTTATCTAGTGCGAGTGAAACCGCTTTGAGTTCAAATGATCCTGAACTTGCAGCAGTTGAAGATGATGCTAATTTTTTTTATAATCGTTTTGATGATTGATGAATCATGAACTACATTTTGAAATTGTAATGATTTTCTGATTTTCATCGGAATCGTGAACATAGACACATGATATGGCTTATTTGAACATTTGTGAACTATCAATTGGCATTTAATATTTATCTTTGGCAATTGACATTGATCAATGATGAAGTATCATACTATCAAATAATTTAATTTTGTATATTTCTTATTTTTTTGGTATATGTATAATTTATAATATAGATATATACATGTACCCAAACGCATCCAAATCCCCCCAAAAAAATTTCACATACCCGCATACCGGGTTCTCGTACCCGCATCCCCATCCAGATTTGAACCGGTAACTTAGTTTGCCGCAGCAGCAACCTGTTTTCTGCAGTGCGAGGGTATTGCATAATTTTGTCCTAAAAATCATGGTGGTGGGTTTTCTATTTTTTTTCCACCAAAAAACATGGTGATGGGTTTTTTATAATTGTTTTCCTTAAAAAAATAGTGGATGGGCTTTAAATAATTTTTCCTCCTTAAAAAAGAAAAATCTAGTGGGTTTATAATTATTAATTTTGTCCCTTATAAAAATTATTCAGGGTTTTCTAATTTTGTCCTTAAGAAATAAGTGGGTGGGTTTTTAAAAAAATCCCTTTAAAAAATTCTATTGGGTTTTAATGATTTTGTCCTCAAAAATTATATTAGGGATTTTCATTTTTTCCTTCAAAATTCTGGGAGGGTTTTATAATTTTTGTCCATAAAATAATTATTGTGGGTTTTGTGCAATTTTTTGCCTTAAAAATCGTTTTGTAAAAGGGTTTTACCATTTTTCCTCAAAAACATAGTTTTGCATTTGATCCATGTCTTAGATTTCGTGTCGTGGGTTTTGATCGATTTTTTCCTCAAAAATCATGTTTGGTTTTTTCAATTTTATCCTCAAAAATCGTTTCTAGGTTTTCTGATTTTTTCCAAAAAAAATCATGACTGGTGTTGCTAGTCTCAAGGTTTTTCAATTTTTCTCTGAAAAAATTCATTGGGTGATTTTGTCGATTTTTTCCACAAAAATCATGGTTTCTTGCAGTTGTTTTCGATCATACCTAGAGTTGCTAGGGCAATGGTCTGCACAAGGGTTTGTCGATTTTCTCCTCAAAATCGTGGTTTCAATTTCATCTCGATGTCTTTGGCTATAGGGAGTAATACCTTTGTTTCCTAACATCAAGTTGGATGGTTTGTGATTATCTTGATTGTTTCCAGAAGTTCTACTGATTCAAGGAGGGTCTCAACAACAGGCTCATGTCGCAAAGTGTTCTGATGAGAAGGGGGCAGCCTTCTATGCATTCGTGACCAAAAGACCTGCAAATTGTCTTTTGTAGGGTAGTTAGTACGATAACCATGAAGGGAGGACATTAAAATAATAATGTGAGGTTTCTAATGGTCATCTTTAGTGAGTTTAGTTTATTAGTTAGTTTCTATTTTCGTATTCAGTTAACGATTGGTTCATTTAGAAACATCATCTTGTACTTTTCTATTTAAAGAGACTTTGTCTCCATTGTTTAATATCAAACTATTAGGTTTTATAACACTTATATCAGCTGGCCAGAAATAATCTAAGGCCCGAACTTGGGTGCCAATTTTTAAATTTCAAATTTTTAATTTTTTTATTAGGTTTATTTATTTATTTATTTGAAATAGGTACCATAGCCCAATTTGAGCACCACTTTTACACTTGAATTTTAACTTATTTTTTATTTTATATGTTATATTTGTTGATTATTTTATTTTATTTTATATTTTTTAAAATAGTGCAGTTGAAGGATGAAAAGAAGGGGACATGACATTATTCCAAAAAAACGATAAACATCAAGCACTATCTACTCATCAAAAGCATGCTCACATTACAAAGTGTGCTTACTTCTTTAATAAGGTTGTTGATGTTTATGTTCCAAATCCTTAGAGATGCTATAGGGAAGGTTGATCCAAAGAATTGGTGCAAGTAGTGATAAATGTGGCCTGTGATTGCAAAGTTGCAAGGAAGTTTATTGAGGCAACCTACAAGCATATTCAGTGGACTCGTTGTGTGCATGCATGTCATGAATAATGTACTTGCAGACTCAAGCAAAATTGATTGGATCAAAATGGTAATTAATGATGCTAGAGAAGTGCAAATGTCTATTGGCAACCACCACACTTTACATGCAATCTTCAAGAACTTCTCCAATCAAAGTTTCTGAAACTTGTAGAAACAAGATATGCGTCGTACTTCATTCTCTTAATGAGAACGCCCTAGTTGCAAGAGACATTGCAACTAATGAGCATGATAGAAGAGTGGAATCAATGGCCCAATTCTAATTCAAATCAAGAGAAGAGGGTGAAGAGGTAGTGAAGAGTGACACTTTTTGGGCCAATGTGAAAAAAATAGTCTCCACTAAAACTCTAATGTTCAAAGTCATTAGATATAGGGACATAAATACATTTAACCATAGAGAGGTGTATGAGTGCATTGATGATGTGCTTAGCCAAATGAAGGTCATTACAAAAGAGAAAGACATCACATTGTAGTTCTACAAATAACATATTCAACCAATCATTCACCAAAGATGGGAGAAGCTCAACACTCTCTTGCGCATGATAGCCTATGCATTGAACTTGAAGTGGTATGTTCAAAGGCTAGGCAAATTTACCCCTATAGAAGATGCTAAGTAAAGAAGGGGTTGAATAAGGCTCTTCAGAAGATGCATGATACTAAAAGTGTCAAAATCATCCATGCTAAGCAGTCAAGATTTGCCACTTTTAGGAGACATTTAGAAAAGGCCAAGCTAGATGGAAAGAAGACTATAGCACAAGAAGACCTGATTCTACGGTGGACTATGAATAGGCCTACTTCATTGACAAAAACACTAACCATTCATCTACTATCTCAGGTCTCTAGCTCTTTTGTTGTTGAGAGGAAGGAGTCTACTTATAACTTTACTGACTCTATTAAGAGGAGCAGGCTTGCCTTTAGTAGGATGGAGAGGCCTATAGTTGTACATATTGCTTTGCGTCTCACAAACTACAACAAACTTACATACAAGAAGGGTCCAACAACTTGATTAGATGTAGAGCGAGAGGAGCCAACGTAGGTTGATGATGATGCGCCAAAGACAAGGTTGTTTGGTATTGATTTGAAGGAGCTTGAACTCAAGTCCAATAGTTTGAGTGACGAGCAATTTGGCAAAGACTTTGGGGATGATTAGAGTCAATGGGCCATTGGTCAATTGTATTCGAATTTTGAATGTAATTATTCATGATTTTTAAGCATAATAATAATATGCTAATTTAATATTTTTCTTGTTCAATGCAATGTGTTTAGTATTTCAAAGTTTCACTTATTAATCCTTATACACATTTTTTATAACTAATTTTTCAAGTACTACCTACAATCCCCAAATCTAGGTCCTTGGTATCCCTATCCCCGAGACACAACCCCTATCCCCTCATCTTGAGATTCCATAGAACACGGGTTTTACACAATTTGAGTTTTTGAACTATGGCTTGAATAATCCTATAACAACCTATCTAGATTTGCTCTGTCGAAGATGCGGATATAGTGGGTACAACATGAACCTAAGATACTTGGAACCTTTGAATGATTACAACAACATTTTAAACAAGTCAGCCTAAAACAAATTGGTATATACATAGCCTTCCCAGGACCTATACATTCTTATGTCTCACTACCTAGAAGGAGAGTCTAACTCAAAAACAGATTAGAAGAATGTTGCTTCACAAACCATAAAGGCATCTCACCTATTGCATCTCCAAGAATATAGTGGTCGATTTGCCTCTACATAATGATTATGAATTACAAGTATGGAGTCTGGATACTTGGAAAGTTAGCAAGGCGCTAGATAATCCCTAGCAACATCTAGGAGATCATTTCATTGAGGCCTTGCTAATTCATTAGATTTCCTTAACCACTTCTAGAGAGTTGCACCTATCAAGCTAACATGATCTTTATCATTAGAGAAACTCTAAATCTTTATAAAGAAATCCATTGTTGGGGAAAATGTACGGCAAACAAGTAGCTTGTTAATCCAAGCTTAAAAAGTAGGAATGTTAAGTGGGTTGACGCTGAATTGGAATTAAATTGCATTCTTAAAGAGACAAGTGATTTGTGTTCACCCCAATAATGAAATTTCTTGCTTTAAGCTAAATTTGAAGCATGTTAAGGGGGTTTCCCCTATACCAAGAAAGTTTGTAGTTCAATTTCAACAAGACTTCAAAAAGAAATCATGGGAAAGCAAGGGCACGTCATTGCAAGAGGAACCCTGAAGGAACATTATTTGAGGCGAGCAGATTTAGTAATGAATACTAAAGCACAAAATAAAGGAACGACCTAATGGGATCAATAGAAAGGATCAAATCGGCTATTAATTTGGGCTAAAAAAGGGGAAATATTGAGAGAACTCTCTTGTTAGCATTCATGAGTCAAGTCATAATAACAAAAACCTTTCTAGGGAATAAATTGGAAGGGAAAAAAAATTTATTAATTGGTAAAAATCAGGTTAAGTTTAGGCTTAGAGAAAAACTATGTTAGAAATCATGAAAAAAATCCAAAAAACCTTCATTTTTTATAAAATTGCCAAAAGAGGTCAAAAAACAATTCGGCCAATTAAAATCAAGAAATCAGCACCCAAGTAAAGCACCTATTGATTGCAATTTTTTGTAGATTATTTCAGGTACAATTTAAGCCATGCAAAAGCAATCAAATCCAAATTAGAAGTTGGATCTTATTTGCAAGTGAAACAATTACCACTCCACTCATCCAAAAAAACCTTTTCTCCTTCTCACTCTGTGGCAACTTGGCCCAACATAATTTCAGCTCTCACAATGCTACCTTGGAACCTTCCTTTTGTCAATTGAGATGCCATAAGTTTTTAGCGATTTTTTAATTCGTAGTTCCAGAAGTTTTTAACAATTTTTTTATGAAAAAATGAGTTTTTTTCTATTTTTTAACAAAAATCAAAGATTTCAAAAAACAAGGAATTTTGAAATTGCAAATCTCTGAAGACAATTACCACTCCACTCATCCAAAAAAACCTTTTCTCCTTCTCACTCTGTGGCAACTTGGCCCAACACTATTTCAGCTCTCACAATGCTAAGGAACCTTCCTTTTGTCAATTGAGATGCCATAGGTTTTTAGTGATTTTTTAATTTGTAGTTCCAGAAGTTTTTAACAATTTTTTATGAAAAAATGAGTTTTTTTTCTATTTTTTAACAAAAATCGAAGATTTCAAAAAATGAGGAATTTTGAAATTGCAAATCTCTGAAGACTTCAAAGGTTTTCTTTGCAAATTTCAAAGGTTTTTCTACCGAGCACAAAGGTTTCTTGTCTCAGAACTACATTTTCTTGGAGTCTTTGTTTGCCACATTTGAGGGTTTCCGCGTTTGTACATAGAGGGAGGATTTTCTTTTTTTTCCACAAAAAATCATAGAGAGTTTTCTGATATTTTTTCACAAAAAATCATGGAGAGTTTTCTGATTTTTTTCCACAAAAAATCATGAAGGGTTTTCTGATTTTTTTCCACAAAAAATTGTGGAGAGGTTTCTGGTTTTTTTCCACAAAAAAATCATGGAGGATTTTCTGATTTTTTTCCACAAAAAATCATGGAGGGGTTTCTGAGTTTTTTCCACAAAAAAGTCATGGAGGAATTTCTGATTTTATTCCACAAAAAAATCATGGTAGAGTTTTGCACAATTTTCCAAAAAATCGTGATATTTTATGGGTTTTGTACAATTTTTTCTACAAAAATCATGATTTCTTGTAGTGCCTACAAAAATCATGATTTCTTGTAGTGCACTGAGTCACACCTTGTGAACGGAGTTCATCTGCAAAAGTTTTGATGACTTTTTACAAAATCGTGGGTATTGTTGCTTTTGACCATTTTTTGTAAATCCTTGGTTTTCATAATTGTGAAATTTTTTGAAGCTGATCTCAGTGTCTCTGGAAAAAGGGAGGGATAGCTTTGTTACTTGACAACATGATGGAAGGATTATGGTAAACTTGGTCATATCCAAGTTCTGCAGCACCAAGGAGGGTCTCAGTAGCATTTCGTGGAGCGCTCTGAAGCGAAGGGGGGCACAACCTTCTATGTATTCATGGCCAAATAATTTGCAGATTATGTCAAGTCTTTTGTAGGGTATTTAGTAGAATGACCATTAAGGGAGGCTGTTAAAATAATTATGTAACGTTTCTATAATGGTCATTCAGTTGGGATATTTCCGTTTCGTAGTTAGTTCTTATTTAGAATGTTTATTTTCAATCTTTTGTTTCTGTTTTAGAAACTCTGCATGTAATCTCTATTTAAGGAGTATTCCTCTCGTTTGTTTAACATTGAATGTCAATTGATTATCATTTCAAAAAGTTCTTCGAACCTTTTCCCATTTTCTCAAGCAACAACTCTCTCCCTATCAGTGCATATTTACAATGTAAAAAACATATTGCACCACATTACATAAGTTAATGTGGTTCTTTGGTTACCCTATCGTTCCTTGAAGGGTAGAAATTTGGACCAATTCAAAAGTCTTCCTGCAAGAAGCATTCCCAACAAGGATGGATTGGGCAAGCTATTTTATGAATGTTTAGAAGAGCACAATGATTGCGTCTTTATTCTAGAGCAGCTCACCAACATCAAGCAAGCCCCCATGGAGACACTACTTAATTTGATTCCGGTTAAGCTAAAACGCTTGAGCAACCCCAACCAAGATCAAGCTCCATGATGGCATCACTTTCTTGTACCATCTCTAGGCTCTAAACTTAGACATAGATATGATGGTTAAAACCATGGGTAAAAGTACTCTAGCAAATGCACTCTCTTTTCAACAAGAGCAGAAAACAACTTGATTCACACAAGGAAGCTAGCCCCAAGGACTTTCATGCCAATATCCCATGTTCCCCCCAGCTAACCACGACTCATGCCACTAGTGCACACACAAAGCTATTAGTGAACTTTTACCGAAATGTGTACAAGAAATAATATTCCTTTGATTTATATAAACTGTTAATGTTTGTATCTTCACTCGTATGATCATTAGAATACATATAATATATGTTGATTAATAATAATATAATATATATGTTATATTATTATTAATCATATGACATTTAATATTTAATATTAAATTATTATATTATTATTCTTAATTAA
>MU227097.1:925423-960513 GCA_018584345.1 Thuja plicata | reverse complement strand
TATATATATAAGGTCAAGTTTGGATTGAATCAAGTGTAAAAGTATTTTGATCTGGTGGATGTGCTATGAAGAGCGAAGGTGAAATCATATGGGATTCTGATTAAGTACATATCATCTAGACAGAGCTGCAATAGAATATTTGATCAGTGAGGATCCAGTTTACAACCAAAGCAAGATCTAAATCAGCAAAGACGGTTCCATATGAAAACAGGTCAATCCATTGTTACTTTCTAACAATTGTAGCAGTGATCCAAATCTCTTAACAGAGTAGACTTAACAGTCTTTTGTAAATCCTCTCACAAGGTGACATTTCTACATTGAAATGTTTTGAATACCTCTAACAAGGCCACTCCTTACAGGGTGATTAAATCCTCTAGCAGGGTCACACCTAACAATGTGTTATTGTAACCTTTAACCAGGTTGGCTCCTAACAGGGCTCACTTCAAAAGAGTGAAAAATAGTGACTAGTTGCAATTGCTGGCTTTTCCCATATTGGGTTTCCACATTAAATCTTGGTGTCATCTGTGTTCATGTTATTTACTTTATGCTTTGTGTTGTTGCAATTCATCACTAAAGGATAGTAATAATTGTTTATATCTTAAAGATTGCTTTGTTGTCTGAGTAATAGAAGAATATCTTTATTGACCGAGTGACAGTTTTGTTAAGACATCTAAGGGATAAGGATTTGTTTTTGTAGTAACTGATTCACCCCCTCCCCTCTTAGTTACTCATCTCATTTCCAACAATTGGTATCAGAGCTTTTCGTGCTTTAAGAGAAGGTTTCAAGGCCTAAGCTAAGGATCAAAGATGTCTTACAGAAGAGAGATTCCCAAGCTTAAGAAAGACAACTTCCAGACATGGCAAGAGCTGATGAAGCTACACTTATCTACTATTGGAGATGGTGGTTTACAATTCTTGGATAACAAATATGTGGAACCTATGGTGCCTCTGACTTTGGAACAGATGATAGACATAAAGCATTATAACATAATGATGATTGATATAGCTTCTTCTCTCAGCTACTCAAAATTTGATGAAGTCAAGAACTGTCCTACTGCCTATGATATGTGGAATAAACTAGGTGATATTCATGGAGGAGATGAAAATGTAAAAAGGGCCAAAGCAGAAAGTCTTAGAGGTCAATTTGATCAGATGAAAATGAAAGAAGGAGAAGACATTACAAAATACAGTGAAAGAATCAAGAAAAGTGTGAATACCATCAGAGCCGCAGGTGGAACAATTGAAGATACAACAGAGGATAGTAAGGTATTAAGAACTTTACTTCCTATTTATGCAATTAGAGTTTCATCTATTCAAGAGATGAGGTGCAGTAATGATATAACTCTAGATGCATTGATTGGAAGACTATCAGCTTTTGAGTTGGACAATTTTGACAACTACTCTCCTAATCCTAGCAATTTTGAGTTTGCATTCAAAGCTAAATTAAACCTTGGTAGGAAGGATATAAACTCAAAAAAAATTGAAAGTGATAGTGATGATGAATCTGGAGATGAAGATCTATACATCATTGAAACACTATTAGCAAAGAGAGTTGCCAAAGGAAAAGGTAAATACAAAGGAAGAATTCCATTGATTTGCTTTTCATGCAATGAGGTTGGTCACATTGCTACTAAGTTTCCTAACAAGGATGAGAGAAAGTTCAGTAAGTACAAAGGCAAGAGATATTTCAATAGTTACAAAAGCTACAAGGACAAAGGTAAGAAATCTTGTTATATTGCTAAAGATTCTGGTAGTGATGGAGATGAGGATGAAATGGTTTACATTTCTATTAAGGATGAGTCAGATGATGAAAAGATTGCACTATTTTCTCATATCAGCAAAAATGATACTTGGATAATTGACAGTGGTTGTTCTCACCACATGACTGGTGATAAAACAAAATTTGAGACTCTTGAGCACTATGATGGTGGGAGTGTCAGTTTTGGGAACAATGAACCTTGCTATGTGAAGGGTAAAGGTTGTATTGCTCTAACTTAAGGAATTAAATGTGATAATGCTTATTAGGTTGAAGTACTAAGGCGTAATCTACTCAGTGTGGCACAACTGAATAACATTGGTTTCAAGGTGGAATTAATGAATGGTAAGGCCAAGCTCCTGGATGGTAAAGGAAACCTAGTCGGAACTAGCAAGCAAACAAAATGTAATCTTTTCTATCTTGATCTCAATGAAAGTTGATGTTTTATTGCACAAGTAGAAGAAAGTTGGTTATGGCATAAGAGGTTGTGTCATGTGAAATTTGACAACCTGGTAAACATAAGCAAAAATAGAAGAGTAAGAGGTATTCATGTTTTGAAGAAACCTGAATTAGCAACATGCAAATAATGTCAAATTGGGAAGATGAGCAAATCTAGTTTCAAGAGCAAGAACTACAATACTAATGAAGTTTTGGAATTGGTACATACTGACCTATGTGGACCAATTGGAACAACAAGTTACACTGGAGAGCGATACTTCAATCTATTTGTTGATGATCATTCCATAATGATGACTGTTATGTTTCTCAAAGAAAAATCAAAAGCCTTTCATAAATTCAAATGGTACCTTGCCAGAGTTGAGAAGGAAACATTGAAGACATTGAAGTGCCTAAGATCTGACAGAGGAGGAGAATTCATTTCTAATGAGTTCAATAAATTATGTAATGAAAGAGGAATCAAGAGACAAGTATCTGCCCTTGGTACACCACAACAAAATGGAATAGCAGAAAGAAGGAACTGATCCATCATGGACTGTGCAAGAACCTTAATGATTGAAAGGAATGTTGCAACCAAATACTCAAAGGAAGCCATTAGCACTGCAGTACACACCTTGAACCAAGTTCAACTGAAGAAAGGTAGTGATCAGACACCTTTTGAATTATGGTATGGCTATAAACCTAATGTTCGTTATCTCAAAGTATTTGGAAGTAAATGTTACATATTAAAAGAAGTGAGATGTGGAAAATTTGATGCAAAAGGAGATGAAGGTATGTTCCTAGGCTACTCCAGTAAAATCAAAGCATATAAATGTTTAAATCTTGATACTCATAAAGTTATAGAGAGTGTACATGTGAGGATTGATGAGTTTGCAGAAAGAAATCAAGAACAAAGTAATAAAGAGCCTGAGGATTACAGAAACTTTGTGTACTATGAACTTGATACTATACTTGAGATACAAGCAATGGTTATTGGACATCAAGCCTGTCAACTATTGAATTCAGTTGTTCAAACTATGTTACAACCTGTGCAACCCGAGCTACTAGTAGAGCAAACTGAATCACAGATAGAGGGATCCAAGTCTCAGATAGAAGAATCTGAGTCATAGATAGTGACACCCGAGTTGCAGATAGTGAAACTTGAGTCTCAGACAGTGGAACCCGAGTATCAGACAGAGGAACAAGACAGATTATTTGAGCATGGAGAAACAAGTGGAGCAAGCCCAGAATCAAGGAGGAAAGATCCTGTACTTGCCAAATATGTCAGAAGGCATCATGCACCTGAGAAAGTAATTGGAGATCAGACTGAAGGTATAATGACAACAAACAAAATTAAAGGCACATGTTTGTTGAGTGAAATTGAACCTAGATCTATCAATGATGCATTGAATGATGAAAGTTGGATAGAAGCAATGAATGAAGAGATTGAACAGATTGAAAAGAACAAAACACAGACTCTTGTGCCTAGAACAAAAGACAAGAATGCAATTGGCACTAAGTGGGTTTTCAGAAACAAGATGAATGAAAAAGGTGAAGTTTCTAGAAACAAAGCAAGACTAGTATGTAAAGGATATGCTCAAGAAGAGGGTATTGATTATGGAGAAACTTTTTCTCGTGTTGCAAGACTTGAAGGATTCATAACTATTCTGGCATATACTGCACATAAAGGATAAAAGGTATATCAAATGGATGTAAAATCTACATTCTTGAATGGAATCCTAGAAGAAGAAGCATATATTGAGAAACCTGAAGGCTTTGTTGATCCTAATAAGAGGAATATGGTTTGCAAACTGCACAAAGCTTTGTATGGACTGAAGCAAGCTCCCAGAGCCTGGTATGAAAGAATGCATGGTTACTTAGTAAGTATTGGATTTCAGAGAACTAATGATAATAGTAGCTTGTATATCAAAGAAGGACCTAAAGACAAGATACTATTAGCAGAGATATTTGTTGATGATATATTGTTTACTGGATATGATGATTTATGCAAAGCATTCTCTGCAGAAATGAGTAAGGAATTTGAGATGTCTATGTTTTGTGAAATAAAATTCTTTGTTGGCTTACAAGTTCATCAGATGAAGGATGGTATCTACATTACTCAGTCAAAATACATCAAAGAGATACTAAAGAAAATTGGAATGGAAGATTCCAGACCAGTTGGGACACCTATGTCTACTAGACATAATTTGTCTAAGGATGATCATTCAAAGGAGGTAAATCAAACTACCTACAAATCCATGATTGATAAAGTTCAATATGTTGTGCATTAGCAGTTGGTATTGTTGCAAGGTTTTCAGCTAATCCTAGAGAGAATCATTTGATGGCTATCAAAAGGATTATGAGATATCTTAAGGGTATTGAAGATTATGGACTATGGTATAAGAAAGGAGGAAACTTTGAGTTTGGGACTTTTACTAATGTTGATTGGACAGGAAGTGTTGATGAAAGAAAGAGCACAAGTGGTGGAGCATTATTTCTTGGAAAGAGGTTGGTCTCTTGGACTAGTAAGAAGTAGAACTGCATTTCTCAGTCTACAACAGAAGCAGAGTATGTTGCTGCAACAATAAATTGTTCAAATATCACATGGTTCAAACAGTTGTTGTCAGGTGTGAAGGAAGAAATCAAAGAACATTTCAAATAACCCTATGATGCATACTAAGACTAAACATATTGCAATAAAGTATCATTTACTAAGGGAATTGGTTCAGAAAAAGGAAGTAAGGTTGGAATATGTGAATATTAAAGAATAGGTTGCAGACATATTCACCAAGCCTTTACCTAAGGATACATTCTTATATCTTAGAGTAAAGCTAGAGATGATTCCCCTAACGAAGGCTCACTAAAGAACAGTTTAGTGATGCATCAACCAAGCCACGACGAAGATCTCACAAGTTGATGTTGTTTATCAGAGCTTATTGCACATGAATCAGTACATTTAGGTACATTACAACTACATTGAACAATGTCTTTGGCATTGGGATGTCAAAGAGGGAGAGTTTATTGATGTCACGCCAAAGAAAACTATTAAAGAAAAGATATCAGAGGGAGAAATTTTATTAGAGAAGGAGATTAATGTAAGAGGGAGAAATTATGTAATTCAGTGATTATGAAGATAGAGGGAGTTTTCTAGATGGGAATCAAAATGAAGCTAAGGAAATTAATAAAATTTGACTCATGTTATTATTGCTCCAAAAATTCTTTGTATTATGACATGTTGTGTTGTCATCAATGCCAAAGAGGGATATTGTTGATGACAATTGATCAATTGTGTATTGTCATTGATGTTTACACAAGTACATGTGATGCTACACAAATGTCTACACTCAAACTGAGCACAGGAAGACTCTAGTATCAACCAAAGTGTTTTTTAGTGCTAACCGATTTCACTCGGGCATTGCAGTGAAGGTCGAGCGTTGCACTGATGGTCAGGCATTGATGAATTACAGTATTGACTGAGTTAAATAGTTAGTGTCAGTCGACTAACAGATGATTATATTTTATGTTTAATTGGTTATATGAGGCTGACAGATTTGAGTTTTATTTATTTTTTGGGAAGATATTAAGGTCGACTTGACAAGGCTTATCATATATATATAAGGTCAAGTTTGGATTGAATCAAGTGTGAAAGTATTTTGATCTGGTGGATGTGATATGAAGAGAGAAGGTGAAATCAGATGGGAATCTGATTAAGTACAGACCATCTAGACAAAGCTGCAATAGAATATTTGATCAGTGAGGATCCATTTTACAACAAGAGCAAGATCTGAATCAGCAAAGACAGTTGCATATGAAAACAAGTCAATCCATTGTTACTTTCTAACAATTGTAGTAGTGATCCAAATCTCTTAACATAGTAGACTTAACAGTCTTTTGTAAATCCTCTCACAAGGTGAAATTTCTACATTGAAGTGTTTTGAAGACCTCTAACAAGGCCACTTCTTACAGGGTGATTAAATCCTCTAACAGGGTCACACCTACCAGCGTGTTATTGTAACCTTTAACAAGGTTGGCTCTTAATAGGGCTCACTTCAGAAGAGTGAAAAATAGTGACTAGTTGCAATTGGTGGTTTTTCCCATATCGGGTTTCCACGTTAAATCTTGGTTTCATCTGTGATCATGTTATTTACTTTATGCTTTGTTTTGCTGCAATTAATCACTAAAGGATAATAATAATTGTTTATATCTTAAAGATTACTTTGTTGTCTGATTAACATAAGAATATCTTTATTGACCGAGTGATAGCTTTGTTAAGACATCTAAGGGATAAGGATTTGTTTTTGTAGTAATTGATTCACCCATACCCTCTTAGTTACTCATCTCATTTCCAACATTTTTAAGCAGGAGAAAATACAATCACATGGTATCATTAGCCATGAGTTAACAAATCTGATTCATGATGCTCTTTCAAAGTGCAAAAAAGAAAAGAAAAGAAAGTATGAAACAAATTGTTTTCCAACCAATGCATCGTTTGATGAGGAATGTAAAATGGCTAGGATAAATCTAAGAGAGTCAAATAAAGAAAACCTTGACATTAAAATTTACAAGCAGATTTTAAAGAAGAAAAAAGTTGATTTTATGGAAAGGAAAATGGAGGAGCAGGAGAGGACATGGTGACTAGGGTTTTGAAGGCACAATGGCCTGGGCTACAATGGAATGGTTTTTCACAAATGGCTCTACAAAAAAATATTTCAGTCAGATTTCAATACCAATAATGGAGCTCGAGACAAAACCTGGCAACCACATCAACAAGCATGGAAGGTTCTAGGAAATAAATGGTGGCCTGAACAAAAGCAAGATAAAATGACAAAAGATGGGTGAAGACCTAATTATAGAAATCGACGGGGTTTTGCAAACATGAGACTGTGCAAACTATTGGATTTCAAAACATTGGAAGCAAAGTTTTGGAGACCAAAATCACAGGCCTAGGAATCTCAGAAGGAATCGGTAAGCCCTTGTATAGAATACACAATTGTTGTTTCCCTTTCAACTGAACACAAAGAATGGAATGACTCTATTATGTCTTTAAAAGAAAGGGTTTTTTTTCTTAAATGGATTGGTCCTTGGTCATCTTTTAAGAGAGTTTGAGCATGGTGCGATAAACACTAGGGAGTAGACTGTGTTATCAAAACCCTCCCAAATGGGTTCTATTTAGTTATTTGTTCAAGTGTAAAAGATAAGGATTGGATCATGAGTAATGGTTCATTTATGATGGAGGGGAAAGCATTTTACATTAAGGACTAGGTCCCAAATATCAAACCTAAAACAACAAAAATAGAAGAAGTACAGGTATGGATTAAACTTTACAACTTGCCACACGAATATTGAGACTTAGAAACTCTAAAAAATATAGGAAATAAGCTAGCAAGATTTGTTAAAGCAGATGAATTTGTAGAGACAAAATATCTCGGTATGTACGCTCGAATCTGCATTCTATGTAAAGTTGTTCATCCACTACCATAAATTCTAGAACTAAAAATAGGGGAAGAAATCTGGAAACAACAAATTAAGGTGGAAGAAATAGTGGAGACATGCTCAGACTGCAAGGGTTGTGGACATCTGAGAGGAGAATGCCTGAAGAGTCTTAAAGGTAAAGGACTAGAGATAAATGTTTTAATAGATTTTATAGCTGAAAAGGAGAATGAAGCGTGTCTTGAGGATCAAGGATTTCTAGAAGCCTTAGGCAACCAGGTTAGACAAAACCAAGATGATCTAGGGATGTTCATAGAGTTTAGTAATGGTATTGGCGGAGGTGGTGGTGGTTTTTTGAAAGAATGCATTTTAGAAAAGGAACCTGGCAAAGAGAGGGAACCCATCGAGCGACAAATTATAAAGATGGGGGAAGTAAGCCCAGAAAAAAGGGAGGTTAATGAGGTGTTTGGAGTAAGTGTAGATAAACATGTTGGGTACATGGTAGAATAAACTAATGGGGAGTCAGATACAAATTATAAGTTATTCAAATCTATGGTTATTAACAGGGAAGCAATAATGGTTGATTAGGAAGTGGAAGATTCGACTATGATTCAACCTATATCTACTCCAAAGTCTAGGTTTGAGATTCAAAATAATAAGCAGGATTATAGATTGGAAAAACATAATGACTATGTAGAAAATGGTTCAACTTCCAGGGGGACACCCTTCAAGAAGACCATCATAAACAAACAAAAACTTGTATTACGGATCCACATAGCTCTCAAGTGACAACGAGGTTGGATGACTGCACGGGGACTAAGATGATTATCTTCAAAGACATTCCAATCTCTCCAATAAGGAATCTAGAAATCTCCCTAGGAGAAGAAAAAGAAATTCCTGTGAAACTTTAGATGCTGAATCTATTTACACTTTGGATAAAGAGTGGGCTGGTGGGGAAGACTTGGGTTTAAATTCTTCATTAGGCATTAGAGGTAAAAGAACCATCTCACATTCTTCTACAAAAAAAACTAAAAGTAGAGTGGGAGAAAAAAGGTAACGTGGACCATGGTCAGCCATCGTCAAGCTCAAACTAGATAGTAGTGTTGGAGGACAAACAAAGCTAAGATTCAGAAAGGGTATCCCTTTTCCTGATGGCAATGAGGTTCTATCATGGAATTTCAAGGGTTGAAATTCCCCTGATAAGATTCATTTGATCAAGAGATGTCTTGATCAAACCCTACTAGAGATAGTTCTTTTGCAGGAGTTAAAGTTAATTAGAGATGATGTAGCTTTGTTTGGTAGACAGTTTAGTAGGTAGCAATGTTCAATAGTAGATTTTAGAGGTGCTTCTGGGGGTCTGGATATCCTATGGAAGCTAGAAGTGATTGACTTACATGTTATTAGGTCAGAAAGGTCATGGCAGGGTTGAGGTTCAATTAAATCAATTACAAGATGGTTTTTGTCTAGTCAATGCGTATCGACCAAATAGCTCGGAAGCTTTGAGAGAAGTATGGAGAGACATTAATGAGGTCTTAAAAGTAGAAAAATGATAGATTTTTTGTGTTGGGGTGATTTTAATACAATTCTTATACCCTCAAACAAGAGTGGTGGTGTGGGATGGATGAATCAGAAGCAAACTGACTTAAGTGATTTTGTCACAGGTAATGGCATGTTGGAGATTTTTTTCAAAAATGGAGAGTTCACTTGGACAAACAGACGTAAGGGATTTCTTAACATTGTAAAAAAATGGATAGATTTCTACTTGTTGGTAAATGGGTTAAAAAATAGTGGGAAATGTGTACGAACATTCTCCCCTTTGCAGGCTCATACCACTATCATATTAGCTTATGAATTCAGGAGGAGAAGACTCCCGATCGCTGCCCTTTTAAATTTGAAAAGATGTGCCTGAGGGTGGATGGCATGAAATATCTCATCCAAAAATGGTGGCACAATTCCTAAGAGTGAGAAGGAAATAAAGCAGTTATCTTCTTTTAAAAATTACAATACATTAAGGAAAATTTTAAAAGATGGAATAAAGAAGTTTTCAAAAATATTTTTATGGAGAGATTTAGAATTGAGCAGGAGTTGGAGGCTTTGAATGTCAAGATAATTGAGAATGGAATGTTACATGATGATTTTCAAGTAGAGAAAGATGTTAAGAAATAATATGCAAAATTTTTAAACAAAGACACTTACTGAAGGCAAAAATCACGGGGGACTTAGCAAAAGGAAGGTGACCGAAATACTAAATTCTTTCATAATTTAGTGAAGGATAGATGGGCACTGAATAAAATTTATTCAATTCAAGATCGGTAAGGAATGATCATCATGGAGAAAGAAGTTATTAGAAAAGAAGTTGTCAGACATTTCACTGAGGCTTTCAAGAAGGATCAAATGGCAAATCAGAATGAAGAAGATGTTTTGGAGAAAATTCCCACATGTATAAATGATGAATATAATGTGATGTTAATGATGTTGGTCACAATTGAGGAGGTAAAGAATGCCCTTTTTAGTTTAGGTGGTGACAAAGATCCTGGGTCAGATGGCTTCCCTGTAATCTTTTGGAAGTGGTAGAAGAATCAAGAGCTAGGGGTTTTATCATGAAAGACTTTAATAATACCTTTATTGCTCTTATTCCTAAAAAGAACGAGATTACAAATTTTAATGATTACCACCCCATTTCTTTGTGCAATTTTATTTATAAGATTATCTCAAAGGTGGTAGCAAACAGGCTAAAAGGTATGCTAGATAAAATAATCTCACAAGAGAAAAGTGATTTTCCCCCAAATAGATCATTCTATGAAGGGGTGATTGTTGCACATGAAGCTATACATTCTATTTGCAAAGTCTAAAGTGAGAGAATTATGGTAAGATTGGACATTCGAAAGGTGTATGATGAGGTAAATAAAGATTTTTTGCTTGTTTTTCTCATAAAGGTTGGTTTCAATGATGCATGGGTGAGCTGGATCAATAGTTGTATCAAGACACCTAGATTTTTAGTACTTGTCAATAGAATCCCACAAAGTTTCTTTAAGGAGGAAAAAGTGATTAGACAAGGGGACCCAATATTGCCCTTCTTATTCATTGTCATGCTTGAGGCTTTAGGGAGGCTAATTTCTAAGAAGAGAAGAGAAGGAAGCTAGAAATAAATTAAAGTGGTGGTTGGGGTGGAGACGATTTCTCATTTGTAGTTTGTTGATGACACTTGACTTTTTGGAGTTGCTTCTTTTAGAGAGGTCAGAATTATGAGGGAGATGATAGATAAGTATAGCAAGGCATCTGGTCAAAGAATAAACTGAGGAAAAAAAATTTCTTTAATACACCGACTAATAAACAAAGGGAAATTTGCTTGATTATGGGTATGAGAACTGGTTCCCTCCTAGGGAAATAGCCAGGTAACCCCCTCATTAGTGGAGCAAATAGATCATATGTGTGGAAGGAGATTGTTGATTTCTTTCTTTTTGAAAATGAATGGCTAGAAGATTAGGTGGCTTTCTTCTGTAGGCAGAATTATAATGTCAAAGACTGTTATTTCAAAAATTCCCATTTTCTCAATGATGTGTCTTAAAATCCCAAAGAGAGTTACAAAAATGATTGGGCAATGAATGGGAATGTTTTTTGGAATGGGGCCAATGAATAAGACAAGACACCTCTGTTAGCTTGGGAGAAAATTTGCTTGTCAAAGCCAAAAGGTGGGGCGGGCCTTAGAGACTGGAGTATATTCAATGAGGCATTTGGAGCAAAATTGGTGTGGAACATCTATTCTAAGCCTAATTAATTGTGGGTTAGGATACTAAAATCTAAGTATTTAGACTCAATGAATAATCTAAGAATTTTAACAATTAGGAAGCCCCCACCACGTTCAACTACATGGAACTTTATTATTTCATGCAGGAAAGTTATTACTGATCATTTAACCTAGCTGGTTGGGGATGGACAACAGACTAAGTTTAGGGAGGACTCTTGGGATGAATACCTGGTTTTAGGGGATAGTGGTGAGTAGAATGATCTTAAAAAATGGTGCTCAAAATTGGGGTGTTTACATCAGGGATTATTTAGAACTAAATAGAGGGCTAGTGAGGGAAGAATGGTACTGGAAAAGTACACATGGATTGAACTTACTAGAGCAGCAGGTGGTTCAATTAAGGGAGATTTTCAACAATCAAAAGATTCTAATTATAGGTAAGATGGATATAGTAGTGTGGTGTGGTTCCTGCAAAGGGAAATACTCAATAAAGTTGGGTTACCAATTCTTAGAAAGATGAATGATAGAGGAAAATTGTCCAGAAAGTTTATTCTGGGGGAAAGAGTGTCTTCCTAAAGCATGGTGCTTTGCATGGTTGGCATCTAGAGGAAAATTTTTGATAGGTGAAAGAATGAAAATATTGGGAATATGTGGGCCGACAAAAGGTGTGATGTGTGGTGAATCTGAGGAGTTAGTGAATCATTTATTATTAAATTTTAAAACAACTTTCAAATGCTGGAGGATGGTTCTAAATAATCTAGGTTGGCAGGGTCCTTTAGCGAACTTGTTGAAGGAACATTTTGCAAGTTGATTGATAGGGGAGAAAAAAACTACCCTATCCTATATCTGGAAACTTAGTATGTCAATTATCATTTGGGAAATCTGGAAAGAAAGGAATATGCAAATTTTTGCGGACAAAGAAGAGAGCGTAGAAAGATTGAAAGAGAGGATTAATTGTACAGACAAGGAAACAATTGGAGCAACAACATCGCAATTATTCAACCCAAAGTTCCATTCACATTAGGAGACAAACACATTTAGGTAGCTTGGCTGAGGATTAAAATTAGGCATGTTAATGGGCTTCGCTGGGTTAATCTAGATGTTATTGTGGTGGAACTTGTGGTATGGTCAAGTCCAAGTGAAGGGTGGTGGAAAGTGAATTTTGATGGGGCTTACAAAAGGAATCTAGGCCCATCGGGGGCTAGATTTGTAATTTGAGATTGGTCAGGCAACACCATTTCAATTGGAGGAGGCAACCAATAATGTGGTGGAAGCTTCAGCAACATTGGTGGCAGTGAGGGTGGCAAAAAATCTAGGCGTACAAAAGTTACACTTAGAAGGGGACTCTTTAGTTATCATTCAGGAAATTATCAAAGGTACAATAGGTTCATGCCATCTACATAGGCATGTGGACCTTATTGGAGATGAACTAGAATTGCTAAGTGACTATAGAATTTCACATGTGAGAAGAGAAGGTAACAAAGAAGTGGATCTTTTGTCGAATTGGCCCCTATCCTTTACTGACATAGGTGGAGATAGATTAGAAGAATTCAAAATTTTATCTTTAAAAATTTAAATTTTGAACCGTTAGGGGGAATAATACTCTCAAAAGGTGGCGAAGAGATTAAAGTGGCAGTGTACGAGAGATGAAGTTAATGTTTTTGAGGTGGCTGAAATGGTGGGGAGTTATTGTGATGGAAATTGCATTTAATGTGGGAGTTAAATGAGGTTTGGTTATAATTCCTCCCAAAAGAATGTTATTAGTGCCATTGTGTGCGAAAGAATTCAGAGGAAGAGGTGTGTTGCAAGTTGCAGAGGTCTCAGACTTTGAGATAATGGAGACATCATTCACAATGAAGGTGGCAAAAAAATAAAATCCCTTCTTTGGGCCAGTGATGAAGAAGAGGCTCGAATGAATGAATAAAGAGTTTTACTAACGTCCATGAGACCAAATGGCCTAACAAGTGTGTTCTTATTATGGGAGTGATTTTTGACCAACTCAATAATAGACACAGAATAAACACATATGTTTATTCAATGATAATGGCATGGTGGCTCCACTTGGATTAGTTGACGCTAAATGTAAGGCAGATTATGGAGACAATAGTGCATGAAGATTTTTTAGTTGGAATGGATTATATTCTGGAGTGGGCGGTGTCTGGTAAGGGCATGGATTATAACAAGTGTTTTAAGAATGAAGTTGAATTGGGTGAGGAAAAATTTAATCTGTTTATTTGGAGATTTGATGAAAAAAGTAAAAGGAGGTGTGTTAAGGAAGAAAAGAGGGGATGTACGAATTTGAATCTATTACTGTTGTTGAGACAGGTAGAGGCAAAGTGGGAGGAATTGAAGAGAAATGTAGAGAATGAAGAGGTCCAGGACCTGGAAAGGAGAAGGTCGATAAGGATAAGGTGCAGAATGGATCAGGTTGGTGTAACTTAACATTAGAAATGGAGGCGGAGGCATGGTGGAAAACAATGACATATCTTTAGGTTTTTGTAGAGCATAAGTGATGTTCTTTTTTTGTTGCTATGTGTTTTTTGTTGTCTTCAAAGAAAGAATTTCTTTTGGGTTTGTTTGTAAATATTTAAACTTACAGATGTAATGGGGCTAAAAATTTGTTTGGTGGATTTTGATCCAGTGTAAAGTAAAAGTAAATGTTGATGTTAATGGTGATAAGGTTTGGCTCGAACAAATGGCTGATGTAAATGGACTGTAATGGTGTTAGGGTTTAGATGTTAGATAGCTAGTAATGGTAGATTTTCTTGGTGTGCAGATGGAACATTATGATTATGTAAAGTGATAAATTTATGATAAATTAATAAAATAATTATTACTGATGTTTTTTAAAAAAAGTAGATTTTATGATCACAAGGAGGAAAGAGCTAATTGTTTTTGGTAAAAATAACCCCAAGTTATTTTGGAAGTAACTTCAACCAAGAAAGAAACAAATTGAAAATAATATCACAGCTACTTAATGGTTTGATTATGCAAGGCAACATTATGAACAATATTGTGAGGTGGACCCACCAACCCTTGGTTAACAATATGACAAATATTTTCACTGTGTAGGAGGTTTAGATGGGTATTAAGAAGTTTGATGTTGGTAAAGGAAAAGTCTTGGTTGAGCTTCAAGCAGAGTATCTCAATTGGGGCATGAAAACACTTGCACCACATATTACAAAAATCTTCAATAATATCAACCAACAAGGGTTTCCTAAAGATTGGACAACTAATCTTGCATTACCCCATTTTAAGAGCGTTGATGTCAATAACCCTTCCAATTAAAGAAAGATAATGATTAATCCTTTTTTTGCCAAATTATTTGGCAACATGATAGAAAGTAGAGTTAGCAAAAGGGCAAAAAAAAAACATAAACATGTCAAAAGGCAAGCTGATTTTAGACCTAAGCATTCGACAATTGATCATTGTATTGTACTCTAAGACACATTATTGAAAAAGGGTAGGAGAGAAAGGATGAAGTTTTTTGTTGTTTTGCTAATTTTAAATAGGCTTTTGACATGGTCCCTAGGGACAAGCTTTGGCATAGAATGGAAGAGCTTGGGATTCCTATTTATCTTAGAGTTGTTGTTCATAGGATGTATGGAGAGGTCAAAATCAAAATCATAACTTCAACTAAAATTTTACAATGTTTTAGGAATGATATCGGAGTCAAACAAGGTTGTCCCTTATCACCTACCCTATTTGGCTAATATATTGACAAACTTTAAGAATGGTTAAACATGCAAAATGGTGAGGGTATTTAGTTGGGATAATTTTTAATAAGGTTGATCCTTTATACAAATGACCTCATTTTGATTGAAAAATCTGCCTGTGGTTTGCAAGAACATTTATTTACACTTGAGTATTTTTTTAGTGTGGTAGGAATGTAGGTTAATATCAGCAAGACTAAAGTGATGGTTTTCTATAAAAGTGAAAAAGAAAATTAGCGTAAGTTTTATTTTGAAGGCAGTATTCTTGAGGAAGTTATAGATTACAAATATCTCGACATTGACTTCAACAAAAATGTAAGATAGGAAAGTTGCAGAAAGAAAAAAACTTTATGAGGTTGGAAGTCATTTTATGCTCTTCAAAATAAGTGTAGAGAGGCAGCGGTTTGGGATTGGAAAACTATTCAAAATCTTTTTGGTCTTTTAGTTTTTTCGGTTGTTCTTTATGGATGTGAATTATGGGCCAACAACACTTCATTCTCACAATGGAAGCAAATCAAGGGAATCCAAAAACATTTGATCACAAGCAAGTTCAAAATCAAAATCATTGTTCCATATGATATCATGTTAAGTGAAATGAGAGTTGCCCCTATTGAAGCAATTTCTATGGTGTGTCTCATAAGCTATCCAAAAAGAACTGAACATATGGAATAAGTTAGACGCCCTAAGGTTGTCTTCAATGATATATTGTGCAAAAGGAATAAGATGTGGATGTAGAAAAACATCAAGTGGACGAGTAAATGGAATTTCATTTCAATATGTTCCCCACAAATATCAAGGAAATAAAGGTTTTCATTATGGATAAGTTCTACAAGAGAAATTGGTGTATTGGGCTAGGAAAGAAGAAAAAATATTATATCAATGAGTTTAATCCCACGTGTAATCAACTTCAAAAAGCTTACATAGGAGCCAATATTTTGTGGAGAGAAAAATTCTTATTTCTCAACTTAGAACCAACTTCATCAACTCTATTGTGAGAATGGGCATTGGAAAAGGCCAAAAGAGGCTTCAAAAAAGAGAGTTTGCATTTTTTACATTTTTGGGAATGTGGAAATTGAACAACATTTTATTGTAGAGTCTTACATATAAGGACAAAAAGGATAAATTTATGAACATCTTAACAACTAGCTCTTGGCATAACTTATTCAGTGAGGAGTACGTTGAGAAGTTGGGGGTGCTCATCATCAACTTGTAGAGGAAAACAACTGATTTATTGAATTCAGATTAATTTGTTAGGTTTGTCCCATAAGCTCTGTTTAGCCTCTTAGACGTTAAAATTTTCTTCTTCTTCTTCTTCTTTGTTTTCTCGTGATGCATTTTTTTTTTCATGTCCTCTCTCTTTCTTTATATCTTTGAATTCTCACATCCTGAAGATGGATCATAGAGTATCAGATGAACATTGATATATGTTAAAGACTTACAAACAATCATATCTAGAAATATACTAGCAACATTAATATGGATTGTGTAAATTTGCTACCATTAACTTTTTTATCATTAATTCTAAGAATTCTATAGTGACAAATAATTTGAAGACATCATTTTTAAGTGCATTTAACTAAGGGACTAATATAGGGATTTTGTTTTGGGTTTCTAAGAAAATATAACATAATGTTTTCAAGGATTTAAACACTTTATTTATTTTGGACACAATTTGATTCTCTTGTTTCAAATGTAATGAGCAGTGTTTAGGTGACATAATTATAAAAAAAAAGTTGGTGAATGATATAGGTATTGACTAAACCAAACTTTTCTTATTTTATATATGCATTTGAACTGACAAGTATTGATTTCAACCTACTTCATGATTGTAGTTATAGTTTTATCCCACAAAATTTCAAATTGAAATTTAATCATCTGTCCAAAACTAAAACCATCTTTTTCAACTAGGTCTTACTACCAACTTGAATAAAAATCATTCAAATATCTTTGTTAGGTTTTTGTAAGAGAACGGGCTCTCATTATTTTGAATCATACAAGGGGATTGTAGAGAGATCAATTGCATGTTGCATCATCATTACAAGGGTATAGAATTATCAATTGTATTGGTAAGAATAGATTAGGCATTTGTGTGTTGTTGGAATTATATTGAGATCATTTGTACTGAGAGGGGAGGGGTGAATCAGTACCTCTAAAACTTTTCTTGGTTAGCCCATGAACCCTTAGTCATCAGTTTGTAATTTAACTTATCTATCTATTCATCTTTCTTTGTGTATATGAAATCATATCATACATTCTTTTGATATGTAACAATAATATAAACATTCATGAAATTAGATAACACATGACACAAGATATGATATCGCAGAAAACTCCTATTAAGGAAGAAAAAATTGCAGTGGGGATTGTTACCCACAAACTTCACTATCTGCAGATAAGAAGAGCTGGTTAAGGCTTTACAATTTGGTCACTTCTGATGACCTACCCTATTAGGAGTATTACAGTAGAGACCTGTTAAGATCTACTTCGTTTGAAGCTTTTAACAACACTGTTAAGTGTGCACTCTGTTAAGAGATTTACAAAGGACGGTTAAGTCCACCTTCTACAAAAGGATTTTAGATGTGATGCACTTGTTAGAATGCAACTACATAAGTATTTGATATGATGGAATATGCAATCTTCAATTACTGATAACAGATCCTCTAAAGCTCCAAAAATACTATTAATCATCCTTCCATGATTGAGTATTACCTTTATCTGCTCGTCGATAGCCTCTGTGTGTTCTTGATAACTGATGTATTCTGTTTATGATCTTTTGCATGAATTCTGCCTTCTACTCCTTAGATGCTCTTCGTGGCTATCAATCACAAAGAATTCATGTACTCGCAATTGAGTATGAACATCTATTTATACTAGCTTAGGTTCAATTCTTGATTCATGTATTTGCGGGTTATCTCTAGATTCAAGATATACAACTTGATCTTGATCTGTAGTTAGATATGCTTTAGATCCGTTAGGATGCTTTAAAGCATTTACATAAAGCTTGCATGACCATAAAAAAAACAAAAAATAATTCTACAAAATAGAATAACTTTATTTTATCCATCGTGTATAAATTAAATCCACAATTTGCGGCTTTTCTGACTGTCGGTTCTGACGGTTGGTGTTCTTGGTCGTCAGTGTTCCTTTCTTTGAACATGTCATCGCGTATGCTTGTCTGTTCCTATCGAGTTGTTCTGGAAATTGTATTGTCAATAATGCTTGTGTTCGTCGATGATGCTTGTCACATTTATACTTATCATTTTTCCTCAAAATTCTTTGTCATGTCAGGTATGCTTGCATTTCACCGGTACTGCTTGTGGTTCACCAGTGATGCTTGTTGTCTACCAGTAATGCTTTCTGTCTATGTTTTTTCTTTGAGTATACTAATGGAAAAATAATGTCATCAATCTCCCCCTTTAACATTAGTATCAAAAACATGATATGTGCAACATACTGAGTGTATTAGTATGTACACCTGTGTATACTTGCACCTTAGTCATTTGAATGACTCCCCCTAAGTATGTGCCAGTAAGTGTAAGTGTATATATATTTACTTTATCTTTTTGTTTCTTTTTCTCGATATATGTATTGTACATAGCTATATACATTGCCTTTCCTCATTTTTTGATTCTAAGGACAGAGGTACTTACAACTTCCCAAAAAATTGGGAATGTGAGGACTTGACTTCCTCCATCATCCTCTCCCATTTTTATTTTAACATTTCTAGAGCCATGTGGTCTAGTGAAATCCTTACATGAATATCATAGATGTTGTCTACTACAGACATCTCTGGGGTTGCTATAAGATTTCTAGCTTCTGAAATATGTTGATGAAGTATTGTGAGATTTGGTAAGATATGTGCTTGGAGTTCTGTGATCTCACCTCTGAATTGGGTCTCAGCATCTCATATTTCCTACCTTAGCCTATTTTCCTCAATGAATGTGTCATGATGTGCCTTTATGCTATCTACATGTGAGGTTAGGCTTTGTGCACTCTTAGTGACATTTGTATCAATTTCTGCAAGCTTCTCACTGTTCTCCTTTGCAAATTTATCAAGTGTGCACATCTTCTGAACTAAGGTTATTGCCTTAGCAATCATTGGCTCCAGTTCATCACTAAGTTCAGAGAGCTTGACCTTGTTCACTACCACTTCTTGGCTTATCTTATCAATTAACTTGAATTGATATTTCTTCTCTGCTTGCTCTTCCATTGCTTGGTCAACTTCTATGCCTTGTTCTGTGATAACGTCGGTAAGAACAACAATTTGTTCCTTAACTAAAGTATTTTCATTAATTTTCACTTCAGGAATCAATTGTTGGAGTATTTCCTTAGCCTTTTCAAGTGCCATGTTTTCTCTGTGTTCTTTGATCATTTTCTTTTGTATGGCTTTCCTTTGACAGAGCACTCCAAACTCTTGAAGTTTGTCACTGTCCAAAGTGGTAATGTCCCAGTTTGGAACTTCAATGATTTCATCAAGTGTTATGGCCAATATGTCCTTCTTTACTATTTTCTTCTTCTTCTTCTTTGGCTGGTTGGCAGTGACAGATTGATGTAATACTATTTGCAAGGCCCGTGATTGTGTAGATTTTGTTGGTGAGTGTATAGAGGTTGAGGTTTCCTTTTGTACCTGTTCTGTAATCACCGGCTGATTTTGTGAAGATGTCTCCTCATGTTCCTTGGGTATTTCAATAGATGAGCCTTCCTTTTGTTTTAATTCCTCTTTTCTCTTTACACTTTTATTCTTTTCTAGTTCTACTACCTTCTTTGAGGTATCCTCTGTAGTTTTCTCTGCCTCTTGCTGTTGTTCCTTTGATGTATCTTTCTGCTCATCGGTGTCATCCTTCATTTCTTTGTCGGTATCCTTTGGAGTATTGGATGCACCTTGATTTTCATTTGTACCCATATCCTTTGGTATACTATCATCTTTCTTGGATGATTTTTCCTGGCTGGACTGTATATCGATAACATCTATCAATATATGCATATTTGTAGGCGTATTGATAGTTGTAGTATCAATAGCCTTGTCCTATTTGTCGGTACTAACCCTTGTAGCAGTGATATCTTCATCTTTTTTCATATCTACTGCAGGGTATTTTCCTGTAATGGTGTCGACAATGTTGTCTAACCATGTGTCATCATTCATACCTATATCTAAGTTACCTTTAATTGTGAGTTCTTCTTTGGCAACTTCTTCATCCTCCAAGTTAATGTGGATGGGGCTATCCAGTACTTGATCATCTTTACCATCTATTGGCCATTCCTCATCTATAACTTTAGTTTGTTTTTGGCCTGTGATCTGTACTTCTTCATTTTCCAAATCAGTTGTTGAGTGACCCATTGTCTTGATTGGTTCCTTTTCAGGACTGCTTTGCTCATCTATTTTTAGTAGACCACTCCATATTTTGTGAGTGTCTTCTTCCATCTCTATAAGCTTTTCTTGAAGAAATTTGTAAGCTCTCATTTTTGGTGAGAATTTCTTTGTATATTTTTCCATTACTTCCTTGATTTCTTCTTTTGTTGATTCAGCAGGCGTAAAAGAGACTAATACTCTTTCTCTTATCCTCTTCTCCTCATGGAGTGCAAAGGTGAATCTAGAGGATATCTTATCCAAAAGTTCTTGTAAAACATCTTGTGAAGTAAAGTGTAGTGGGACATAATAATGTCTGCACATCTTTGCAATAAGTGCATCTTTGATTTTATTTTGTTCTACTGTATCCCACCTTAACCATTTCCTAATTTTAGGATGTCCAACAGATGCAGCTTCAGAAATAGACTTACATATGTCATCAATGTCTTCAGATGGTGATGTAACTTTTGACTTTTCCTTTGCTAGTTTGACAGCGTCGGGTTCATCCATTACTGTATCTTCTAATTCTTCATCTGTTTGAACATACTTTCTCCTCTTTGCAGGTGCCCTAGGTGGATGTTTAGCCTTTGTAGGTGTAGGTTTTCTCTTGTACACCTTTCCTTTTACCATAGGTGAAGGACTGGTATCCTTAGCCATATGGCTTCTTGTTCTAGACTTTTTGGTTGGAGGAGGAGGTAGTGAATCAGATTTCTCTTCCTCTGATTCTTGTTCTTCTGCTATTTCATCGATGGGAAGCTGTTCCTCAGTGTCTTCCTCCTTACTCTGTTCTTCCTCCCTTCCCTATTCTTCATCTTCTCCATCAGAAGATATGTTCAAGTTCTTCTTTATGTTTTTCACCATCCTCCTAGACTGCTTTACAACCTTCTTGACAACAAGTGTTGACTTAATTTTTTGTTTGGCTTCCTCATAAGTACCAAACCTCATTTGTTTGTTGTCAATGGGTTCATTCAATAATGCCTTTATTTCTTTTGTTGCTGACCCAGTTTTGATTTCATAATCAAGCTTTTCTAGCCAAGATTTCCTTGGGACTACTGCTTGAATGTAGGTGAAGTCAGTATCCACCATAAAACAAATGTCATCTTTGTATTCCTCAATTAGATTTTTAGGAATTCCACTCCTTGCTTGTAGCATATCCTTAATTGCCTTAAAGTACTCATGCATAACATTGTCAAAATTTGTGCCTAGTGTATCAATGTATTCATTAATCTGCATGGTAATGGGTCTACTGGTGTCCCATGTTACTTTTCCAATTAAAGGAAAGTACTCTTCGAAGTAGAATAATATACATAATATGAGGGAACCAAACTTACATGTGTTTTTCCGTGAAGACCTTATGGTGCACATGTTCTCCTCAAACTGATGCAATAGGATCTCTACTAGATCCATCTTCTTCCCATGTTTGATGATTTTGTAGGCTGTGCTCATTATTGTGCTAGAGATGCTATTCATTTTGCTGGCTTGAAATATCTTATATCCAACTACGCAAGCACCAAATTTTAGCTCTGTGTCGGTGATAGTGTTTACCTTCAGTGCCCTCTTGTCTAATTTAGCATCGGTTAACTTTTCCACTTCTGCAAGAGAAGGATGTTTGTGAGCTTGAGGTTTGTCAGTTGTTGGATAGCTTGTTACTACATGTATAACATCTTTTGTTATAGCCTTTGGTTTGTTCAACCACAAAGTGTTATTATGTATTCTACTTAGAACAATCTTAATCCACTCAGTTTTAAAAACCTTCAGGAAATGAAGTGCATTTGTTAGACCTTTTACTTCTAAGTGTTTATGTTCTTCTTTTATCTTGCCACCATCATCACAAAGTGCCTTATATGCGTTGTCTAGGTCCAAATCTCCTATCTCCAAGACCTTGCAGTGTATATAGGACCTAACATCCTCGACTAATAAAACCCTAGCTGGGATTCAAGAGAATGCTCCAAAATCATCTGGTTGAGAGGCAATCTCAGGATGTAACTTATATTTCGATTCAGCACATGCCCCTCTTTTAATAAGGTTAAATGGTTTCTTCTTGTCGTCTTTAAGTTTCTCGACCCTAGATGTCGATGCCATCATTTTCGAGATTTTAGGGCTTTTCTGTAAATCAAAACAATGCTTATCGGTGAGTGAATGAACTTACTGAATGTTTGTGAACTCCTTCGAATCTGTATGCTTAGTTAATGACTTTTTCTGGGTCGCTTCTCAAACTGCTCAAAAATTGCTCTGCTCAAAAATCGCGGGTGCAAAAATGAGCTTACCCGTCGGGCTTTTATACTTTTTGGTGCCCTAAGTTGTCATTAATGCTTACCAACTTTGTCGATTTATGAAGACTGCCTCCATCGGTAAATACATTTATAACTCCTCAAGTGTCTTTGCAAAGCATCGGGGTAGCTTAGCGATGTTGGAGACTTCACTGATGATTGTCGGTGATATTGTGACAACAACTTTTGTAGATTCAGTGTATACCGATACTCATCGGGTTACACACAACTTGTGTAATGACCGATACATTTCGGTAAGTATTACATGTCTTTTCTGTGTGTGTTCACCGATGCAGATTGTGCCCAATAACCGATGGTTGTTTTATAGTAGATTATCAAGTAACAATATATTGCATCTTTATTCATGCCTATATGACAATGTGAACTATGTGTAATGGAACTGATGCATAATAAAACTTGTGATAATGCAGTTCCATACTTACTTGTGCAATCTAGTTAGATGTAGTGATGTCACCAGATCCAGTGGATGGGATGTCATCGTTTGCATTGCTTGTACTAGCACCTTCAGTGTTTGTGGCTTTTACCCACATCTTGTTTCTCATTCTTTTGATGTCGTCAATGGTATTTCCATTGGGATGTGTATTTATGTCTGTCAGTCAGTCTTTGCAATCTTTTATCACATGTCCAACTTTATGACAATGTAAACATGCCATACCTGGATTGGTCCATCCTCTTGACCTTCTGGTCCATTTTCTCATACAGTTGGTAGCAATATGACCAAACCTTCCACACGTTGTTTAATTTACCCATGTGTTATAGTCCCAAACATATGAGTTACCCTCTCTGGTTGGTTTGTAGCTTTTATCAGTCTCTTTCTGAGTCCATGCCTTGTTCTTTTTCCAGCATTCCTTGTGTGTATGCCCATTCATCTTGCATGTAGGGAAGTATTTGTCCATGTAGGTTTTTCTCTTTGGATTTATCACTTTGGATCTGCACTCATGTGCCTTGTGTCCTTTCTTTTGACATTTATAACAATTACCAATAAAAGTAGATTGTGCTTGAGAAATACCTTTCATTTTGCTTCTGTAGATGTTTGAGGTGTGGCCTGGTTTTCCACAGTGATTGCATGACAGCTTCTTGGATTTTGGGGTTGTGAAAGCATTCCTCTTATCAGATTGATTAGAGGATTCTCCATTCTCATTGTACCCTAATCCTGTGTAGTTGTTGACTCTTCTTTGTCCATCAAGCAAATCATCCATCCATTTGTTACTATCCTCAGCCTTCTTGATCAGCTCATTGCGTTGATTCTAAACTCTGATTTCATACTTTAATTTTTCATTTTCTTCCCTTAGTTCACCAATGGTCTGTATTTAATCTGTTTGCTTCTTGACTCATAAGAATAATCCGGTTGGTGACCTCATGGTGATGCTCAGTGAGTCTTTGAATCTCTGATTCTTTATCTTGTAGCTTCTCTGTAATTTTCCTCCTGTCATCAATGGCTAGTGTTCTTTCATTTTCAGATTCTCTTGCATCATTCATAACATCAATCATTTTTACCATTTGAGTCTCTTGACCAATTTGCAGCATCTTGATTTGATCTGTTAGATGTAGATTGATCTCCTGCATACTTGTAATTTCTTCAACTGATGCATCTAAAGCTTTGCTCAATGATGATTTTGTTGTTTCAAAGTACTCTTGTATCTCCACTTCTTTGTAGTCTTTCTCATTCAGCCTGGTTGCCATAATCTGTCTTTCATCAAGAAGTTTTTTTAGCTTTATCTTCGCCTCCTTATACTGCTCAAAGATTAGCTTTATCTTCTCAATAGTCATATCCAGTCTGAACTTATCCATTGCTTTGATATTTTCTCTCAAGTATTTAAGCTTTTCAAGAGAGAGAATTAGCTCTGATACCAATTGTTGGAATTGTATTGAGATAATTTATACTGGGAGGGGAGGGGTGAATCAGTAGCTCTAAAACTTTTCTTGGTTAGCCCATGAACCCTTAGTCATCAGTTTGTAATTTAACTTATCTATATGTTCATCTTTCTTTATGTTTATGAAATCATATCATACATTCTTTTGATATGTAACAATAATAGAAACATTCATGAAATTAGATAACACATGACACAAGATATGATATCGCAGAAAACTCTTGTTAAGGAAGAAAAAACTGCGGTGGGGATTGTTACCCACAAACTTCACTATCTACAGATAAGAAGAGCCAGTTAAGGCTTTACAATTTGGTCACTTCTGATGACCTACCCTGTTAGGAGTATTACAGTAGAGACCTATTAAGATCTACTTCATTTGAAGCTTTTAACAACACTGTTAAGTGTGCACTTTGTTAAGAGATTTACAAAGGACGGTTAAGTCCACCTTCTACAAAAGGATTTTAGATGTGATGCACTTGTTAGAATGCAACTACATAAGTCTTTGATCTGATGGAATATGCAATCTTCAATTGCTGATAACAGATCCTCTAAAGCTCCAAAAATACTATTAATCATCCTTCCATGATTGAGTATTACCTTTATCTGCTCGTCAGTAGCCTCTGTGTGTTCTTGATAACTGATGTATTTTGTTTCTGATCTTTTGCATGAATTCTGCCTTCTGCTCCTTAGATGCTCTTTGTGGCTATCAATTACAAATAATTCATGTACTCACAATTGAGTATGAACATCTATTTATACTAGCTTAGGTTCAATTCTTGATTCATGCATTCGCGGATTAACTCTAGATTCAAGATATACAACTTGATCTTGATCTGTAGTTAGATATGCTTTAGATCCGTTAGGATGCTTTAAAGTATTTACATAAAGCTTGCATGACCATAAAAAAAAAAAAAACAATTCTACAAAATAAAATAACTTTGTTTTATCCGCCGTGTATAAATCAGATCCACAATTTGCGGCTTTTCTAACTGTCGGTTCTGACGGTCGATGTTCTTGGTCATTGGTGTTCCTTTCTTTGAACATGTCATTGGGTATGCTTGTCTGTTCCTATCGGGTTGTTTTGGAAACTGTGTTTTTGATAATTCTTGTGTTCGCCGGTGATGCTTGTGGTCGCTGGTGATGCTTGTCACATTTATACTTATCATTTTTCCTCAAAATTCTGTCTTGTCGGGTATGCTTGCATTTCACCGGTACTGCTTGTGGTTCACCAGTGATGCTTGCTGTCTGCCGGTAATGCTTTTTGTCTGTGTTTTTTCTCTGAGTATACTAATGGCAAAATAATGTCATCATGTGTTTGTCTAAATTATCTTCAAAATTGTCAAAAACATTAAATTGATCCAAGGGTTTGACTAAAGTGAAAGGTGGATATTCAATACCTTTCATGCCAATCATATAAAAATTAAATAGCGTCGATTGACACCACCATACTCAATTGGCCAAGACAAATAAAATTATGTAAATGTGAAGTTACATGTTCAAATTAGCAATAGAAGGTCAAAAGCATAAGAAAAAAGTTTAGGAATGTAGAGGCAAGGATCAAATGCTTGGTTGCAAAATTGACCCAAAGCAAGCTTGATTAATAATATAATTTGATAGGATTTATCTAAGGCATGCCTTTTTTTTTTTATCGGTAATATGATATTGTATTGATATTTGAAAAAAATGGTTACATCATTGCCACACATGGCTTCAAAATGGCATACATTTCCAGTTTTTAAGCCAAAATAACAGTCTACTTTACAAAATTCCCCTATCTATACTATTGGAGCCCATATTCGTCAAAAACTATATAATAAAATTCAAAAAACCCCCACCCATAGGTTTAACCAAACCAGGCCGAAGCCTCCTCCTTTGTGAAGTTCTAAAAGCCACCACTCTCATCCACCATGACCACGCCCTGCACCCGGATTGTGCCATCTTTACTCAGCTCCTTCCTTGAATCACAGGATCTTTACTATGCTTTGGACATCCTCCCACCATGTTTTTCTTTGAATTACCTCCACACCTAAGGCCTACCATCTTCCCCCACCACAGCTGTGGATTTAATTGGGGTGCACTTGAATTTTTCCCACCTATCCCTTCTCCACCTTACGCTTCCAACTTCCGCTTCGCCAAAATGGCCTTTAGTGCATTCCACCCATCGAGGGCTCTTGCAAGGTGGACATCCTCAGGGCAAGCCGATGAATAGACCACTAGAAGTTGGAGCTCATGACACCCATGGGCAATCATTCAGACAGGGTCGCTACCCTTGTGCAGACCCACACCCACCTCAGTCTTGTGCAATACCTATTCGATGCCCTATATCCACTTGATGGCCATGCATTGCTTGATCACCACCCACACTACATCTTTGGCCTCCGCCACCATGAGAGCCAGCGCCACAAACATTGAGGACACATCAAGATTTGTTTAGGGTTTCCACCATGATTGCAGAAAATGCTCCCCGAGAATGTCACAAATCACGGCCTAGAAATCATCCCCATCCTCTGTAAAAATGTTGTCGAGCCTTTTAACTATGATCAGCCCCACAAAGGCTTGAATTTGTCCTGAAGTCCCCAAAGAGAAATTCACCTCCATTTTTCTCTGGCTCTACAATTTTCTTGCAGGTGTTTTGTTCTACTTTCTGCCTCGGCTTCATCTATTAAAAGGGCTGTCAAAGCCTCTCAAAGTTAGCATACCAAGGTCATCATGCTAAAATTACTCCCTCTGCCAACTCATTACTTCACCTTGTACCTAAGCATCCTTCACATACCACAAAATCCACTGATTTGGAGATTTCACCATCACCTCCCAATCATGAGCGAAAAAGGCACCTTGTCACTTCATCCTCCATTGTTGAGGCAATAACACCACGTTCCCACCAACTTGAGAACACATTCTCAAAGTTTAAAAAACTCCCAACTATAGTGTATAGTCTATGGTCTCTAATCTAATCATCTAAGAAGTCCTATAGGGGTTAGGCCTCAAATCTTAGAACAATTCAAAGTTGTTTATGAGGGACCCGTCAGCACCCACATTTGACAATTTATCTGCCAGGTCATTAGCTGCTCGCTGCACATGTGAGATTTTAAAATCCTGAAACTCACCAACCAGAGCTCCTATCCTCTTTATGTGTTTGTTCAGGTACCACGTATCCATTTGACCCTTTTCAATATCATTTACCATGAGGAGCGAATCCCCTTCAAGATGGATTCACCTTAATCCTGATTTCCTCGCCGTCAAGGTGGCCCCTACAGCTGCCAAGCATTCTACCTCATTATTTGTCATGCCTTTCAATCTTTTAGCTCCAAGTGCCAGAATGTCTCCCTTCTCATCCTGAGCAATATAGCCTACCCCTGAGACTCCTGGATTCCCCTAAGACACACCGTCAAAGTTTATTTTAACCCTTCCAGGGGATGGAGGTTGCCACACGCATGGTAGAACACTCTGCTTCCCAGCCAAAGGTTGAACCCTTCTATTCCTATTAACGGGTCTAAATATTATGGAGTTAACCAAGGATGTAGGCACTACAGGAAAGAAGCCCCGCCATTTCTCCAAGGCTCTCCCCAAGTAACATCATGCTCCATTGTTAACACGGTAGAGACGAACCCGTGAGGTTTGAACCTTGGTTGTAGGTACTACAGGCAAGAAGCCCCACCATTTCACCAAAGGGTCATCCCCCCTAATGCATGCCTTGTTAGACATGATGATGAATTACATAATACCATCTTTTATTATATACTCTTCATCAAACCATAAAAATAAGTACACTTGTCCTCTCTGTTAGTTTTTGTGCCCTTTATGAATATGTTTCTATATTGTTATCTAACTCAAATTTTAATTATGATTATGTTTATCTATCAGTGTAGAATAAATTTATTTCCCAAAATAATCTATATGGGAAGCATTTAATTTTCATGCATAAATTAGTGAGTTTTAGCCATAATCTTTCCAATGAAGGGATTTGACTTTATTTATAATATTTCAATTTTATATTAAATCTAAATATAATAATGGATCTCTCTATGCTATTTAGTAATGACGACTCTTTGTCTCATCATGATATAATAGGTAATGATTGTTGTAGACACCTAAAATTGTCCTCATATAATTAAATAAATTTAATTATTTTAATAAAAATTCCTCTATTAATTAAATAGATATTTATTATTTATCTAATTAATTCGTTGGTATTTTTTCTATTATTTAAATAAATATTTTTATTTATTTATTTAATTTATTAGTTTTTAATATTTAATGATTAAATAAATATTCAATTATTTAATTATCTATTTCTCACTCCTCTTTCTAATATTAATTAAATAAATACCTTTATTTGTTTGATTAATTCATTATCCTTTTCTTTCTAATTTCAATAAGTTATTTTCCCTCACATGGATCATCTCTAAATTTGTAGACATGTGACAAATATCACTTGTCTCTTCATTTGACTTTTCCATCTTCACATCCCCAAACATGTCTAGATTCGATGCATCTTGTGATGTATAACCAAAAGTCAATATCTTCTACCTACCACTTAATCTCATTCCCCCATTTCCATTAACCTCTTAATCTCCCTTATTCTCATTATTTCTTACATTATCCTCACTTACTCTCTTATCTTAACCATTCATTATTCCACCTCTTAGTCTCTACCCTTGATTTTCACGAGGATTTCTGTAAAAGAACATTTAATTCACTCATCCTAATCCTAATGAGAGTTTGAATGCTAATGAGCTTATGCATATTTGCCTACTTGTGATCTTTGGAGAACCCTTCCTATGATCATTATCATCTTGTTATCACTATCATATTTGTAACTACATCTTGCATCAATCAACCAAACTCCATTCCTTTTATATCTTCTTATGCACGTGCTTGAATTTATAAGAGTCGTCATCATTCTATACAAGCTCTTAAAAAATAGGAAAATCGTGGAGTCAAGCATTTCATATATATACTTGGTAAAGATTTGTTTTGTTTTATGTTATGCATTCACGAAGAAAGAGGTCTATTGATATGATGTTGGGTTTAGTTTGTAGATCTAGGGCTCGTGGTTAGTCTTGATTAGGTTAACAAATAGGTAGTCCATTTTCAACATCATCAATTGAATTTTTATGTTGTTTCCCATTTTCATATCTTGTGTATGTTTCCTTCTTAGATGTACAATTTTTATGCATATATGTTTTACAACCCTAATTAGCACAAGATTTATGACATTTACACATTCATGTGCTTTAATGAGTATGTTTTCCATGAATGTAATGATATCATATCACTTCTTAGGTAAATAATACCTCTTTCTCTGTCAAATAGGTTCTTAGATGTTTATTCTTTATTATTCCATTACATGTGGCTTAGAATGACATTTTCTTTGTCGTCATTATTTTATTTTTCTTGTGCTTATTCTATAGGGAGACTTAGAGATCCATCCATGCATTTTAGTGATGTTATTCATTATTGTGCTCTAGCCTTCTCCTTGACATTTGTAACATATTTAAATATAAGACTCCACCACTTCCATGATTTACAACCTACGTGAGATGATGTTTATTCTATGACTCAATCATGTTTACCTCTCATGGTATTTATTATGTGTGATATCCATGTAGTATCTAATTCCCAAAGTTATCATTTAGTTTGATATTCTTATCACAAAATGGATAGGGGACAAAAAATGAAATATCAAACTAACCAACTTTTTCATCTAGTGATATAGTCTTTCCTCGTCGACTTATTCTAACAAAAAAACAACATAGAGAATATGATTTAATTAATCAAATCAAGAACACGCTAGTAAACAATTACCTTTGGGATATTATGTATGCATTTTTTGCATATAGATATGTTTTCAAGAAGACCTTAAAAAAAGATTATCATACTATTTATGATGAAATAAAATAGGTATGATAGGAACTCACTAGAATAGATGGCAAAATAAGGAAGATCACACCCAATTTCTCTCACATATTGGAAGGAAAGTTGATCCACTAGGCTCAAGGAGGCTCAATCTCTAAGAGGATGCAAGGATTCCTTTGCTAGAGAGTTGAAATTGACAACATAAAGTGGAAATGCAGGAATGTAGGGAAAGAATGAGAGTGTGTGTATACATACAAATTGCAAATTGTAAACCTGATTTTGATATCAAATCTGGAAATATGAAACATCGACTAACTTGTGATCCAAATTTCAGTCTGGTATGGCAAGATCAGGGTGACCTGGAGGGCACAGGGTGACTAGACTCACCCAAGGCTCTGGGAGGTGCCTGAGACCCAACAAATTCTTATGAAACTTATGTTACATGTAACTCTATGTCAAATATACCTATAGGTTCTTCTACAACTACAATACTTCTCACTTGCAGACAAAAAATGGGATTTTTTGGGGGAAAAGGGGTTTGCCTTGGTTAAACCCCTGTTTAGAAATTAACCTTGAAATTGAATTGAAATTTCATAAAATGAGAAGTGTGTTGTTAGTAGCAGAGGCTTGATAAGATGTTATACCTTCACAAGTGTTGAATTTCTTATGAAGATTCCTAAAAGAGTTGTAAATGTTATCTTGACCTGATAGGAAGATCATGGATGCCTTTGTGAATGCTTTGATCTAGACTTTACTCCTTGTCTTCCATGATTCAATATAAATATGAATATGTGGTCTTTATGTATTGATTGAATTGATCTTGCTTGAGTGATTTGATATTGAAATCCTTTCTCCAAGTGTGCTTATAAATATCCTTTATTGATATCCAAAATTAGGGAGATAACATTGCTTTTATACCTCTCCAAGCCATTTCAAGGCTCAAAACTTGAAGGGGTTTGACATGGTTTTGGATATCCCACTAAAAGCCCAATAATTTTCTCCAATTAAAATTTGGGCCACCTTTATGTAAAAGTGATGCCTCCTAAGGCATGGGGTGACCTATCTCACCTCATGTATTTTAGGGCACCCAGTTCTAGCCAATCAAGGCTCAAAATTAATTAGGAGTCAATGATGTATGAGAATACCCAAAATGCGCATGGAATCGAGGTTTGAATTTAGAATTAAAACAAAAGGCCACCCGTATTGGAATAGGGCCTATGTATGCAAGAGGTGATAAATGGATGAAATGAATAAGGGGGGCACACCTAAAATTAAGGGCCCACATATCAATTAATTTAATATAGAGTAAAAGTTTAAATATTTAAATATTTATTAATTAAATGCATAACAAACGGGCCAATGATGTATGAAAGTTTTGGACACTAAAATGTGGCCTAGTTAAGGACCAAAATTATACGTGCTTATAATTTAGGATGTTACATTTGGCCCCACTTTAGTAGGAGTATGAACCTACTTCACACTCATGATAAAATAGACCAAATAATAGGAAAGAGCCTCTTAACAAGGTAAAATAGACAAGGAAAACAACAAGCCCCCAAGTAACTTATGTCCTTATTAGTCTGAAACCAAGACAAAAGAAACATTGATATGAGGAGATAAAAAGGACATTACCAAGCTAGCCTAGTAAGGTTTAAATCACTATGGGTGATGTGAAGAGAGAGAAAGATATACAAAAGATGGACTTATTGGTCAAGAAATTTGTGTTACGCCAGTCAACCCATCCAAAGAATAACCAATCAAATCATTGTATGCAAGGAAATTTTCCACAAATAGGATTGCCCCAAGGAAAGGGTTGTTTCTAAAGGGATTATTGAAAAAATGGTGCAAAAGGATTTCCCCAAGGAAAGCGTTATCTTCGATGGAATCCGCTAAGAGGGATTACAAAGAAAAATGCAACATTTGCTATATAATTTGGAAAAAAAAAGACTAAAAAAATGTATTTGTGGTGTGTGCATAATGTGTAACAAAGAGTGGGGTGTATGCCCCCACATTCAAGCAATTGTGTATGCCCTAATAGGAGAAATTACTTTAAGGTATCATACATGCATCTGAAAGATAAGAACATTTCCACTATTGTATGCCCCTAGATAAAGACAAATCAAGGAAAATATTCACTTGGGAAAAAGAGCACAAAGGGATCTACTAACTCAAAGGTCAATATGCATACATGATAATTCATGTAAATCAAGAATAATTGTAATCAACTAACCTCATCCACCTAAGGCAGTAGAACTACGAGTATAATGGAAGAATAAAACATAAGATATAACACAGAAAAGTCTTCTGGTTCAACATTGTAGAGATCAAAAAGATAGATGGTTGCTACGGATTTGCATTGTCCCCAAGAAAACAACATAGATGCACATTTACAAACATAACACATGCATGATATAACATATAGAATAATTGACATACAAATAGAGGAATATCGTGACATGTTTGATCTCATTATTACCTTGTGATGATGGAGCAACAAGGGTCACATAAAGAAATATAACAATGACCAATAATAAGTAGCACATCACAGGTGAAACACACTACAAACAAGAAAACACGCAAAAAAATTCACCATACAGGAGGAGTTATTCAAGTGTATCATCCACCAACTCTTCTTGATAAATATTATCTAGGGAAGGTGGAAAACATGTGAGAGGAGAAAAATCAAGCACAATAGATGGAGCTATTGCAAGTTCCAAACAAGGACCATGCTCTAATGATGATTCACTTTATTTTTCACAAGAAACAAGAGATAACATTTTGGAAAATCAATTATATAGTTAACAATTAATTATAATAACCTCATACATATCATCAAAACCATTAGGATCAACATTATTTGCATCATTAACATTATTATCATCAAGAGTACCTTCACCATCTAAATCAATCACAATAGGATCCTTAATACAAAAAGAAGAATCATAATGTTTAGATGATTAAATTTTCTTAATATTAATGTATCATCCTAAAAAGCAAGCACTTAATTTATGCTCATTTTGGGACCATTTTTATCCTACTTTAGTGTTCTTCTTATGGTAGGACCTCATATTGTACTCAAATGCATATTCAATTCAGATATAGGTCCTCCTCCTTCTTCAAACTTGAGGTTGGCTCTCTTTTCTATGCATATTTTCCCATTTTCCCCCCTCCATTCATCATTCATTTCCCTCCTAGGTCCTTTTACATGCATGTTACATCTCCGGATTGGCCTTGATTTCCTAACAAACTAAGGCTTTCAGATCAACCTTTTAGCACATAACATTAGGCCCCCAACTAATTTTGAAAAATTTTGCTTGGACAAGGCCAAATTAGGTCGGCCTTGTCCTTGGGGTTTTTCATTTATTGGGGTTTGGGCCTAATGTGGGCTTGTTTCTCCTAGGTTCTTAATCACGATCGGCCTCACAAATTTGAGCCCGAAAATATGTATAAAAGGAGACTTCTTCCTCTCATTTTGGTATCCACAAGCAATCCATTATTGTGCAAGTCATCTCATCTTCATGCAAGCAGTATCAAGCAAGTTATTATGCATCCAAGGTATTCAAGTGTAGAAAGCATCCATTAAAGACATTCATTATCAAGTATTCAAGTGCAAGAGAGTCTTTCAAGAATCTCAAGTCTTCATTCCACCATGCATTCAAGGAATTTCCTCCCATAGATCTAACTCTTTTCCCCATTGTAGGCCAAGCAAAGGAGTTTGACATCAAGGAAGGATATCTACATTCACCCATCGAGTATTCTTCTTAGATCTCTCTTCTTAAATCCAAAATTATGGTGAATTACAACATCTACTACATGAGGTTTTGTATTATATGATGTCCCTTTTAGTTTTTATGTTGACTCAAAGCTATTGCATCAACATTCTTGATCACATATTTAGAGATAATTTCATCTACATGATATGATATACTCTATTGTTTAGATCTAATCTTTTCTATATGTCAACATTATTTCAATTACATCTATTTAATTTCAAGTTTAATTCCTATATATTAGCTTGAACAAGGCAAGTCCCTTCCCACAATAATTTCCCCTTCTTTTTGTTAGTAATAACTGAGGAAGGGGGGGGGGGGGGGGGTGAATNGGGGGGGTTGAATCAGTGGCCTCAAAAATTTATACTTTAATCTCTTACCACCAATCAATACACCTCACATTATTAAGTCCCTACAAGATGCATGCCATGAAATACTTGAAATAATAATCTGTCTGTCGGTTTACCTTGTCTGTCCTTATTCTCCTTGATTACCGATAAGTAGTAAAACTTATTTACTGATACTCAGTAAATATGTAGAGTGTACCAATCAATCCAGAAATGCATATGTGAAATGTAAAACAATAAAGTAATTGGCCATACACACATAACACATGGATTTTAACGTGGAAACCCTGTTAAGGGAAAAAACCACTGGGACCGGTACCCCAAATTTTCACTCTTCTGAAGTGAGCCCTGTTAGGAGCCAACCCTGTTAAAAGTTACAAACACACTGTTAAGTGCGACCTTGTTAGAGGATTTTTATACATAGGTTGTCACTTAGTATCTAGCATCTATGCTACCATCCTTGAATCAGCCTTCTTCTTAGACTGTCAATAGGCTTTATGCTAATCTTACTACCATCCTTGAA
>MU227097.1:905159-920000 GCA_018584345.1 Thuja plicata | reverse complement strand
ACCTCATATAGCATTGACTACTTTTATTCTTGTGTTGTACTATGTGATGTTTTCACCTTCTTTCATTCTGAGATCATCAAACTTTCCTCTAAGGCTTTCTTCCTTGGCTCTCAGAACATTTGTATCAACTCCATGTACAAGCTTCAGTTTGTCCCACATTGTCTTTGCAGTTTTTCAATCTTTGACATATTCAAATTCAGCATCAGAGAGTGAGGAAGAAAGCTCTATAACCACGTAGTTATGCTCATGCTTCACTCTCAATTGATCTACTGTCAATGGTCCTATAGGCAACACATATTCAGTATCTAGGTATTGAGTAATATCATTGCCAATACCTGATGAGTGGAGTCTTATTCTGCTTTGCCATGAAGCAAAGTTGTGTTTGTTCAACTTAGGCACATCTTGTCTGTTCATCATGTAATCTTTACTTAGGTCTTGAAACCTTCCTTCTAAGCACACAAGCTCTGATACAAATTGTTAGTAATAACTGAGAGTGGGCGGTGGGGGGGTGAATCAGTGGCCTCAAAAATTTATCCTTTAATCTTTTACCACTAATCAATACACCTTAGATTATTAAGTCCCTACAAGATGCATGCCATGAAATACTTGAAATAATAAACTGTCTGTCAGTTTACCTTGTCTATCCTCATTCTCCTTGATTACTGATAAGCAGTAAAACTTATTTACCGATACTCAGTAAATATGTAGAGTATACCAATCAATCCAAAAATGCATATGTAAAATGTAAAACAATAAATTAATAGGCCATACACACATAACACATAGATTTTAATGAGGAAACCCTATTAAGGGAAAAAACCACTGGGACCGGTACCCCAAATTTTCACTCTTCTGAAGTGAGCCCTGTTAGGAGCCAACCCTGTTAAAGGTTACAAACACACTGTTAAGTGCGACCTTGTTAGAGGATTTTTATACATAGGTTGTCACTTAGTATCTTGCATCTACGCTACCATCCTTGAATCGGCCTTCTTCTTAGACTGTCAATAGACTTTATGCTAATCTTACTACCATCCTTGAATCAGCCTCCTTCTTAGACTGTCAATAGGCTTTAGGTAAGACCAGTGCTACTTTCATGAGTCAACCTTTTTGGTAATATGTTAGGATATACCTCAATTATAGAATACGGTTAAGTCCTGCTTTGTTAAGAGACTTAATGCTTCAATGGTTAAACTAGAACACAATGACCTGTTTCTAATGCAACTTTAAATGCATATTTTCAGATCTATTTAAGTACAATACCTCTCTGATTAATGTATCAATTCAATTCCTTTGTGCTCCACACTTTCTTCTATGTGATGTTGTGCTTCACTATTTGTCAGTGTCTGCAAAATTCTTTAGCTCTCCCTTAGCTTGATTGATCAGGACTGTATGAAGTTTAACCTTCACTAGTTTCTCTTCAGCATCTTCTTTTTATTCACTCACCTTTTGTGTATTTGATTGCATGCAGAAATGAATTATGCTTGTCTCTTATATAGACATGTAATTCTTTAACTCTTGATTCTTGATTCTTGATTCTTGGCGTGAAAAACAATCCAGCCAATCTGATTTACGACTTTAACTCCTGATTTATCTCATAGTTATCTTCTTGCCAACTGTATAAATCTTCTTTAAATCAATTAATTAACGGTGGTTGAATAAAACAAATAAAACAACCATTTAAGTCTATCCTTAAGCTTTTCCAGCTAGATATTTTGTCATTTTCTAAACTCTCTGTTCCATCGATCAATTCTACAATTTATCGTCAATGATCACTGCCAGTTCTGTCAGTGTAACTCCAGTTAGCTTCAGCATCTCCATCCATCGGGCAAATCTGTCTTTAGTTTGTCAGGAATCCTATGATTCTATTTCATCAGGCAACACTGTCTTCTACTCGTCGGGTATCACTGTGACTTTTTCTATGCCTTTACCGATGGTGTGCACTCCGTCGGTGTAGTCTGTCACTTAGTTGAAAGCATAATCATTGTTCCATTGATTCTCTAAAGTCTTTGGAATTATGTACATGACCATACAAATGATATCAAGTTGACATCAATGACAATACAAACCATTAACTGTTTTAATGTCTTGCATCATCTTCAACTTAACATTATCAAACATTTAATCAGTTACATGTCATCACTTTTCTGTGTGCAGAAACAGGTGGAGGAGATTTGGATCTGAATTTTCAGAGTCTCAGAACCAGTGATAGGTTTGCTATAGATTTCACCAATTTTTGCACCTCCAAGACAAGATTGACTTTCTTGGACAAGGCCAACTTTATTTGGCATTATTCTGGGAAACATGTAATACCATACAACTACAACAATACTCAAGAGGATAATATCCTTGATGACATTCTTTCTACAAACCCAACTTTAGAACATAAACAACCTAATCAAATTGACTCTATTCAATCTCCACTTCCTTCTTCACTTATTTCTCCAATACAAATTGGTGGACCATCAACTATTTAAGATGATGATTGGGGAACCTTTTATTTCACACCACCATTCCATGGCAAGAATAAGACCCTTGAATTTGAGAATCAAACAACTCCATTTGATGAATGTGTGTATATTTATTGGTCCTATCTAAATTTCAATCCCATTCCACCTAGAGGAGCCTCTTATCTTACTAATACATCAAACCTTGGTAATAATAAATATAGTTTAAAAGAAATTTTAGGTTTCCAAACATCTCATTTTCCCCAATCAATCTATACATTTCTCCTCACAACAATAGACTATTTTGTTTGAGCTTCTTAAGGCCAACTTAACTACTCTTCCTTTGAAAAACAAGCGCAAAAATAACAAACTCAAACAAGACAATTCTTCCATTTGTATATTTCATCAAATTCATGGCCATAAGACTAATGAATTTTATGATTTTAAGTGTAAAATTCAAGAATTCATTGATTGTGGTATTATTCAAATGACATGTAACAATGAATGACACATTTTTCACAATCATTCTAAAAAGCATCTATAATCTTATTATGTTGTTCCTCAATATGAGATATTTCCAAGACTATGCTTTGTAGGCTCATTTTCATTTATGGTGATGTGATTTTAGGTACAATTATAATTTGTGAGCAACATAATAGTCCTTTTTCCTTGTCTCCTCACTTGGAGGGTCAAGGGTCCTATTTTGCTCTCCTTTTTATCTCAAAGGCTCCATTTTCTCCATTTTTTGACTTGTTTCTTTTACAATATGACATTCTTTCTTGTATGTAGTTTTTGTTTTACATGAGGATATTATGTTTTTCATGAGGTTCACATCTCGAGTTGCAACCTTATCATTTCTTGAAAACACATGTATATTATAAATGAAAATCACTTGGGGAACATAATGTGTCCTTCCTCTTTTTCTATTCCTATCCAATACATCTAATATCCTTTGTGAGCTTGTGTCTTTTATAGTATGACATTCTTATTTGCATACATTTGTTTTTTTACACAAGGATCTTCTCTTTTTCAAGAGATTTACATCCTGAGTTGCAAACTTATGCTTGCTTGAAAGTGCATGTTTATTATAAAAGATTTATCACTTAGGGCTTGTATTGGGTTATTCTTTCTATCTCATCTTGTTCTCCTTTCAAAGGATCTATTATTTCTTAGTTAATAATCTCTTTTGTACTATGATATTCTCCCATGTGTGAAATTATTGTTACAAGATCTTTCTCCTCCACGAGATTAGTATCCTCCTTGTAATCTCTTCCTTGCATGGAAGTGTATATTTGGTATAATTAAGGTTGACCACTGAGTAGACATAAAGAGGCATCCTTGATCCCTTCTTTTCAGCTCTATGTATTTTCTATTATTTCATGATTGTACATTCTTTTTGGCATGAGATACTTTGTTTCACACAAGATAGTAACATCTTTACTTAACAATCATTTTCATGTCTCAAAGGGCATGTCTATTATCTAATAATCATCCATATCATCATTTCATTTATTTCCTTGATGAATTGCTTAATTTATATGTGATATCTTTTCTAGCATAACATGTATATTTTACATTATTAGTTTTCTCTAATGCACAACTTATTTTTCTTGGAATTTCTTATCTATTATGAACTATCCATCACTAAGGATGTATTATATTTTTTCATGCCTTCACACTTGGGGGAAAGGTTTCTCGTATATTCTTCTCTCTCTTTTATCTAAGGATATACTTTCCATAGTATAGTGGAATTTGTTTATCATGTGACATTCTTTTCTTATAAAGAATTGATCATTCTGATTCAAAATTCTCTCTTATACAAGAGTTGTGCATCTTTTATCACAACCTCTTCTTTATTTGCAAAACTATATTCATTATAAATAGATTCCCTTACAATGTGTTTCAAAGTATGTCATCATTCATCAAGAATACCTATTTCACCTAGCAATAGGGGGCTAATTGGGCGCATTATTGTTCTCCTCCCCCTCTTTGTCTTGAAGATGTTATTTTTGTTCAAGAACTCCTCTTCAAGGTAGGTGTATTTTAGGCAAGATCTCTTCCTTTCAAGGGTCTCATCCCACAAGAGGAATATCCTTTCAAGCTAAATTCATGGAATGCATTGTTGTTTTAAGGATATATTCTTGTTTATTGGAAGTAGGTATCCTTGGTTATCTTCCTTATGATGTATCCTAAATTTCCATCATAAGGAGGGGGGCCTACATACAACCTCCCTTGTACATTACATGCAGTTTTTGTTTCTTTGATCCATAGACTGATTGCCTTTTGTAGATTCATAGGGAGATCTCCATAAAGTCTAATCCTTGAACATGGAATCACAACAAAATTTCTAAGTCTAATCCCTAGATATTGATTCATACAGAATTTCCATAAGACTAATTGCTAGACATGGATCCATATGGAGATGATGATTTCTATAAGACTGAACCCCCTAAAGCCTCCCCATGCGCAAAACAAATTCACTTCATGCGCAAAGCATTTTCAAGCCGCCCTATGCACAAAATATTTGAAGGTAAGAGTTGACTAGCATAACGCAATTTGCTAAACTCTCTCTCTCTCTCTCTCTAATCTCATGGTTATGATAGTAGGTTAGAACATGGAGTTTTTTATTATTTTTAGAGATTCACTTGTTCTTCCTATGTGATCACTTGTTCTCTTGCAATAACTGTCAAGACATGATATTAGTGGATGGGACATTTCTGGCTGAGGTCTCTTTCACTAGTTGATTTGGAGTTTTGTTTTAGTAGTAACTCCTTTTCTATATTTTGTCTTTTGTCTTTTGTCTTTTGTCTTTTTTTTTTCCATTTTTTTTCCTATGTTTTCATGCCCTTGTGCAAGGATGTGGAGTTAAGATCCTTGGTTTGGGGGTTTACATCCTTAAACTTAGTGATGTCTTATCTCTTTGCAATTTGCTTATCATCTCTCTCATCATTCTTTCTTCTTTCTCTTCCTTTATCGTGACCATGAGTTTGTCTCATACTCTCATAAAAGTGGGGGATAAATGTACCATCCTAAAAATTAAGCACTTAATTTGTCGTCATTTTGGGACCATTTTGAGCCTACTTTAGTGTATTTGTTATGGTAGGACCTCATATTGTACTTAAATGCATATTTAATTTAGATATAGGTCCTCCTCCTTCAAACTTAAGGTTGGACCTCTTTTCTATGCATATTTTACTATTTTCCCCTCCATTCATAATTTATTTCCCTCCTAGGTCCTTTTAAATGCATTTTACATCTCAGGATTGGCCTTGATTTCCCGACAAACTAAGGCTTTCAGATCTTCCTTTTAACACACAACCCTAGGTATAGGGCTAATTTTGAAAAAGCCTACCTAGATAAGGCCAAATTAGGTTGGCCTTGTCCTCGACTAGGAAAACTTAGGTCAGCCTTTTCCTTGGGGTTTTTCATTTAGTGGGCTCCAGGCCCTATGTAGGGTTGTTTCTCCTAGGTGCTTAATTGGGGTTGGCATCGCGAAATCTAAGCCCCAAAATGTGTATAAAAGGAGACCTCTTCCTCTCAGTTTTGAACCCAAAATAAATATATTATTGTGCAAGTTATCTCATCTTCATACAAGCATTATCAAGCAATTTATTGTGCATCCATTGAAGACATTCATTATCAAGTATTCAAGTCCATCAAGAATTCAAGTGCAAGAAAAGCATTCAAGAATCTCAAGTCTTCATTCCATCACTCCTTCATGAATTCAAGGAATTTACTTCCATAGATCTATCTCTCTTCCCCATTGAAGGCCAAGCAAAGGAGTTTGACATCAAGGAATGAGATCTACATTCACCATCAAGTCTTCTTCTTATCTCTTCTTCAATCCAAGATTGTGGCGAATTAAAATATATACTACATGAGGTTTTGTCTTATATGATTTCCCTTTTGGTTTTTATGTTGAGTCAAAGCTATTGCATCAAAATTCTTGATCACATATTTAGATACAATTGCATCTACATGATATGATATACTCTTTTGTTTAGATCTAATCTTTGCTACATGTAAACATTCTCTATATTACATCTATTTCATTTCAAAGTTAATTCCTATATAGGGGAGTGAATAAGGCAAGCCCCTTTCCATAACAATTTCCCCTTCTTTTCAGTGTGCAAGAACATGTGGCGGAGTTTTATTCCAAATTTTTAGAGTCTCAGAACCAGTAACAGGTCTGCTACAGATTTCACCAATTTTTGTTCCTCCAAGATAAGGTTTACTTTCTTGGACGTGGCCAACTTGAGTCGATATTGTCCTAGGAATTTGCATTTTTCACAATCGAAAGCTATAGGTCTCAGTGTTCCAGATTGAGAACCATTTTTGTTTTTGAAATTTTTACGACAGTCAAACCCTTATTTGAAATTCAGTTATTCTCTCCTAGTTTCAAGGTGAGTTCTCCCTTTCTATTTCCTCTCACATTTACTTTCATAGATCAGATTTACATTGCTTTAATTACTTATTATATTTATATATGATTGTCATCCCTATCATAAGGAATTAAAAAACACCACATTGTGTGGATCATGAATTTGCACCCTTACTCTTTTGGTTGTGCTAATAAGATTCACTTTGTTAAGGGTTTTGTATTCCAATGTATGTATAACTTGGTGGTCTACCATTGACCACCATTTTTTGTGTTACAATTAACTTCCTTACTAGGGGTATGCATGATTTGGTCAAAGGGAACAAAAGCATCATGAGCTGTCTTGTGGGAGGAAATGGTTTTGAAAGCAAGCTCACGAGCCTTAGTACAATATCTATGATGACGTTCATGAGTACATTTTTATGTTTGGTTTTATTTGATATTTGGGGAGGTTTAGGATCAACCAATATGGGATCCTTTTATTCCTTAGGAGGAGGAATAAAATGATCCTTAATAGGTTGAGAGATAGAGGATTTTGATCACTTATGAGATATAAGAGGTTGAACGAAAGTATAAATAGGAGGAATGAAAGTTGTAGGAAGGAGTCTAGGTCCAAGGCAAGGTGACATGACATCCATAGGGTTTCTCAATTTGGAAATAAATTCATGTTTGTATTTTTGTTAAGATAAGAAGAAATGATATTATAAAGGTTTCAAAGGTTGAGGCATGTCAAGCCAAAAGAAGTCAAGGTCAAAGTTTCCACAAGTTGCTAAAAGTGGATAGAGACTGTGATTAATCAGGATGTTTTCTCCATCATGGGGAAACTTAAGGCTCTTATAGATAGGAGAAGCAATAGCTTTCATGAGGGTGAGATAAGGTAGACTGAGTCTCATTTTGAATTGATCAGAATTGTGTTGACAATAAAGGTGACATCTAAGTTCTTCTCATCAACTTTAATAGGAAGGGAGATAAAACCATTAGTATACAAAGTAAAATGATTGAAATTCTTAATCATCACATCATATTTTTCATAGGAGTCTTGATGAAAATGTCTTTTGAAATGTGTTCCTCAGTTATAACATTTACCATGCAAGTAGGATCAATGAACACTCCTTGAGAGAGCTTATCACTAATTTCTATGGAAATGTAAAAAGGACCATTGGGTGCTTTAATAGTCTCCTTAAGATCAAATGCAATGCAAAGTTCAAGTTTAGACATTGGTTTGGGTTTGGGTTTGGATTGATCAATGAGATTAACAACATTGTTAACCATACTATACTTAGCATCAAACTCGGATAGGGTTACTAGGCAGAAAATATGGGAAAAACAAGAAGGAAATGAATTGGTTTGCTCAATGGTATTGGTATAATGGGAAGTCAAAGGATTGGTATAAATTTTAAAATTTTGGCTAGGGGATACAATGGATTTAATTCTATTATATTAAAACCCTCAACTATTATGGTATTATAATCTATAAGGTCTTGAATAATATGCTTTAAATGATCAAATTTTTCAGTATCATGGCTAGAATGAAAATGATACTAGAAAAATGTTTTAGGATCATGGGAGGCTAGAAATGGTTTTGAAGGGTCAATAGTTTTGAGATGAGTAAGTTTCAAAATACTAGCATTAATACACTTTAACATAACATTATGCAAAGATTTATAAAGAGATGTGAAATTACAAGATGACTTCAAAATAGATGAAAGAGGAGCCACACCTGATGCAACTACCACTTATGGATCAGATTTTTTGAAATAATTGTTGATATTGAAACCTTTGTTTGGTTTTAAGAACTTTTGGGATGATTTTTAAGAGGCATCACTTGTATCCACTAAAACCATTGGGTCGGATGATTCAAACTAGCTCACTTGAAGATGATAATTATGAAGCACTACACACAATTAGGTAAAAGAGGTCAAATCACAAAACTTGTCTCTATTGTATTTTTGAAAATTAGAAATAAAAATATTTTGAACATCCATATCAGGCACAGGATAAGAAATTTGAGCATGCAAGCATTTTCAACTACTAATAGAATCAATCACTTTTTCCTTAACACCTTGCTTGCAATGAATCAAATGAATTAAAGAAATTTGAAGAATAATATTATTTTGAAATTGTTGAATGAATGCATTAGCAAGGTTTTGAAATGAATCAACATAATAAAGAGGCAAATAACAAAACATTGTAAGGCCTTATTTCTATTTTGTTTTGGTAAATAATTTATCCATGAGTCTATGATCATTACATAAGTCACCAGACAAGGCTTAAAATGTCTTAACATGAATCAAGGGATCAATTTTTCCATTGTATATCTCTAGGGTAGGTATTTCATTGCATAAAACAATAATGGATTAGATGATATCATTGATAATGGGCTAGCAATGTCACAAGTAGGAATATTATACTTGGATTGGGTAATGGAAGAAAGTTGTTTTTATAAGGATGAAACACTTTGGGCAATAGACAAAATAATTGTTTGAAAAGTAGAAGGATCACTACAAAGGCCAAAAGGAAAGACCCTGTAAGAATATGTGCCCCAAGGGTAAGTAAATATGGTATTTTATTGGTCTTTAGGAGCCACCTGGATCTGATTGTACCCACTAAATCCATCAATAAAAGAGAAATAACTACTGCCAACAAGATTGTCAAGTACCTGATCTATAAATGGCAAAGGAAGATAATCCCTTTTAGTGGCTTTGTTTAATTACCTGTAATCAACACATACTGGCCACTTACCATTTTTCTTATGCAATATAACCAATGGGGAACCCACTGAATATCATAAATAGGATAAATAAATCCTACCTTTAGCAATTTTTCTATTTCTTGTTTCAAAAAATATCTAAGGACTGGGTTAATTCTTCTTTGCCCTTTTCTCATAGGTTTCACATCTTTGGTGTATATGTAATGGATAAACATATCAAAATTAATTCCTCTCATATCTTTATCTTCCACAAAAAATGCCCCAATATGTTTTTCCAACATCTGTTTTAACCTCTTCTCATGTTTGGGAAACAAAGTTGAGCTTATAAAGAGAGGTTTATCATTATGTACCATAATTTTCTTTGTCTTACTACATTCTTATGTGGGTTCTTTAGTAAGTGTGTTTAAAGGACAAGGATGCATAAATGAATGTTGCAAATTTGTTTCACCAATTTCTTGTTGTTTTATTGCTTCCTCTCTCACCATGTCTTTTTGAAACACACAGTCTTGTAAATTTGACTCAAAATCCTCCAAATTCTGAACAAGTTCTTGGAACTCAGAAAAATGATCCATCATTTTTACCATAGAAAAATCAACCACTCCATCCCCTTCTATATCCATTTCCTCATATACCAATAATGGAGTATCACTTTGTAATGTGGGTTCTACTGGGGATACAATGAGAGTTTTTTTTGCTTAACACCAATTGATATTGTCATACTTCCTAAGCTAGGTTCTATCAATATTGCAGCTATTTCCAACCAAGGTCTTCCCAAGATGATTGAATAAACCATTTCCCTATACCTTTTTTTTTAATACCAGGAAATCCACAGGGTAGTCCCAAGTCTCAATGGTAACTGTGACATTTTCTAAAATCCCCTCAGGTTTGGTTATAGATTGATCTGCCAACTGAAACACAGTTGTGGTGGGTTGGAAATTTGTAAATCCCAATTTCTTAAATGTATCAATAGTGATAATATTAATGGTCTCTCCTAAATCTATCAACACATTAGGTATTTCTACCTTGCCAATGTTTAAAGTAATCACTGGACTACGAGGGTCACTATATTTATGTGGAAGCAATTTTCCTCACAACACATTAGTAATATTTACTCCACCTTAAGGGGTTCACCTTACAGCATGACGGTTGTCATGGGATTTGTTGAAAGGGTGGTCCTATGTTCGATTATCACCATCTCCTTTCTCTCACATGCATGATGTCCAACACAACCTTTGAAAAGCGGTGGGTGGCTTGTACATGATGGTGATTGGCAGTGATGGTCTTCATCAAGATCAATGTATCCATCCCACCCTATGTCATGTGCTACTGCAAGGAGACATAAGGGTATGAGCGGAGTGGATGGATAAGGAGCACGTAGTTCACAGAGAGATAAGGAGATTTGCAGCTGCCAATTTTGAGCCAAGGGAAATATAAGGGTGTCAGCTCAGGCATGGAGTGATAAGGGTTTGGAAGCTCAAGGGAGATATGGTGATGAGACACTTAACACTAGATAAACCATAGAGGAATTAATGCCTCAGACTTTGAAATATGTAACCACCTTGGGGATGGGGTCCCCCAAATGTGACCCCACTTGTTCAAAGCTCCAGTCAAAAGCGATTTCATTGATAAAAAAAAAAGATTTACTCCAGCTTGAATTGTTGTAGGTATTTTCCTTTTTCTCCCTGGTGTTTTAATATAGTGTTTTAACCAGTTGGTTTATTTCAGGAGTATCATTAATATATCCTCATGGGGAGTAGTTACTATGCAGAACCCTAATACTATCAAATAAAATATCTTTTCTTTTTCTCATAATTTTCTTGTTGTTACTTTCACTTTGGGAAGCTATGTATGGCATTTTTTTAATGTGTATGCTCCTAACACATGATCTGGGAGGAAGGAAGTTTGCAATGAAACCTTTACTTTTATCCTTGATGATATGGGCTCATTATGGATTACATTTGGAGATTTTAGTTCACCATTGTTCCCCTCAGAGAAGATGGGAGGCTTAATGGACTAATCTAATAACATGAATTATTTGTTAGATTTCATCTGTAGGACTAGGATTTGTGACATTGAATTGATGGATCATCCCTTCACATGGTCCAATGATAGGCAAGGGAAAAACATCATTCAAGTTAAGTTAGAAAGATTCCTTATTTTGGACAAGTGGGACATTGGTTGCAATTCAACTCTTAAATCTCTCCCAGGGACTATTTTAAATCATAATCCTATTATTCTACAATGGATTGATAGACCTCTAAGTGGACCTCTCCCCTTCTTCTATGAGATAATGTGGGCTTCCCACCCATATTTTAAAGCTTGTGTTAGAAAATTTTGGACCACCCCTGTTCAACATTCAGCTATGTATAGGGTCTTACAAAAACTAGAAGTTATATAGAGACAAGTGAAGGATTGGAATAGATATACTTTTGGGGACATTTTCAGCCAAAAAAAAGATATAAGCTCCAGGATTGAAATTTAAAAAAAATTAATGGCATCAATAGACTACTTCCAATCTTTGCACGGAGAAGAAGAAAATTGGAGGAAAAATTGAAACACAATTTGGGGAGGGAGGGGATTTACTAGAAGCAAATATCAATGATGTAATGGTTGAAAGAAGGAGACAAGAATTATGCCTTGTTCACAGATCTTCTAGTAGAAAAAAGAAGAGGAACACTATCCAAAGGTTGAGGGATGATCAGAACCAATAAATCACACAAGATTCTTAGTTGGGATAAATGGTTCTAGATTACTTTAAATAAACTTATAGTGAATTTGGAGGAAAAAAAACTTGATTTTTGGAGGATCAAATTTTAAATTATCTCCCTAATGATATTAGTATGGAGGACAATGGCCAAAATTTGGCTTGAATTATTAAGAAGGAAGTAAGGGTGGAATTTTTTTTTATGGGTGCTTACAAATCTCCGAGCCAGGATGGTTGCCTCTTCATGCTTTTTTTCAAAAATACTGGAATATTATGAGAAAAGTAGAATTTACTTCCTTAACATAAAAGAGGACTAACATAAAAAAAATTCAAAATCTTTTGGGATGTTAGATTGTTTTCTTTCTTGGTACCTACCTGGGCCTTCCTCTCACTGTCAAGGATGTTACCCAAGTATTTTGGAATTCCATACTGAAAAGAATGCATAAAAATTTTGTGGGTGGAAAGATAAGATTTTAAGTAATGCAGGAAAGATTCAACTTCTTAAGGCCCCCATCTATGGTATTCTTGTTTAATTCCTATCACAATTAAACTTTTTAGGTAATATGACAGATAAACTTAAAAGAATCCAAAGAACTTTCCTTTGGACAAGAGTTGAAGAAAAGAAAAGGTCAGCTTTAGTAATACTGTGTGCAAACCAAACCACCAATGTGGGCTAGGTATTAGGAAGTCATCCATCATAAATAAATCTCTAATTTCTAATATGGGATGGAAGTTGACTCTTGATAATTCCAACCAGTGTAACTTCATTAAATCCAAATACCTCAATTTTGAATATTTCTATAAAATTAATTCTACTACTGGCTACCCGGGGTTCTAAGATATGGAATAACATTGTCAAAATATCATTCTAGATGGTCTAAAATGATAGATTGGAAATGGTAGGAATATAAAATTTTGGGAGGACTTTTGGGATAAGGATAAGGCTATGATGGATATTATAAGTCAAAGGGAGTTGATGGAAACCTCAAAAAGATTCTTTGGGTCTCAGGTGGCTAATTACACCACCCTATTGATGAGATGGAAAGACCTTAAGCAATGTTTCCAAACAAACCTAATCTAATTCAAAAGGCTATTGACCTTGTATGGTAAAAAATATGGTGAACAATATCAATGTGTAGACCATTCACCAGGGGTTTCCCCCATACATTAGAAATAGACTCGAGAAAATACCCCATATCAAGATTCGATTGATATGACCCAATGGAATAGGATACAAATGCAAAATCTAGGATTTGGAGGAGAGCCTTGAATGGATTCCTTTATAGAAACTGACATATGCAAACCTAAGATAGAAATGATCAAATATAAATGAACAATGGATAAGGAATGAACACACCTGGGATTGGATTATTCATTATCTGAATCTGATAATCACCGTGTTGCCCCATTTTTGTTCTGCATATCTTTAAAGAAAAATGGATGTTTAGTGCATAGTGATGGTCTTGAAAACATTGTGCAAGTCTTGAGTCGAAGTCTAGTTTTTCCTTTAGGCTAGGAGACCTTTATCGGATTTTCCCAAATTGACTTCTCCTTTGTAAGCTGGGGGGTTTTTATCTGAGATCATGTCAAATTGGCTAGGTTAAGCTCCCAAATCCGATAAGGGTCACGATTCAAAGGTTTCTAACATTGATTTTATGTCATTTTGAAATCTTTAGCTTTGATACTTCATTTTGTCACATTGGCAGAAAATTGGTTCTAAGCTTCTCCTTGGTGGATAACCACCTGTAGAGTGCGTTTTCCACAGATGACAATTTTAAAAGTCTCAGCGGTCAGTTGAAGTTGAAAATAGATAATTTGGGGCTATAAATACCATTGTACTAAAAATGAATCCCTACGAGCTAGAGGAATGATCAAATGACAAAGAATCTAAGATAAAAACTTATGGATAGAAAAGAGGAAAATAGCTTCTCCACTACTCTAACAGGCGGGTTTTGACCCGCAGGATGCATTTTCCGCCATATTGTTATACGCGAGATTTATGAAGAAAAATCAACCTGTGAGGAGACTTAAGGCATAAAGAAAGGAGATAAAACTGTCACATATCATTTTAGCAGTGTAACAAGCTAAAATTTCTCCTTGGCATATTTCTGAGTAGGGAGTGCTCTAAAACCATTTCTCTGCCCAAAGGGAAGCAAAAAAAATAATTATCCGCTACCTCCAAAAAGTTACCGTTATACTTATCCAAAGTGAAAAGATATTTCTTAATGGCCCATAGAGGTAAGGCAATTAATTCAAATAAAGTCATTTTTCTTCATAACAAAATTTTTCATAAATGCTTAGGTCTTTTTGTAACACCCCAAAATTGGCACCTAATAATCAATCAATTTTGGTGCATTTTCTTATCTTCGAAGTCCTATTGTACTAGGCAAATTCTTCTCCTAATTGACTTTAATTGATTGAGTTTCAAATGCAAAAAACCAAAATTTGCATAAATCTGACATTACATTTAATTCCTATTTCTCAAATAATTATTAGCTAAAAATCCCTATGATTAATTGATTTAATCCTAAAGTCCTAAGTGCTTTTAATTAAATCAATTCCACCCCCTTTGGCTAATATACATAAAAGGAATTGAAAGGTTATT
>MU227097.1:863734-889579 GCA_018584345.1 Thuja plicata | reverse complement strand
CTAATTAGGAGGCAACAGGTCACTTCAATCCCATTTGCAGAGCAAACAATTCATGTTTGTCTTTGTGAATTCAGCGATTGTGTAAGGACTATGTTGTGTTTGTGTTGAATTAAGAGGTCCACATTCAGCATACAACACTTTTCACTCATGTGGCATAGGAAGTCGGTCGTTAACGGTAAAAAGTCAGGAGTTATAAAATCAGTGAAGTGTTGCAAAAAAATAAAAATACCACTTGTTTGTCAAATTGCCTGAATTGAAACCCCTGGTGATAGTTGTTCCTTGCGTTAATATTCCTAAGATAGATTCCAAGTTCCCGAATCAAATCAATCAAAGCATGGCCACCAGATTCATGAGTTTCAATGGGATGAATGGTATCACTTCTGAATGGTACAAAATCACAAATACTTCTCTAAGGTTCTTCAACATGCAGAGATTTCATAGTAGGTTGAATGTAGAAAGAATACATCCCATTACAGAGAAACTGAAGGAGAGTGGATTAGTCGAAGCCACTGGCTTTCCTATTGCAATTCAAGCTCCAGAGCTTGTTTGTGAATGCATATCCCACTATAATCTGGATACCAAGAAAATTATTTTGCCCGATGACACAGTGCTACTCTCTATTGATCGAGACTCCGTCCAGAAATCCCTTTGTATTCTAGAGCAAGTTGAATACTTAGAGATGACATACAATCAGGTGGTCACTGAGTATGGAGCAAAGAAGAAAGTATGGAAGAAGGAAATAATGAAAACATGGTTCCAAGAGTCGAGGAGCGCCAAGGGAAAGTTTCCTAAGACACTATATGGGATGAACTTGAAGCCAAAAATTGTAGACATCTTGGTATTGCTTCATAGGATTAGAGGTGAGAGCAATGCACTTAATTTCATTGAGCACCATTTCTTCCTAGTTTAGGTGATTTTCTCCTAGCATAATTTCATTGATTGGGCTCACATGGTAAGCGAAAATCTTTCAAACACCCTAAATAGAGCTAAACATCAAAATGAGTTCTATATATCCTTGGTTTTATTATATATCTTAGCTACAATTCAAATTTGGTCGAGGCTTCCTAGCCTAGAGGAATTCCCAAAGGATGTTAAAAGTTGTGAATTCTTTCCCTGTTTGCAATTACATGACAATTATACTAAGTATATCAAGGTTAATGATGCATTCATGATGAGACTATGTAGGGAGTTGAAAGGTTTCCCAAAAAGGAGATTTTCTCCAGAAGCCATGGCATTTATCAGCCAATTTGGGGGGTTATTTTATCCAATTTGTGAATTTCTCATATATTCATCTTGCAGGATTTGATGATTTCCCCTTGAAGCTGCCTAGGTATCCTGACGACAGGATCGTGATGGTTGAAATGATGAGGAAAGAAATCCAAGTGAACCTGATCTATGCAGGTTCCAGGAAGAAAGACTATCATTTCACAATGACTATTGGAGCCTACAACTGTGTGTCTCGTTCTGATGCAAAGAATGTTTTGAAAGCATTCTCAAAGAAGTTTCAATTGGAATCATACGATGTCCTGAGGCCCCAGTATGATCCTGTGAACTACGCTAGCGATTAATTGCAAATGGGTCACACCATTCATCACATCGATGACATAGAAGACTATTGGGCCAACTGCAAGGATGATCTAGAAAGAAGAGATAGATTTTATAAAAGGTTAACTATAGAACAAATCAAAAGGTCCAAAGTTAAGATTGTAGTTGAAGGCATAGAAGATGATGGCCAGCATATGTATGATGATACATACATGGAGAAGATTTATCCCCTCCTATAAGCTCTGAACCCATGCTAGGTCAAGCCATTGATGACTTGCAGACCTTGATGGGTGGGATCTACAAAAGGACAGAGCAATGGATCCAATGGACGATGGGCAGAAGGAAGAGGTCAGAAAGGAAGCCTCCTTCTCAATAAAATACTACAAAAGTGACTGAGAGTACTCCTACATCATCCTCAGTGACTATCTTGACCATAGCTAAAGATCCAGCTCAACCAGCAGGCAGAGGTGATGAACCTCCTAAAAAGATGATTCCACTAGAGAAGACATGTGGAGATGGCTCACCTCCTATCATTGGTTCAATAGAAGAAGCTTTTTCTACATACCCGGTCAAGTCTATGACTGAGCCTATTAAAAGTGCAGAAACAGAGCAAGCAATTAAAGATAGCACTTTGGGTACACAAGGTGACACCTTGATTCAAGATACCCCAAGGTAAGGGTCCCTGTTGTAGTAGAAGTGGGTGAGGATAGTTCTAGCACTGCAACCACATAATCATACGAAGAGGTTGGAAAGAAACATAAAGTTTCTCAAGTCACTAAATTAGTTTCCTCCTCTCCTACCTTAGTAAATCCATTTGCTTCCAGACCTAAATCTACTCCTCCGGTCATTATGAAGTTCTTTATAGAGTAATTGGTCTCTTCCACCAAAGTTAGTAGCGCGAAGTCTTGGAAAGAGAACACTCTAGAACGCAAAAGGAAGAAGATAGAAGAAGGAGATCCCAACAAGGATACTCTTTCACAGGCCTTACAATCCAATACCACCATGAGCAAGGTGAAGAAAGCAAAGACATTGTCTACATTAGGCCGAGATCCTAGAAATAGGGCACTTCACTATGGAGGTATCAAAGCCCACAAAGGAAGGAAGGTTTGAAGATTTAATTGCTTCTGACTTTGAGCTACAATCATTTGATATGGGGATAGCTCGTTATGATACCAAGGTGGATTGGTGGAAATCCACTAATATTGTAATTGAAGAAGAGCTTGAGGAGCTCAAGACTGCTAAAGCCCAAATTAAAGTACAAGTCACTGAACTAACTAACTTTATCAGGTAGTTAGTTACTCTAGTTGTAAGCATTCCTAGTGCCCAAACCACTATTGACCCCAATGCTACAGAGAATCAAGCCATCATCACCAAGTTGCAAGAAGATAGACACTTTGGGAAAATTGGTAAAAGATGGATTGAGAGACTCAAATCTGAAGGGCTTGTAGTTATTGAGCAGCTGGGTGATACTCTCCTAAGGTTGGAAAAGGAAAGAAACAACATTGATAAGAATTTGCAGACTCTCACATCGAAAAGAGTGAAGTGTCAAGAGTGCATAGTAATGACGTATGTAGTAGTAAAAAAGAAGACTAAAGAGGTAGTAAAGGCCAAGATCTTGCAGAAAGGAGATGAGCCTTTAATTGAATGGCTTCAAAGTCTGGAATTTAAAACTGAGATGATCATCCAAGCCGAAGGAGGGTTACAACAGATAGACATCAAAATCAAAGAAGAACAGAACAAATATTTTAAACTCCTTCATGTTCTTCACATAGAGTCATAAACAAGTGGTCAAGGAAAAGAAATGATTGGAGTGAATAACATGTAGAAATATTTCTCCAATTATGTAGATAAATTGGCAGAACAGTCTTCCTCTCACTTGGATAAGGTGCCAGAACTCCAACAGTTGAGTGGGTGCATCTATAAAGCCATAAAAGAGCTGAAAGATTGGGTAGATGTGGTTAAGAGTCTAGCCAAGGATCATTCCCAATGGCTCATTAGATATAAAAAATGTCCATATCAATAGACATGAAGAGCTTATCCCAATCATCACAATTGTCACCGCCTATAGGGCGAAATTAGATAAGGGGAAGAAAACAGAAGCATAAACATATTCCCTCTTATACTAAATTTTGATAGAGCTTGCAATGGATAAACATTTGTTTATAATTTTTGGTTAGGGAAGTTGAACCATTTCAGTTACCCCTTTTTGTAACGGTCAAACTCTGAGATCTATATGTACTATTTTGAAAATCAATAGAAATGTTGGCTAAATTTTTGTGTGAAGAACTTCATTTTTGCAGAGTCAAATTCGTTCATGTCTGAATGCCAATGTTTTAACTATTCCATTGCATTTATCTTTCTGTCAATTTGAATGTTTCTTTAAAATTGGATTTGCAGTTCAAGATTAAACCAAAGTTTTGTATTATGATTTGATACGGTTAATTGAAGGGAAATTTGGGTGTTATCCATAGATTATGAGAAATGTTCTTATGAAATAGATTGATTCATATTTGTTATGTTATCATTGATCTTTTGGTTTTGCATTTGTATCTTCATTATTTACCCCTGCATTACCAATTTTAGGATATTATATGATTTATAAAGTCTTAAGATTGGATAGATAGAAAGCTGAATCTATTTACCTGAGCTAGTTCTTGTCTAGGGCTAGTTTGGATTACCTCTTCTATTCTGAAGTTAAAAACAAACCCCCATTAAAGTAGGAAAGAAAAAAATTCATTGAAGATTAATCACTTAAGGGAGCTATACCTTAAAATTCAGAGGGAAATTAGTTATTCAGTTACATTTCCCAACTGTTGTATTCGATTGTTTCATTATTATTTGGGTGTTTTAGAGTTGAAGTGAAAAAGAACAATCTATTTACCAATAGATCTTTGGAAACTCTACTAGGGAGATGAATAGTCACTAGACCAAAAGAAATATCATGAGGAAAGATGGTGCTTCCCCTTGAAAACGTGATTCCTGTGTTTTAGCCAAACCTTGGATTCAAGGACGATCAAGAGGATATCATTTCCTCACTGAATACTTTTTCCTAGAGACACAGAAGAAATACTGAGCATTATAGGAACGCTAGTCAAGTGCTTGAACAAGAAGAAGTGAGAGCAGAAGCACTTGAACAAGCCATCCAAAGGAGGAATTTAAGAAGGGCACAATGCAAAGCAGAGTGCGAAGCTAGATTGCTAAATTAGTGGAAATCCTAGAGTCTAAAAGATTTCTTAGAAGTGTAAGGAAAGAAGGTGGTATAGATCCAGTCTTTGAGGGACTTGCAGAGATTGATTTTTCTCTACTTGAAGTACCTCGTTAAAAGAACATAAATACTAAGAGAAAAATTAGACCTCCTTCGCCTCCTAAGAAATCATCCCTTTTGTCTACCACCTGTCAAGTGCTAACCTTGCATGGAGTAGTTTCTCCTCCTATTGTAAACCTAACACCTTATTTACCTCAGGCAGTTATGGCAGTCCCTTGGGCTGCCGCAGTTGGTCCTCTACAGTTAGCAACATATAACCCACTTCCCTCAGGGTCAAGGAAGAATTTTTCCAAATTCTCCGAAGATGGGAAAGTATCTACAGATGAACACATTGCTTCTTTCTTTGGAGCCATTAATATATTAGCAGTATGAGAGGAGGATGTTGTAGTCAGATTATTTGTTGAGACTCTTATTGAAGGTGCGGAAGATTGGTTTCATCACTTGCCTATCTCTTCTATTACGGATTGGGCTTCTATGAGAATGACTTTTGAAAGAATATTTAAAACTGTCAAAGATGAGCATGCTCTGTTAACACAATTGACTTCTATCAAAAAAGAGCCTTCTATAAGAATGAGAGATTTTGTTTCTAAATTTAACAAGCTTGTTAAACGTATCCCAGTAGCTAATCAACCTACTGCAGGTAATTTGAAAACATTTTTCATAAGTGCTATGCCACCTAATATCAGCTATGATTTGAGAAGGACAAACCCAACCAATTTGGATCTTGCCTAGAGGACTACTGTAGAGTTAGAGGACCACATGATCTCGGTAGGGAAGTGGAAACGATAGATACAAACTCGGGCCAGTACTAGTAATACCACATCATCAAATGAGATGATCCAGAAATTATCTAATGAGTTCATTGCTTTCAAAAGACAACTTCCCAGATTTAACAATCCTTACCAGCAGAATTTTCAAGATCAGCTTGGAAGAAATAGCGATATGAGAAATACTGATGGAAAAACATTACAATTGACTGCTCCACAACAAAGGCTAGCCATAGAAGCTCCTCCCAAAAGGGTAAACATGTGTGCTTTTCACCTAACAATAGATTGTGATGGAGAAAGTTTCCCCGATGCATCTCGTGCCTAGCAGATACATCAAACAGATGAATGGAATGTTGGAGTATCTAGAGCTGAAATGGATTTTTGCTCACATAGAAACTCTGAAAACTTATTTTTTGAGTACGTATCAGATTTAGAATGAGATGCAACATGTTATGCTACTATAGATGGAACATCCCATGCAGTATTAACCCAAAATCAGAAAGATGAAGCCCCTATTTATACACCTCCACCAAAAGGTATTGAGGTGTCTACTTATTTCTCTAAAGATGTCAACCAAGGAGTAAAAATTTTGCAATCAGGTAAGGAACAAAATTCTTTTGACATTATTCAAGTCTATAAAGATTCCAGAATTCAGATTTCTCCCATAGACTATCTTAAGTCTAATCCTGTAGAATCACAAAAATTAGTGGACTTTTGTAAAGGGGGGACCTAGGATTTAAACCAAAATGTCATAGCTTCAGTAAAAGACAATTCTGTTTTGACAGGTCTATTTGAGCAAGGAGATTCATCGATCTTGGCTACTTCCCTGGGATGAAGGCCTGACCCTTTCTATGTGTCATTGTTTATAAATGGTTGCAAGTTGAGTAATTTCATAATAGACTTTGGTGCCTCAAACAATGTGATGCCATCAATTGTAGCTAAGGCTTTAGGTCTCACTCTCACTAAATCCCATGGTAGATGCTACTCCATGGATGCTAAAGAGGTCCCTTTGATTGGGCAAATCAAAGATGCCCAAGTGGCTTTAGAAGCACACCCTGAGAAGAAAATATTGTTAACTATATTGGTTGCTGATATACCTGCTAGTTACGGTTTGTTGTTAAGCAGGATTTTTTGTAGGGATCTAGGAGGAGAAATAAAGCTAGATTGGTCTCAATATTTGATCCTAGTAGGTCACAAAAAGATAAAATTGGTTCCTGAAGAGAAAGCAAAGTTCACAGTACTAAAATATGATGACCCTAAAGCCCAGATTCTATACCAAGAATTAGAATTTGGCAACTACATGCTATTTACAAATAATCATGATAAGGAAGTTGAACCTGGAGAGGAGAGCAATTAGTCTTCTGCTAAAGAAACATCACCATAAATTTGGACTCTTGAGTTTGATGGTAGTTGTGCTTCGTCAGGATCTGGTGCAGGTATAGTCCTAATATCGCCAGATGGAGAATGTGAGCCCATAGCTTACAAATTGGAGTTTGGGAACACCTATAACATAGCTAAGTATGAGGCCCTACTTTTAGGAATTATTGTTGCAAAAGAGAAAGGTGTGAAAATCCTAAGAGATCGAGGTGATGCCAAGTTAATTGTGCGCCAAGTTAAAAATCAATTTACTCTGTGAAGAATCATAGATTAAAAAACTACATGAACATGGTATGGGACATAATTGAAGCCTTAGACACATTCTTCATTCAATCTATGCCAAGAGAGTTGAATTCTAAGGCAGACTCCTTAGCAGTATCAGCATCATTGCTCCTCCCTCACCCAGATTTCAAAGATAATAAATATCAAATAGAAGTGGTGTATAGGTCATCTGTACCTGACAATGTAGAAGATTGGAAAGTGTTTGAAGATGATCAAAATCTCCTTCTCTTTTTAGAGAGTGGTGGTTAATTTCATAAGAATTCTCCTAGTAGTCATAATGAATATTGTTGCGACAATCAGAGGAAAGATAAGTCAGGTATCATCCAATTGCAAGGTAATATTATCCCTCCTCATTTGGTCACACTTGAAAAACTTTTCTATAGGCATGATACCTTTGTTAAAAAGAAGAGGATTGAGAGGGGTCCTACCACTGGAAAATATGAAGGAATAAACATTGGAAGTGAGAAAGACCCTAAGATGATCAACATTGGGAAATGTTGTACTGAGGAAGAAAGGGAAGAGGCCAAAAAGCTCTTCCTAGAATACCAGGATGTCTTTGCATGGAGTTATGAAGATTTAAAAAGCTTCATGGATGGAAAATCCAAACATCAAATTCCTCTAAAGCCTGACACTGTTTCGTTTAGGCAAAAACAAAGGAATTATAAACCCAAGGTTATTGATGCGATATTCAGGGAAGTTGATAAAATGCTTAAGGCTAAGATCGTATATCCTATCCATCATTCTACTTGGGTATTAAATATAGTGCCTGTGAGAAATAAAATGTGGAAATAAGAATCTACGTGGACTTTAGAAACCTTAATCAGTCTTCCTTGAAAGATAATTATGCTCTTTCCAACATGGATCACCTATTGCAGACCATGGTTGGAGTTTAGATGATGTCCATGTTGGACGGCTTCTCGGGGTACAATCAGATAGAGGTGGAAAAAGTAGATCATTACAAGATGACCTTCACTACTCCATGGGGAACTTTTGCTTATCATAGAATTCCATTTGGGTTAATCAAAGCCAGGGGTACCTTTTAGAGAGGTATGGATCTTTCCTTTAGTTATATGAAAAATAAAATAATTGTTATGTATTTGGATGATCTTACAGTGTTTTCTAGAAAAAGAGTAGATCACATAAAGGATTTGAGTAGAGTGTTGCAAAGGTGTAGAGAAGACGAAATCTCTTTAAATCCCAAGAAGTCAGTCTTCTGTGCGACTGAAGGGAAGTTATTGGGACACATTTTTTTTCAAGAAGGTATAAGAATTGATCTAGAAAGGGTTAGAGAAATCCAGCAACTGAGCTTACCTGTAAATAAAATTAGAGTAAAATCATTTTTTTGTCAAGTAAATTTTCTCAGAAGGTTTGTCCCAGATTTTTTAGAAATTACTAAATGTATAGTGGATATGATGAAAGGGAATATGAATTTTAAATGGAATGACCTTGGAAAACAAGCCTTGATAAATATTAATAATTCCATAGCCAACGCCCCAGTTTTGTGCCACCCAAATTACAAGGAAGATTTCATAATTTATTGTTACTCCTCTGAGCACACTTTGTCAGCTATTCTCATGCAGGAAAACAAGGAAGGGGTTCAAGATCCTATTGTCTTTATGAGCACACCTCTAAAAAATCATGATTTGAAATACTCTCAAATTGAGAAACATGCTTTCACAGTAGTAAAGGCTTTAAAGAATTTTAGATTCTATATTTTACACTCTCACTCCCTTGTATATGTGCCTGACATTGCAGTAAAAAGTGTATTAACTCAACAAGAGGTGGGATGTAATAATAGAGGATCATGGGTGGCTAAGATACATGAATATGACAAAGAAATTAAACCCACAAAGTTGGTGAGAGGAAATGCACTATGCAAAGCAATAGAGGAAAATCAAGTGGATGAAGATCCTGAAGCGACACAATTGGTTTTGGCAGTAAGTATGCAAGACCCCTAGTTCAAAAATATTGTATATTTTCTAGTGTATGGTGAGTGCTCCAAAGGATTGAATCTAAAGCAAAGAAGAGATTTAAAGTTGAAAGCCTCTAAATATGTTATTTGGGAGGATAGGTTAAATAAGAGGTTAATAGATGGGACTTTCCTCTGGTGTGTAGACAAACAAGAATAGGAAAAACTGTTAAAGGTGTTCTATGACGAAGCTTGTGGGGGACACTTTTCTTCATTGGTTACTGGGTTAAAGATATTGATATAGTGCTATTATTGGCTGAGAATGTTTAAGGATGCATATCATTGGGTAGCAAGATCTGAGAAGTGCAAAATGTTTACTGGAAAGCCATAGCTAGAAGCTCTCCCCCTTAGACAAGTGATAATTGAAGGACCATTTTAGTAGTGGGGTCTTGATTTTATTGGCCCTATAAACCCCACATCCACTGTGGGCCGTACCTATATAATCACTGTAACAAACTACTTCATGAAATGGGTGGAGGCAAAAGCAACTAAGAGAACTACCTCAGAAGTAGTATGTGAGTTTATTAAAGAAAACAACCTGGTAAGGTTTGGTGTACCTATCAAGTTAGTAATGGATAATTCCACATATTTTTCTTCTTGGGAAATTACTGAATTTTGATTTAAGTATGGAATTATGATCAGTCACTCATCTGACTATTTCCCACAAGTAAATGGTTAGGCTGAATCGAACAACAAGAACTTGGTAAACATTATGAAGAAGCTCATGGCAGATAATCAAAGAACCTGACATAAGAAAATCCATGAAGTGCTCTGGGCAGATAGGGTGACCCCTAAAAGAGCTATCAACATTTTCCACTTTGAACTTGTCTATGGAATTGAAGCCAGTCTTCCATTACTTTTGGAATTGGCAACTTGCAAATTGAGGACAGAAGTAGAAGATGGTATACATGAAGATGGTTTAGAAAAGAGAATCCTATACTTAAACAAGCTTGAAGAGGAAAGGGGGAAAATGGTAGATCACATCACCTAGCATCAAATGCGTGTGAAGAATTTGTTTGATAAAAAAAGTAGACCTCGGAAATTTATGGAATGAGATATGGTGTTGCTATGGGACAATCACAGGGCACCTAAAGGTATGCATGGAAAATTTGAGAAACTATGGAAAGGGCCCTTCAAGATTCATCAGGAGTTTGAGAAGAATTATTTTAAGTTGACTTATCCAGATGGCGAGGTACTACCCCTAACATACAATGGTCAGGACTTGAAGTTGTACCAAATTTGAATTTAAAACAGGTAACCCCTATATTGTAAAATAGTTATGTTTAGTTCTTGTTTTTGTTTTCCTTAGTTAGGTTTCCTTTCCTTGTTTCCTTTCCATTTTTTTTCTTTAGTTTTGTTGTGAGCCACCTTTTTATTGAGATTTACGAAGCCAGAGACTTGAATTCCTTGCTTGGACATGTGAATGTCCATGTCCCCAGACAGAGCCAGCTGTTGCCCCATTTTTTTCTGCATATCTTTAGAGAAAAATAGGTGTTTAGTGCGTAGTGATGATCTTGAAAACATTGTGCAAGTCTTGATTCTAAGTCAAGTTTTTCCTTTAGGCTAGGAGTCCTTTATCAAATTTTCCCAAATCGACTTCTCCTTTGTATGCTGGGGGGTTTTATCCAAGATCATGTCATATTGGGTAGGTTAAGCTCCCAAATCTGATAAGGGTCACGATTCAGAGGTTTCTAACATTGATTTTATGTCATTTTGAAATCTTTAGCTTTGATACTTCATTTTTTCACATTGGTGGAAAATTGGTTATGAGGTTCTCTTTGGCGGATAACCACCTGCACAGTGCATTTTCCGTAGATGACAATTTTAAAAGTCTCAGCGGTTAGTGGAAGTTGAAAATAGATAATTTGGGGCTAGAAAAACTATTACACTCAAAATGAATCCCTATGGGCTAGAGGAATGATAAAGAATCTAAGATAAAAACTTATCAGCAGAAAAGCAAAAAATAGCTTCTCCACTACTCCAACAGGCAGGTTTTGATCGACAGGATGCATTTCTGCCATATTGTTATACGCGAGATTTATGAAGAAAAACCAACCTGTGAGGAGATTTAAGGCATAAAGAAAGTAGATAAAACTGTCACATATCATTTTAGCAGTGTAACAAGCTAAAATTCCTCCTTGGCAGATTTATGAGTAGGGAGTGCTCCAAAAGCATTTCTCCACCCAAAGGGAAGCGGAAAAGTAATTATCGGCTACCTCCAAAAAGTTACTGTTATACTTATCCAAAGTGAAAAGATGTTTCTTAATAGCCTGTAGAGGTAAGGTAATTAATTCAAATAAAGCCATTTTGCTTCATAATGGACTTTTTCATAAATTCTTAGGTATTTTCACTCATGTGGTGTGGAAAGTCGACCGTTAACGGTAAAAAGTTGAGAGTTATAAAATCAGTGAAGCGTTGCAAACAAAATTACCATCTGTTTGTCAAATTGCTTGAATTAAAACCCCTAGAAATATTTGTTCCTTGCTTTCATATTCCTGAGATATATTCCTGGTTCCCGAATCAAATCAATCAAAGCATGCCCACCAGATTCATGAGATTCGATGGGATGAATGGTATCACTTCTGAATGGCACAAAATCATGGATACTTCTTTGAGGTTCTTCAACATCTAGAGCTTTCATAGCAGGTTGAATGCAGAAATAATACATCCCATTACAAAGAAACTAGAGGAGAGTGGATTAGTCAAAGCCGTCGGCTTTCCTATTGCAATTCAAGCTCCAGAGCTTGTTCATGAATGCATAGCCTGCTATAATCTAGATACCAAGCAAATTCCTTTTCTCGATGACATGGTGCTACTCTCTATTGATCGAGACTCCATCCAGAACTCGCTTTGTATTCCAAAGCAAGATGAATACTTAGATATGACATACAACTGAGCGATCACTGAGTATGGAGCAAAGAAGACAGTATGGAAGAAGGAAATAATGAAAACATGGTTTAAAGAGTTGAGGAGCGCCAAGGGCAAGTTGCCTAAGACACTATATGGCATGAACCTGAAGCCAAAAATTGTAGACATCCTGGTATTGCTTCACAGGATCGGAGGTGAGAGCGATGCACTTAATTTTGTTGAGCACCATTTCTTCCTAGTTCAGGTGATTTGATCCTAGCATAACTTCATTGATTGGGCTCACATGGTAAGTGAAAATATTTCAAATTCCCTAAATAGAGTTAAACATCAGAATGAGTTCTATATGTCCTCAGTTTTATTATATATCTTAGCTACAATTAAAATTTGGTCGGGGCTTCCTAGGCTAGAAGAATTCCCGGAGGATGTTAAAAGTTATGAATTCTTTCCCTATTTGCAATTACATAACAGTTATACTAAGTATATCAATGTTAATGATGCATTCACGATGAGAATGTGCAGGGAGTTGAAAGGTTTCCCAGAAAGGATATTTTCTCTAGAATCCATGGCATTTATCAGCCAATTTGGGGGTTATTTTATCCAATTTGCAAATTTCTCATATATTCATCTTGTAGAATTTGATGATTTCCCCTTGAAGTTGCCCAGGTAACCTGACGACATGATTGTGCTGGTTGAAGTGATGAGGAAAGCAGTCCAGGTGAACCTAATTTGTCTAGGCATTAGGAAGAAAGGCTATGATTTCCCAATGACTATTGGAGCGTACAGTTGTGCATCTCAGTCTGATGCAAAGAATGTTTTGAAAGAATTCTCAAAGAAGTTTCAATTGGAAATATACGATGTCTCGAGGCCCCAGTATGATCCCGTGAAGTACGCTAGAGATTACTTACAAATGGACCAAAAAATTCATCACATCAATGACATAGAAGACTATTGGGCCAACTGCAAGGATGATTTGGAAAGTAGAGATAGATTCTATGCAAGGTTAACTATTGAACAAATCAAAAGGTTCAAAGTTAAGATTGCAGTTGAAGGTGTAGAAGATGATGGCTAGCATATGTATGATGATACATACATGGATAAGATTAAGCCCCTCCCTATAAGCTCTGAACCCATGCTAGGTCAAGCCATTGATGACTTGCAGACCTTGATGGGTGGGATCTACAAAAGGATAGAGCAATGGATCCAATGGATGAAAACCAGAAGGAAGAGGTCAAAAAGGAAGCCTCCTTCTCAACAAACTCCTGCAAAAGTGACTAGGAGTACTCCTACATCGTCCTTAGTGACTATCCTAACTGTAGCTAAAGAGCCATCTCAACGAACAGGAAGAGGTGATGAACCTCTTGAAAAGATGATTCCACTAGAGAAGACATGTGGAGATGGCTCGCCTCCTATCATTGGTTCAACAGAAGAAGTATTTTCTAAAAACCCGGTCAAGTCTACGACTGAGCCTATTAAAAGTGTAGAAATAGAGCAACTAGTTAAAGATAGCACTTTGGGTACACAAGGTGGCACCTTGATTCAAGATACCCCAAGATGAGGGTCCCCTGTTATAGTAGAAGTGGGTGAGGATAGTTCCAGCACTACAGCCACAGAATAAGGTGAAGAGGTTGGAAAGAAATATAAAGTTTCTAAAGTAACTAAATTATTTTCCTCCTCTCCTACCTCAGTAAATCCATTTGCTTCCAGACCTAAATCTACTCCTCCGGTCATCAGGAAGTTGTTATTGAAGAATTGGTCTCTGCCACTAAAGTTACTAGTGCAGAGTCTTGGATAGAGAACACTCTAGAACACAAAAGGAAGAGGATAGAAGAAGGAGTTCCCAAAAGGATACTCTTTAATGGGCCTTACAATCCAGTACCACCGTGATCAAGGTGAAGAAAGCAAAGACATTGTCTACATTAGGCCGATATCTAGAAACATGGCACTTGACTATGGAGGTAGCAAAGCCCACAAAGGAAGGAAGGTTTGAAGATTTAACTACTTCTAACTTTGAGATATAGTCATTTGATATAGGGCTAGCTCATCATGATACCAAGGTGGATTGGTGTAAATCCACTAATATTGTAATTGAAGAAGAGATTGAGGAGCTCAAGACTGCTAAAGTCCAACTTAAAGCATAAGTCACTGAACTAACTAACTTTATTAGGAAGTTAGTTACTCCAGTTGCAAGCATTCCTAGTGCCCAAACCACTTTCGACCCCAATGCTACAGAGAATCAAGCCATCATCACCAAGTTGCAAGAAGATAGATACTTTCAGAAAATTGGTAAAAGATGGATCGAGAAACTCAAATATGAAGGGCTTGTAGTTATTGAGCAGCTGGGTGATACTCTCCTACGGTTGAAAAAGGAAAGAAACAACATTGATAAGAATTTGCAGACTCTCACGTCAGAAAGAGTGAAGTGTCAAGATTGTATAGTAATGCTGCATGTAGTAGTCAAAATGAAGACTAAAGAGGCAATAAAGGCCAAGATCTTATAGAAAGGAGATGAGCCTTTAATTGAATGGCTTCAAAGTCTGGAATTTAAAAATGAGATGATCATCCAAGCCAAAGGAGGGTTGCAACAGACAGACATCAAAATCAAAGAAGAATAGAACATAGATTTTAAACTCTTTCAGGGTCTTCACATAGAGTCACAAATGAGTGTTCAAGGAAAATAAATGATCGAAGTGACTAGCATGCAGAAATATTTCTTTGATTATGTAGATAAATTGGCAGACCAGTCTTCCTCTCACTTGGATAAGGTGTCAGAACTCCAACAGTTGAGTGGGTGCATCTATAAAGCCAATATGGAAGAGCTGAAAGATTGGGTAGATGCGGTTAATAGTCTAGCCAAGGATCATTCCTGATGGCTCATTAGATATACAAATGTCCATATCAATAGACATGAAGATCTTATCCCAATCATCACAGCTGTCACCGCCTATAGGGCGAAATTAGATAAGGGGAAGAAAACAAAAGCATAAATATATTCCCTCTTATACTAAATTTTGATAGAGCTTGTAATGGATAAACATTTGTTTGTCATTTCTGGTTAGGGAAGTTGAATCATTTCGATTACCCCTTTTTGTAACGGTTAAACTCTGAGATCTATATGTACTATTTTGAAAATCAATAGAAAGGTCGGCTAAATTTTGGTGTGAAGAACTTCATTTTTGCTGAGTCAAATTTGTTCATGTCTGAATGCTAATGTTTTAACTGTTCCATTGCATTTATCTTTCTGTCAATTTGAATGTTTCTTTAAAATTGGATTTACAATTCAAGATTAAACTGAAGTTTTGTATTATGATTTGATATAGTTAATTGAAGGGAAATTTGGGTGTTGTCCATAGATTATGAGAAATGTTCTTATGAAATAGATTGATTCATCTTTGTGATGTTATCATCGATCTTTCAGTTTTGCATTTGTATCTTCATTATTTACCCTTGCATTACCAATTTTAGGATCTTATATGATTTATAAAGTCTTAAGACTGGCTAGATAGAAAGCTGAATCTATTTGCCTGAGCTAGTTCTTGTCTAGGCCTAGTTTGGATTACCTCTTCTATTCTTAGGTTAAGAACAAACCCTCATTAAAGTAGGAAAGAAAAAAAATCATTGAATATTAATCACTTAAGGGAGCTGTACCTTCAAATTCAGAGGGAAATTAGTTATTTGGTTACATTTCCCAACTGTTGTATTCAATTGTTTCTTTAATATATGGGTGTTTTAGAGTTGAAGTGAAAAAGAACAATCTATTTACCAACACACCGGAAGCCAGTTACATGATACAACTTTGGATCTAGGTTTTTTGGGTCTTGAAACTAATTTTGTAAATTTCTAAATGAGGAGTACAGTCAAATTGTGACTGCACCCCTAGGTACACAGTCAAATTTTGACTATGTACCTAGGTCTCTGCACCTGCAAAACTCATAAGGATGTTGATGCTAGTCTGACGGTTCTACCTTCATTGTCAATCAAATGAATACTTGTGCCTACATATATAAAAATAGATGTGTGTGTTGTGGCTATATAGGAATTTTCCTTAGTCAACCCCTCATTTTGGTGATTCCCACCTCCACAAATAATCGTTAGGAAGATGATAATGTATTGTGATTTGTGAATCTAGAGTATGTCTAGAATGCTAAATGATGCAGAAGTAAATGCCTAGGATACAAGAACCCTACATGTGATAGAGTGAATCCTAGAATGTAGATGGAAAAAAACCATATCAATATGAAGTATCAAAGCTTAGATTTGAACATACAAGTAAATCATACCCTACCATGAGAGCAAAGATTACTCCTATCCATCTTCATGGTCCTTTTGAAACTTTGTCATAAGACTAGGAGAGCTATTGGAAATGCTTGAAGACTTGATGGAGATTGAAGTAGAAAACTCACACTTCAAAGAGGTGTCACCAACTGGAAGCTTCCACCTTGTAATTGATTGTTTTTTAGATTGGGGATTTCACCTTGCTATTTATTTCATCCTATATTGTTTACAATGAGGTGAGGGTATCTTTTATAGTGATCTTGCATCAAAATTAAGTTGGCCGAGATCGGATCCATAATCAAACCATAAGGTTGTGATAGGTCCTGCCCTAGATCTGGGCACATTCCACCAGGGGTACAATTGAATTTTGACTAAACCCCCCAGGGGTGTAGTCAAAATTTGACTACACCCCCCTCAAAATGTTTGCATTTTTATTTGTGGGAAATTTTGGGGAGAGATTGCGAGATTCAGGACATCATCTAATTCCGATGAAAGGTGTGATCTAGTAATGAAATGAATGTTTAAATTGGATGAAAATAGAGGAGGATTATTAGGGATAAGATCCTACCCCAATTTTGCACACATTAGGGAGAATTAGGAAAGATTTATGGAGATTTAGGGAAGTTTAGGGGACCCATGTTTGAATTAGGGACCACTAAGTGTGTTTACAAACCTTTAATGCAATCTATAATGAAAACACACTAAAGTAGGTGCTAAACAATCATTAAAGTGTAGAGCACATTAGGTGCTTAAAATTTAGGATCATACAAACCTTAAAAAAATAATTATTAAGGTTAGACTTCCCTATCCCCTAGGGAGGACAATTGTTTTTGGAAAAAGGATCAAAAAGGAAAGTTTTCTATTAAATCAACATACACACTATTGTTAAAGAGTGACAATGCACTAGATTGCTGGAGAAAAGTTTGGAATCCTCAGTTGATTCCTAAGATCATTTTTTTGTTGGATGACCATGCATAACAAAATCCTAACTCAAGACAACCTCATTGAAAGAGGATACCTATTCCCCAATAGGGGCATTCTTTGCAAACAAGAGGAAGAGACTATTCATCATATTTTGATGCATTTTCAGTTTTCTATGCACTTACGGGAGAAAGTGATGGTTAAACTTGACATACCATGGGACAATAACAATAGAATTAAATAGAAAATGGAGCGGGAGCGAGAGCAATGCGGGGAGAAAGAGGGAAGCGGGAATACTTGCACAGGAAATTCAAATTTGTCCACGGAATCGGATTCCGTAGGAGATGCAGGTCCTTCTACCACAGAGGGCTCCACTGACTCTGTTGGTAGTGAGGACGGTAAACTGCAAGGGTTCATGGGAAATGGGGACCCAGGTGGGGGCTTGTACTAGGAAAATGGACAGTCAAATGGGCTTCCATTTTTAGTGTAAAACCTTCAGGTAAGTGTGTACACCCGCCTGTAAGGAATATATCTAACATCTTTGAGGGCAGATATGCTATTGCTATTCCTGATCAAGTTATAGATCATAATATTAAAAAAAAAAGGAAAATGCTCTGGTTGGGAGGTTTATTGGGATTAGACCTAATATTGAAGTGATTAGAGTTTTTGTTGATACAATATGGAAACTAAAAGGCCAAGTCGAGGTGATAGCCATGAATAAGGGCTTTGTTTCTTTCTTTTTTTTCATGTGAAGAAGATAGAACACAAGCCATCTGTAGTGGTCCGTTGAGTATAGGAAAAAATACTATGATATTACAGAAATGGTACCCTAACATGGCCCTTCATGAGGATTTCATAGTCCAAGTCCTTGTCTGGGTGAAGCTCCCTGGGCTACCTATGGAGTGCTGGAATGAAGACATATTTTCTGGCATAGCTAGATCCTTTGGAGAACTTCTTTCTATTGATCCGGTCACGGATTCAAGAAGAAGACTAACACATGCCAAAATCTACATAGGTATTATTCCAGATGTTGATATGCCAGAAGAGATAGAGTTGGAGTCAAGATTAGGGAAATGGACCCAAAAGATTGAATATGAGTCAGTCCCTTTTGCTTGCTTTAGATGTATAAAAATGGGTCATTGGGCAAAGAAATGTCCAATGAATAAAGTCAAGAAAAATCAATAGAAAAAGGAATGGAAGCCAACTGGAAAACACAGAGAACCATCAGAAGAAGAAGCCAGTATGGAACTCAAAATCACAGAGAAAAAAATAGAAGAGAAAGCTGGGAAATCTAAAGAAAAAGAGAAGGAAGGGGAAGAAAAAGGAGAAGCACAGACCAACCTAGAGAAAGTTGTGACAGAGAAATCAAAAGAAGAAAAGTCCAAGGATTAGAAGGAGACAGTTAATGACATTGATCTAGCTGAAATGATAGACTTTTTCAAAGATACTCTAGATGATGAGAATAATGATATTAGTAATCTCCAAGATGAAAAAGACAAAATAGCTTAGGAGGATAATCAGTATACTACACAAGAAGTAGAGGATCCATCAAGAAGGCAGGGAGAATAGGGAAATCTTTATGAAAACAACATCTTCTTAGATGCCCAACAAGATATTGTCTTGGGTCCTGGACTATCAGAGATGACACAAAACTCATTAAAGGAGGAAAAGAAAAACTCAGAGGAAATAGATAAAGTGAAATGGGGGGACCAAGAGGAAATAGATAAAATCCTCAAGAAACAAGACAAAACCATTCAGGTTGAAAAAGCTAAAAAAAAGAAGGGCACAACAACAAAAGGTCATAAGAATGCAAACAATTACCAACCAGATGTTGGATAATGCCAACTCTCACCACCAGAAAGACCACCAAGTTCTAGAAAGAGAAATCAAGAGGCGGCTAGAAATATAGTAGATGGAACTCAGAAAACTATTACCCAGCTGGGTATTACCAAAAAGAAATGAAGATTATATCTTGGAACATAAGAGGGTTAAATAACTCTCACAAACAGGATCTTATGAGAAATATGGTTAGAGATAACAGACCGGATATCATTCTCATCTAGGAGACTAAGATGGCTAAGGAAAAAGTTGAAAAGCTTAAATACTATAGAAATAATTATTGTAGTGGAGGAAGTTCGGAAGGAGCCTCAGGTGGTATTGCTACTTTTTGGAATGGAGATATCATTGAAGGTGATATTCTCATACAAGAAAGTAATATGGCTTGTATTAGATTTCACCATACCAAGGAGGGAACTTGTTGGATCCTTACTAATATTTATGCCCCTAATACAAAAAACGGGAGACTTTCCTATTGGATTAAACTGGATCGGGTCATGAAGTCTTTTGAGAAAGATAACTGGCTTATTATGGGGGATTTCAATATCCCTCTCAAGGAAGATGAAAAAATTGGTGGTTCGCAACCTAACTTGGATAGCAGGATTGACCTGATGGATTTTATATCCAGACAAGCTCTTTCTGATATTGATCTCCAAGGTATCAACTACACCTGGTCTAACCGGAGAGTAGGTGATGATTTGATCTAGGTAAGATTAGAAAAAGCTTTAATTTCTGATGATTGGTTTCAACATTATAATTGTTCCTTGACAGCTTTTATCAGAGTTGGGTCTGACCACTACCCATTATCTTTTATTGCTGATTCCATAGCTAGAAGTAAAAACTATCCTTTCAGATTTGAAAAAATGTGGACTATTGATCCTGATATGTATTTCAAAATTAGTGAATGGTGGAAGATTAAGATAGAAGGACACACTATGTACAGGATGACCTACAAACTGAAACATGTTAAAGATAATATTAAGAGGAGGAATAAAGAAACTTTTGGCAATATTTTTTCTTCTAAGTCAGACATCATGACTAAGCTTAAAGAGGTCCAGGATTCTATTCAAAAGGAAGGGTACATTAAAGTTCCTAAAGAGCAAGAAACTGAAATCTTGAGAAAATACCATGACATTGTGCACAAGGAGGAATTTTTTTGGAAACAAAGATCTAGAAACACTTGGCTTAGAGAGTGGGAAAGGAACACCAAGTTCTTTCACATGATGGCTACTAAGCATAAGGATGATAATATAATATCTAAACTCAAAGTTGAAGATAGAGAAGTGGAGAAAGAGGAGGATATATCCAAGGAAGAAAAAGCCTTCTTCTCTAATCTTCTTTCCCAGGATGACCAGCTTGACCAGAACTTTCAAAGCACTCTTCTAGAAAGTATACCCAAAATTTTGACAGATAATGACAATCACTTTCTGTCATCTATCCCCTCTAATGAAGAGATTAAAGTGTCTATCTTTTCCTTTGAAGGAAGTAAATCTCCGGGTCCTGATGGATTTCCTATGTTTTTCTTTCATGATTATTGGGCTATCATCCATAAGGATATTACTGATGTTGTTAAAGAATTCTTTGGTTCTAAAAGAATTCTCAGAGAAATGAATGGAACTTTCATAGCTCTTATTCCAAAAAAGGCAGGGGAAAATACTATGGATCTCTTTCGGCCTATCATTCTATGTAATTCCTCCTACAAAATTATATCTAAAGTTATCACTTCTAGGATTCTAAAATTGCTCCCTAAGATAATTGCTCACCAACAAAATGGATTTATACTGGGAAGGCTAATTTTAGATTCTATCATAACTTTCCATGAGAATATTCACTCTTTGACTATGGCTAGAAAAGAAGGTTTCATTCTGAAGATAGACCTCTCAAAAGCTTATGACAGAGTGGACTGGAATTTGTTGCAGAATAATTTGAGAACATTTGGATTCAACTCTTAGTGTATTAAACTGATAATGCAGCTGGTGTCTTCTCCCACTTTCTCTGTTCTTGTGAATGGTTCTCCTTTGTCCTTCTTTAAATCTTCCAGAGGTTTAAGGCAGGGAGATCCTCTATCTCCAGCTTTGTTTGTGATTATTGCAGAATGCCTGGGTAGATACATTGAAAGCACTGTTAGAAAAGGGGATCTCAAAGGGCTAAAACCATCCTCCTCAAATTATGTTTGCTCACATCAGCAATTCATGGATGACTCAATTTTTATGGGGGAAGAAACTATAAATGAATCCAAGAACCTTAGAAAGATCCTCAACAATTATGGTAAGGCTACTGGCCAGAGCATCAACTAGAATAAAAGCTTTATTTATTTTATTAATAATCCTAAGTACAAACAACATAAGATAAGTAGAATTATGAACTGCCAAATTGGGGAGCTCCTTGCTACCTACATGGGGCCCCCCCTTGGGAATGTCCGTCCTGATTCCTTTTGGAGCTCCCTAGTGGACAAATTTCATAAGAAACTTGTAGGATGGAAAGGAGCTCTACTCAATCAGGCTGGCAAAATTCAACTTCTCAAATCTTCTCTTTAGAGTATGCCGACTTATGCTCTTAGCCTTTATAGGATACCCAACAAATTTGCTGAGGCTATTGAAAAAATTCAAAGACACTTCCTTTGGAATGGTGTTGAAAAGACTAATAGATTTTCTCTTATTGCCTGGGACAAAGTTTGTAGGCCTAAATCCAAAGGTGGCTCGGGAATAAGGAAAATAAAAAGAATGAATGAAGCTCTCATTGCCAAACTTGGATGGAGTGGTTTTACCTTGAATGATGAATGGAATTCTATTTGGCATAGTAAATATAACAGGAATTCTAATTCTATCAATGAGTTTCTTAAAACTGAAAACATTCTGATGGGATCTTGTATATGGAAGAATGTGATTAATGCCAAAAATACCATTAGGAAAGGTGTGAAGTGGAAAGTAGGCAAGGGGAACAGAGTGGATTTCTGGGATGATATATGGATCGGTAACCATCCTCTTGCTATGAACAATGTTTGGGGTCCCTTTGCTGAAATATGCAAAAATGAAATAGGTACTAAGGTCATGGATTATAGAAGTAATGGGAAATGGAAGGATTTAACTTTTGTGGATGATGCCCTTCTTTCTTTGAATATCACCCTCAATGCTATGATTCTAAACTTGGAAGAAGATTCTTTGATATGGAAACATACTACGAATGGGAGTATCACTGTGGGATTTCCCTATAATCTCAATTATGCGAACAATGAAAATCCTTTCTGGGCCAAGGCTTGGATCAAAGGGATAACCCCTAAAATCAACATCTTTTTCTAAACCATGATTCAAAACAAAATCCTCACTCTTGATAACCTCAAGAATAGAGGAATATATACTACTAATATGTGTGTCTTGTGCAGGAAAGAGGAAGAGACGATTAATCATCTGTTCATTCATTGCAATTATGCTAATGAGGTATGGTCCTATTGGTTGAAGGATTTTAAAATGGATTGGGTTATACCTTATGATATCCAGAACATGTTCATCTCATGGGGTATTAATACTAAGAGTGAATGCATTAGAAAGATATGGCGAATTTCCCTCCCCCATATTACTTGGGCAATATGGAAGGAAAGAAATGAAAGAATTTTTAGAGAGAATGAGACTTCCCCTAAAATTTTATTCAGGAAAAGTCAGAATATGATTATTGAGAATTTTAAAATAATTAAAATTAAAGATGTCTCTAAAGGGAAAGAGGATAATGCAATTATTAAAAACTAGGGTATTCAAATTGATGAGAAATCTCAAAGTAATAACAGGGATGAAGTGGTCTGGGAAAGTCCTCCGAAGGGATGGATTAAGATTAAATTTGATGGAGCATCAAAAGGTAATCCTGGTATTGCTATATGTGGAATGACCATCCATGATGAGAATGGACATTGTATTGTTGTGAGGGCTATTCCTATATGTGTTCAAAATAATCATATGGCCAAGGCTCTGGCTGCACTCAATGGCCTTATTATGGCTAAAGAAAATAATTATAAAAATGTCTGGCTTGAAGGGGATTCCTTGAATATTATCAAGGTTCTTAACAATATCTCCAACCCTCCGTGGATGATCAGTAATATTATTGATTGTGCCAAAACTATAATCAAGACTATGAATAAATGCATTGTGATGCATGTGTACTGAGAATGCAATGTTAGTGCAGATTGGGCAGCTAACTACGCATGTAAAAATGACCACATCTATACTTGGAATGATGTTTCCAGATTGTCGTACGATATTAAATCATTTATACATAAGGAGATGATCTATGGAAGGCAGAGAAATGAAAATCATTTAACCAAAAGAATGCAGCTAACATGAGTGATTTAAGTCCTAATTATGAGGTGTTAATCCTCTGCAATGCCACTTGGTGTTGAAATACCTTTTCATACAGATATTGGGGGCTCTGTGGAACACATTATAGGAAAGGAGAATGATGTAAAAATCAAGCACAGAGAGAACCAGAGCAACATTTTTAGTAGATACAGAATGGATGGGAGCAAGAAGAGACACGAACCTACCGACTGCAGTGAATGGAAGCAAAATGAGCAAGTTTGGGAAATTCTGTAGAAAGAAAATTTTACAGCGTACATGGAGAATCTTCGTGGGGGAAACCCTGCAATTACTACTTTTTTCATGCATAACTGGAAGAAAGGGAAGATCCATTTCAATAATCAATGGATAGATATCATTGAGGAACTTATTGCGGAGGCCACTGGTCTTCCTATGATTGGCATGAAATTCTATCGCGATCAAAGTTATTCAGATAAAGCATATGAGAGGTTCCCGGAGAATGAGGAGGAGGCTGGCAGACTTGCAAAGAAGGTAGGAGGTTTCTTCAGTCCTGCTAATATCAGCCGCCCATGGCATTTTGTTCTATATGCTACCATCTATTATCTTACCCTTGATGGGAGATTTACTAGAGCCTACAGGCACCATTTTGTTGTCTTGAATTATTTTAGGCATAATGAGGAAATGAGTATACCTTTATATCTTATGAGCTCTCTAAATGTCACTATGAGGGAGTTTTAGAATGACCCTTTTGGGGATCATGCCTCTCACCAAGGTTTAATGGTCCTCATTTATGATGTTTTAAAAATGAGGAAAATGGATAAAATGGTTGGTAAGGGTAAAATCCTTAACAATGTGGAGACAAAGGATGAAGAGTCAGGAGAAAGATTTGACGATGATACTGAGGATGAGATGAACACTATTAGCTCCAGAGGTATGGGTTGCTGGAAGGGTAGTTCCTTGAATATTTAAAAGAAAAAGTTGGAGTATGAGGAGATGAACCCTAATTTGGAGGGTTTCAAAACTGAAGATGAGGAAAACCCCAAAAGATAGAAAAAAAGGAAAGCTAGTCTTAAGAAAAAGCCTTCAGTCACCAAGAAATTGAAGAAGAACAAGGGCATCCTCATTTCCTCTGATGAGCAGGACCCTATTCATGAGAGTCTGGAGAAAAAGGAGAAGGTGGAAAAAGACAGGGATAACAAACATAGTAAGGTTGATGAAAAAGAGGGTATTCAAGAGAAGGCTAATACTGACACTATAGGGAACACTAAGGAAATCTTCAACATTGGCCCGGACCAGAAAGACAACATCCTTTATTTTGGGAGGTTTATGGCTACCATGGCTTAGGACACTGTGAATATGAAGACTGAAATCAAGGAACAAGGTAAGATTGTGAGTATGATTAAAGTTGCTACATTTGGAGAAGAGTCTATGGCTACCAGCTTGGAGAACTGGACTGAAGCCATTAACAGGGGTGAAGCCTTTAGGGAGTTGGGCACTAAAGTGTTGACAATGGAGGACAAGATTAACAAAATGAATAAAGAAGCTGAAGCCAACAATATTGAGGTGCGTCTGTCCTCCCTGGAAGGAAAAATGGAGAAAATGGATTTGATGGTCAAAAAAATATGTCAGCAAAGCTTTAATATTCTAAAAGTTTCTGTTGAGCAATGAAAGAATCTGATGGAGAGACTCAAGGCTAATAGAGGGGAGGAGAGTAAGGATTCCAAAGAGGGTCTGGGCTCTGGTATCTGCACTCATTCAAGTATAAAGAAGAAAGATATGGATCTCGAAGACATCAGAGTCTCAGTGGATAATATGGAGCTGCTCGCGGAGCAAGCGAAAGATCTGATGGAGACCATCTAGCTCCCTGTGTGCTATCTTTTGTTTTCGGGCTATCTTTTCCTCTCAGGCTATCTTTTTCTACTTTTTGGGTTTGCGGGGCCTAGGGTCCCTGTTTCTCCTTTGTATCATCTTGTAATGTCCCCGCTAGGGAACCCATAAGGAATCAGGTCTTATGACCAAAATTGCAACTATTTTTTTTTTATTTTTTTTTACATTACAATATTACTACTCCACATTTACATTCCTTAAGGTTCCCTTAATGAATTTCATTTACTAACATATTTACATTACTTATCCAAATTAAATTTCATTTCCTTTCTTTACTTTCACATTTAGAACTTAAAAGATAGGGTAAGAAAATAACATTTCATTTACAATTATATTCCTTACTTTATATTCTAATTCCATTTCTCCTTCCTACACATTGAATAACTATTCATCACAAATCACATTTCAACTTAGCATAATAATAATTTTTTTCTTTCATTGCAATAAAGAAGAGATAGAAAAGATCATTCAACATTACATTGTATAATTCCAACTTTGTTCTTTCAAATAATAACCCTTGAAATCAAGCCTAGAACTATCCCTCCCAAATAC
>MU227097.1:811075-836663 GCA_018584345.1 Thuja plicata | reverse complement strand
TATATATATATATATATGAAGAGATTTTTGTAAAGTGAAGTGTGATAGTGATGAGATGATATGAAGTAGATGGAATGCATGGATGCATTATGATGTCAGACACATGCGAGCTACAACTGGAGCTATCTAAGCATATATGATGCTTGTGTTGTTCATTTATGAGATTGATTACAACTGAACTATTTATGATTGTAAGAGCAATGTGCTTAGTATACCTTTAACATGGTTTTGTATTCCCCTAATAGGGAAATGTCCTAATGTAATATTCATCTCCTAATAGTGCTAGGTCTCCTAACCAGGACACTATATTTTTAGTACATTTTTGTGAAGACATTATTTTTTCCATTAGTATGCAAAGGGAAAATAATTTTTCAACCATCGGTAACACTACACTGAAAGACATGTTTTAGTACAAACCAAAAGTGTTAAGTTCAAGAGAAACCCGACGACATAGTTTTACAGTGCAAACCAAAAATGCTAAAGAGGAAAGTGACAAAGGAACTCGACGAGAAGACTACACTATAAATTGAAAGATTAGACAAGAGAGGAACCTGACAGAGCAAGGGAACCCAACAAATAGTTCACAGAAGGAACATCGAAAGACTTTTTGAGAAACCTAAGCATCAGACACTGAAAGTCAGTTATACCACGAGAAATGTGGATCTAACTTCCACGTCAAATAAAACACTAATGTTTTATATTTAGAGTTTTGATTTGATTTTAAACCATGTCTTGAGGGACAAGAAAGATAATTGTAATTATTTTAATCAGTCTAACTGATTAAAAATATGCAAACTAGGAGATCAAGGTCAAGTTGTAAACCTTTGATCATAGAGTTATCTTTGTAATACGTGAAACTGAATTAGGTCAATCTATTGTATAAATAGATGTGAAATCATTCATTTAAAAAAGGATGTGAGGATGAGAGTAGCCAAGGAGCACATCCATGGATCAGACTAAGAGTTTAAAGCAAGAACAATAAAAGATGAATTAGGTTATCAAGAACCAGATTCATGGCTACTGAGAAACAAAGGTATTAATCAATCACATTAGGTGATACTTTGTACATGTGATTTTAATGGATATGTAATCAACAATTGAAGATTGCATACACTCAGGTCAATGAGTATTTTTGTCTACATTCTAACAAGTGTAGCAAATAGAATAAATCCTTTCAAGAAAGGTGGATTTAACAATCCTTTGTAAATCTCTTAACTGAGTGCACACTAAATAATGTTGCTAAAGATCTTAATAGAGTAGACCTTAACCGGTCTCAACATAATACTCCTAACAGGGTAGAACATCAGAAGTGATCAAATTGTAAGCCTTAACCAACCCCTTCCAATCTGCAGATAGTGAAGTTTTGTGGGTGTCATTTCCACCGCAATTTTTACCTTCTAACAGGGGTTTTTTGCATTACCATATATTGTGTCATGTGTCATTAAATTTCACGAAGTCTTCTAGGAATGTTTACATGTTTATTAAGTTTATGAATTGATATAACTTACACAGAGATATGATAGGATAGATGGTTAGTAAAATAATGGATTACATAAAGGCTTAAGGTTAAAGAGATAAAAAAATTTAGAGGTACTGATTCACCCCTCCCCTCTCAGTACATACTTCCCATTATTTCCAACAATTGGTATCAAAGCTAGATCTCTTATTTGAAAATTTTAAAGACTTAAGAGAAAAGATCATACAATGGAGAAGTACAAGCTTGATAAAGGTATTGAGAATCAAAAGCTGGAGATACAAATATTCTATGAGAAATACAAAGTAGCTAGAATCAAGATGAGATAGTTACTGGATGAAAGAAAGATTATGGCATCTCCCTGTAACGAAACAAACTATCATGAAGAAGAGATACATGATCTATTCGAGTCATCACAATCTACATCTAGCAAAGCATCAGACACATCTAAAGAAAGCATCATAAGTTTGAATGAAATCAATCAACATCTGGCTGGATAAGTAAAATCTCTACAAATCGGTCAAGAGACACAGATGGTAAGGATGATTGATGTCATGAATAATGCTAGACAAGATGAGAAAGAAAGAACACTAGCTATTGATGACAGGAGGAAGATTACTGAAAAGCTACAAGAGAAAGAGTTAGAAATACCAAGACTAATAGAGCATCATCATGAGATCATTCTTATGAGTCAAGAGGAAAACTGAATGGATATAGAAATTATTGAAAGAATAGAAGCTATCGGTGAGCTAAGAGAAGAAAATGAAAAACTGAAGCATGAAGTAAGAATTTAGAAACAAGACAATGACATGATCAAGAGAGGTGAAGAAAGCACCAAAAGGATGGATGACTTTATGGATGGACAAAGAAGAGTCAACAACAACACCAGACTAGGATATACCAAGAATGGAGAATCACAATACCAAGCTGATCCAAAGAATGTCTATACAAATCCAAGACCAAGAAAGCAGTCATGCAATCACTCTGGAAAACCATGCCACACATCAAATGTTTGTAGGAGCAAAATGAAAGGTATTCCTAAATCCACACATTCATTCATAAGAATTGCTTATAAATGTAACAAGAAAGGACATAAAGCATATGAATGTAAGTCTGAGGTGAAACAACCAAAGAAGGAAACCTACATGGAAAAATACTGTCCTACTTGCAAAATGCATGGACACACATCTCTTGTAGGAAGAAGAAAAAGCAAGCATGGAAGCCTAAAGAAAATGAAACTGCTTATCAACCAAAAAGAGTTAGTAACTCATATGTTTGGGATTACAAGACATGGGAAAATTGCACAACATGTGGACGATTTGGACACATAGTTGCAAACTGCATGAGACAATGGATGAGAAAGTCTAGGAGTTGGACTAACCTCGGAATGGCATGTCTAAACTGTCATAAAGTTGGTCATCTAAGAAAGGACCGCAAAGACCAAGTGACAGAGACAAGAACCTTTTCCAATGGAAACACCATTGAAGACATCAGGAAGATGAGAAACAAAATGTGGAGGAAAGCTACAAACACTGATGAAGCTAGATTGAGCAATGCAAATGGTGACACCTTATCTAATGGATCTAGTGACATCACCACCCCCACCTAAGAAGAACAAGTAAGTGTGGAACTACATTATACCAAGTTATATTTTGCATTAGCTCCATTATACATTGGTAAAATGCCAAACTAGCACGATTAAAGATGCACTATGGTATTACTTATTATGATTCTGTGAAAATAATCTCATCAGTCAAAGCATACCAAAAATCATTAGTGTACATACAAATCTAAGTTGTCTATACTTACCGAGAATCATCGGTTAACACATAAAAAGTTAAGTCACTAGTTTAAACCAAGAACCGTCAGTAATTATGAAAGTTGACATGTTGTCTTCGCCATACACCAAGATCCGTTGGTAAACAATCAAATGAGTTGACACTTGTCCTGAGAATTGCGTTCTCATCTAGAATGAAATGTGTGTGCTACCCGATGACTCTGTCTTCAAACAACGAGAAGTGGGTGAGCATTTATGACATGAATTAGGGAAAAAAGTCTATAAATAGTCGACGAAACAACTCATTATTTACAAAGTGACTTGAGCGAAGAAGCATAGGGAAACCAGAGCATGAAGCGATCAGATTGAAGAGAGACTCCAACCTTGTTCACAACACTTGGAAAGATTCCCAACAGTCACAAAAGGTTGAAGTAAGTAACAACAATCACCGAGAACTCTATTTTCATTTATGGGAAAAAGCCCTAATTTATGAAATGATGGCATCAACTTCAATAACCTCCAAGATCAAGAATGCAAAGAATGCAAAGGTGAATCTAATAAAGAATACCACTTGTGAAGAACCTCATTAAAAGATTTTTCCCAAGGTTGCTTCACAACCTGACAACGTTGGTGCATTTATAGTATACCAGCTAGGGTTTTTCTCATTGAAGATGTTCGAGTATATATTCACTGCAAGATTGCACAAATAAGAGACCTGAAAGTTGAGAAAGCTTACAAGAAGATTTGAAACAATGATGGAACAATAAAAGAAGAACATAAGCACATTTAAGTGAAAGGGCTCACACATGCCCTATCATTCTCGAAGGAATTCAAGACCGAATGGATTCGGTTAGTACTGAGCAGACTGCATGACCAAAAGATGTGGCTAGATGAGCCAAAACTGATAACCGAGGATATTATACATGTTGTGACCGGTTATCCTATAATCAAGAAGCCCAAGGCACTAAAACACCCCCCTCACACCGAAATTGAAAAGATGACAGGTGCAGTTTGGGACAACAAAGGACTAAAGGTTAACACCATCAAAGATGCAGAATTAAAGTTTGGTGCATGTGTGTTAGGCTACAAGTTCTACCAATCTAGCAGGTTGAACAACATTGCATCTAGAGTAGTGGATACAACACATAAAATTGTCAAGAAGGGACTGCAGTTAGATCTTTTAGAACTTCTGCTAAGGCAATTATATGAGAACATGAGGACAATCAGGACTACAAAGTCCAACTCATGTAAGTTTGGTTCACTCATATTGTACATATTTTTCTATTTCCAAGAATCCTCCCCATCTATCGGCAATGTCAAATAGGACACTACATGAATAGTGACCATTCAAATCAGTGAACACATCAAATCACTTGGAGATAATTTTGAATCAGTCATGGATGAATACTTTGTTGGATTCAAAGAAAGAATGCATAAAAGATTGAGGATACTAGAACAACTGGTAGAAAAGTATAAAACTAAAATTTGTCTTATGGTGGACACTGCTAATACTTTTGTCAAACTAGTTGTAGATATCTTGGTTAGCACCACTTGACTATGAGGTTAACATAGATCAAGCAACCAATGCCTTTGAAGCATTGATCAGTGAACCATTGGACAAATCACAACCTAAGTTTGGAACTTATGAGGAAGCCAAGGAAAGGATTAAAATTGGCTTAATTGTGAAGAATATTGATAGGAAGAAAGAAAAAATGGTTAAGACACTGAAGAAAATGTTTTCGGTAGATGAAGAGGAAACAAAATAGATAGAAGAAACTGAGGGTTAGTCACCCATTGGTAAAGCTGAAAAGGAGAGTGACTCAGGATCCATAGAGTCTGATACACCACATCTACTACCAGCCAAGAAACCAAGGACTATTGCTGCATCTAGGACCATGAGTCAAACAACAAAGGATGCAAGTCCTTCACTGATCAAGAAAGGTCAAGTGAGGACCTATAAAAGAAAGCCTCAAATAGGGAAAAATGGCCCAACAAAAAGAAGAAAATTCATCAGAACTAAAAAAGACATAGAGGACACCGAAAAGGATGAACGATTTGTACAAGCTGAGAAGAGCAAAAATCCTAACACAATTGATGAGGTATGTGAATCTATCATCAAATGGGGTACAATAAATGATTGCAAGATTAAAAATTAGCTAACTCTAGACATCAAATACCAGAATAAGATAGAAGAAGCAATTATCACAATGATGTGTGCATTTAAATATGTTCCAATACACTTTACAGATAAGATGCCAAAAGAAATTATGAATAGATTGTCGGCAAGGTGGACATTTGCATTAAATTTTGAGAAAAAAATAAGGGAAAGAGCCCTAGTTTAAGTCATGCCACCTAAATCTAAGATGGAAGAGATTGGAGAAATGATAAAGAAACACTCCAAAAGGTTCTCACCAAAGTTAAGAGCCTACAAAGTGCTTCAAGGACATCTAATTGAGCTAGATAGTAAGAGTGAGGCTGAATGGAGAAAGATACTTGATATACCTAAAAAGGTTACAAGTCACAAGCCACAAATAGCTCTTACCGACAAGCAACAAAATAAATAAAATCAGGCTAAACTGAGCCCCAAACATATTCTTATAATTGATGAGGATGTTAATGAAGAAGCATTAAACACAACAGCTAACAAGGATATGGACACTGTAGATGAAACATGGCCCGATAATAATATCATTGATATTACCGGAGGAGATCCTGCAGATGAGGTACAAAAAGATGAAGATGTCACTGTTATCACAGACCAAACCAACGAACATGACACAACTACAGATTTTGCACAAGTAGACACACCAAGACAAATACCACTATTGATACAAGCTATCAATATCATGTTAGAGAAGGATAAATCCCCTGACAAGGATGCAAGCATACCAGAAGATAAGGGTAATGATGAAAATAAAGATACAACTGATGAACAAATAGTCATCGATGGAGAACAAAATGTTATAATTGTAGATCATACACAAAAAGATGGAGATCACACCGAAAAGTATGCACAAATGAAAGACACAGATGAAGTGCAAAAAGAGAAAAGTGAACAAGATAAGCTAGTTGATACCACTCCTAAGGACATCGAAGGAGATGTTACAGACACACCGAAGGTTGATGAGGAGACATCCACACACAATCAAAAGGAAAAACCCAAGCAACAAGAAAAAGGTATAGCACCACTGAAGCCTTCATCCAGCACATCAAACCAAGCAGAAAAACTTGCTATGGTACTACATACAAGTGCATCTCACAAAAAGAAGAAGAAAACCAAGAAGAGAAAGTTAGAAGTAACACTTGAAAAAATCATTGAGATACACAAGTGTGATCCAACTACTGTGGATTATGAATCTCTTCAAGAATATGGAGAAATTTGTCAAAGAAAAGCTTTACAAGAAAACTTGGAAAAGAGCACAAAAACTCTCTAGTGTTGGAAAATACAAGAGATATCTTACACCAAATAGTTCCTGACATTGATCTTGATCACAATTCCCCCATTCTAGATCAACTTTCCATTCTAACCGAAGCCATCATAAATCAAAATGTGGATGCATAAAAAGCCATTGAAGAATGAGCAGAGAAAAATTATCAGTACAAATTAACTGAAGATATCAGCCAAGAAGAGGCATGAAATAAGGTAAATCTTTCCGAATTAGAAAAAAAATTAGACCTTATTATTTCAAAAGAATTAGCCTTAATTCAGAAGTTGTGCACCTTAGAGAAATTCACTAAGGATATTAGTGATAAGATAGAAAAGATAGATTCTGATCTAAATGCGAGTGCACAAGGTCTAACCATAGATGACAATGCAATCAAACTGCATTATGAAAAGATTATAGAAATCAAAAGGTTGAGACAAGAAATTTGGGAAGTAGAATCATAGTTTAGAGATGAGGTTACCGAGCTACAGACTCAACTATTGCCAAACCTTACACTTCTACAACAACACATGACTTTGGAAAGACAACTAATTGCCACCCCTGAGATGTCTGTAGCAGACATAATCTATGATATGCATGTCAAGATTACACTAGAGCACATGGCTCCTGAGAAACTCAAGGAGAAATGGGAGAAAATGATGGAAGATTTGAAGAATTCCCATTCCCATATTTTTGATATGTTGTAAGTATACACCTTTGCCCTTACTATCAAAAAAGGGGGAAAATGATATGTACATAACATATAGTAAAAAGGGGAAAATGATGTATAATACAAAAGGGAAAAAATGATATGAAGATGAGGTAAAAAGGGAATATAGTATAAAATTCAAGTATACATGAATATATTTATACTATGTCAGCATATACATAGGGGGAGTCTTAAATGACAAGATAAACACATGGTGTACATACTACATAGTTTAGTATTTTGCACATATTAGCTTTTGATACTAATGTCAAAGGGGGAGATTGAAGATATTATTTTTGCCATTAGTATGCAAAGGGAAAACAGTTTTTGAACCATCAGTAAAACTATATCGAAAGACATGTTTCAGTAAAAACCAAAAGTGTTAAGTTCAAGAGAAACCCGACGACACAGTTTTATAGTGCAAACCAAAAATGTTGAAAAGGAAACCGACAGAGGAACCCAACGAGCAGAATACACTGTAAACCAAAAGAGTAGACAAGAGAGGAACTTGACAAAGCAATGGAACCCGATAGACAGTTTACAGAAGGAACACCGAAAGACTTTTTGAGAAACCCGAACATCAAACACCGAAAGTTAGTTATATCCTGAGAAATGTGGATCTGACTTCTACATCAAATAAAACACTTATGTTTTATATTTAGAGTTTTGATTTGATTTAAAACCATTTCTTGAGGGAAAAACAAGATAATTGTAATTGTTTTAATCAGTCTAACTGATTAAAAACATGCAAACTAGGAGATCAAGGTCAATTTGTAAACCTTCGATCATAGAGTTATATTTGTAATACATGAAACTAAATTAGGTCAATCTATTGTGTAAATAGATGTGAAATCATTCATTTCAAAAAGGATGTGAGGATGAGAGTAGCCAAGGATCACATATATGGATCAGACTAAGAGTTTCAAGCAAGAACAACAAAAGATGAATTAGGTTATCAAGAACCATATTCATGGCTACTGAGCAACAGAGGTATTAATCAATCACATTAGATGATACTTTGTACATGTGATTTTAATGGATCTATAATTAGAAATTGAATATTGCATACACTCAGGTCAATGAGTATTTTTTTTCTAAATTCTAACAAGTGTAGCAAATAGAAGAAATCCTTTCAAGAAAGGTGGGTTTAACAATCCTTTGTAAATCTCTTAACTGAGTGCACACTAAACAGTGTTGCTAAAGCTCTTAATAGAGTAGACCTTAACCAGTCTCCACTTAATACTCCTAATAGGGTAGAACATCAGAAGTGATCAAATTGCAAGCATTAAATGACCCCTTCCAATCTTCAGATAGTGAAGTTTTGTGGGTGTCATCCCCACCTCAGTTTTTACCTTCTAACAGGGGTTTTCTGCGTTACCATATCTTGTTTCATGTGTCATGTATCATTACATTTCATGAATTATTCTATGAATGTTTACATGTTTATAAAGTTTATGAATTGATATAACTTACACAAAGATAGGATAGGACAAATGGTTGGTAATACAATGGATTACATAAAGGATTAAGGTTAAAGAGATAAAAAGTTTTAGAGGTATTGATTCACCCCTCCCCTCTCAGTACATACTTCCCATTATTTCCAAAAATTTGTGGGTACCATCCCCACCGGGGTTTTCCCTTGGCCAGGGTTTCCTCAACAAAAATTCATGATGTTATGAGTTATGTGTTGTGTGCTTATGTTGTTTTCATTTCAGTAATTATATGGTTAAGTTGGAATTTATTAAGTTCATGTTTAAAGTGTTGTAATACTGATTCACCCCCCCTCTTAGTATTACTTAATCCTAATAGTTGATTCCACCAAAATCATCTCTACCAGGACCTATAGTGGCATTTAGTTAGGGACCTATGCTAAATATATCATAACGACATATGAGCTTGAGAAGACCAAAGCTAGAGTGTTCTAGCTAGAAAGGAAAATCGAGGACGACGAGGAAGGAAATTATAAGGAACTTTTCAAGTTCCTAATAGAGGACTAGTTTGTCATGCTGCATCAAGTGAGATGCAACTTAAAGGGATATAAATGGGGATAGATTCGCTTTTGTTGTTTATTTTCTCTATTGTTAACAACCATCTTGGAGATAATATGAAGATTGTTAAAAAAAATTGGTTTTTAGTTATGATATTGTTAGTAGTTTTGTTATGTTTACTAGGTGGCCCTTTTATCATATTTATATTAGCATAGATGATATACTAGATATGATTTATAGAGAGTATTATTCTTTTTTGATGATTTGGATGATCATTACGTTTTGATGCTTTTGATGTTAATAGTTAGCGATTAATGTGTTGTAATTGCCTCTCTGCTGACTGAATGCCCTCTATGTTGTTGAATCAACATGACAAAACCCTAGTTCTTGTTGCTTTTGATATAAAAAAAATTTCCAGTTGTGTTGGAAATTCCTTGATCCAATATGATGAGATCCAAGCTAGTTTTATTAACTTGAAATCAAGTGTGTGAGAACGTGACAAACATTATATTCAAAAGAAAGAAAGAAAATGCATTACACTAATAATAGAACTCTTTCAAGGATGATAAAGTAATCTTATAATGCAATAAAATATATGTAAATAAAATATGTGCTCATAACAGGATTACAATTTCATTCTTTTATTATTGACCTAGTCAAACAAGATCCAATTAGTTTGCAATATTTTTTACCCCAAAAATAAATTTCAAAGAATATTTCATTTGTAAATTTAGGAGAGCCTTCCAAAAAAATATAAAATTTCTAAGAAATTTCTCTAATTTGAGCTCTTGAGAGAAGATTTACAAAAAACATTAATTTTCAAAGATATGATTTCGCCCTTATTATTTGACATCAAAATAAAAAATGTAATGAGTAGAACCTCTCTAAGAGTTTTCTATAAATTTATATATTTTTTAAAACATGGTTGATTTATTACTAGAATTAAGATTTATAAAAATCATAAAATCATCATAACTCGCTTAAAAATGATGATATAATCTTGGAGGAAATTGGTTTATCCTAATTTGCTCTTTCTTAATCTTACTTAGATAAATTATTTTTTTTAGTTTTTCTATTATGGTAGTTTCCCGCTCCCACCTTGCCTTTATAGGAAGGCTATTGTAATATATGTAAAATATCAATTAAGCAAACAATTATTTATCATCCTCTTATGGTTGGTTATCTCCTGTTGTGATCTAGAAGACTGCAACTTCATGGTGATTTCCTATCATCTCCTGCATGGTATCAGAGTAGGCTTCTTTAATTTAAGGTTAAAAGGGGAATAAAGCACCAATCGGTGCCCTTGATTGTTCTATTGTAGATACTTTGCTCAATACAACATTATTTTACAAACAAATTTATTGACTCAACCCAACCAAAATCTACTTCCTATATTTATTGGTGGTCAAATTCGCATTGGTTTCAATAGATCACCGATGTGTCTCTTATCTATTTGATAGATTCACTTATTATATCCAATGATAATCTTCACTCGTTGGCATTATAATCAAACTCATTTTCCTCTAATTTTGTACAACAATCGTAAATCCTATTTGTTGAGAAAATGGTTGGTTATTTTTCCTTTGCAAAGACTTAAGAATAGTGATATTTGTTTTTGTTAGTAGCAATATATATAAATGATATATTTTTTTTATCACGAGTGTAATTTAAATTTGCAACAGTTTCTCGTTTGATGCACTGCAAATACTACATTTCTAGCGATATACTCCATTGAAGGGGAAATTTTCATACTTCTAGCAATGATATGTACTAATTGGAGGCTCTTTTTTCTTTTTCTTTTTGCAAAAATGATCATCTATTAATAGAACTAATAAAGTTTATAGTTAGTTATTTCATTTAGGGAAGTGAAATTCTTTGATTTGGAGTGATATTTTAAAGTCTTCATTTAATATTTCTGGGTTAGGTTTTTTTAATGTGCATTAAGGAGGTTTCGGCCCATCTGTGTTTTGTGTAGTTTTTCAAGGTACTAAAGTCCCATATTAGCAACACACTAAATTATAAGAGCTTAAAATATCCCATGACCCTCTTAAAGTATTGTGAGCATAGGATCATATGGCTTTGAGCCTCTCCCTCATGTTCTTGGTGACCATTCTTGGCAGAATGTTGTCTTGGTGTTGTGTGGCTTATGATAAGCCTTTGATTGTGCATGTACACTCGAGGTGATACAACCTACTAGTTTATTGTACTTAATTTTGTGGTGACTTACTATTTTATAAATTTGGAAATTGGCCCGACACAAAAAAATATGCACTAAATCAAGTTTTGTTTTAGCCCCATAGGCTAACTTTTAAGCAAGCTCAAGTGCAAATTTCTTTAGTTTATTGGTTCTTTTTAAAGTATAAATTGTTTACTCACATGGAAAAATCAAGGTTTAAAATTTTGATCCCTCACAAATATCACACTTGGAAGGTTAAAATGCAATGGATACTTTCTTCGAAGGGTTTATGGTCCATGATGAATGAGGAACAACCTAATTTCACAAAATAATACACGAAATTCACACATTGGAGTAAGTGTGATGAGACGATGGGATTGATTTTACTCCATAGCTTAGAATAATTTTTCTTTCACATTGAAGACCACACAACACCAAAAGAGGTATAGGATAAACTCAAGGAGATTTTTGGTTCAGTTAATGAAATTTGGGCAATGTGGTTATAAGTAGTGATAAAATCACTTTCCATTGATACTTTTCCTTGAATTGAAGACTTTTTGGTCAAATTTAAATCCTCATGTTCTCAATTGATTGGGTGTGGAAAAGATGAGACTAACAAGGATCGTATTTTTCTAGTTTTGTCAAAATTGATGGGTGTTTTCTCTTATTTTGCCACTTCTTTCTATGTCACTATGGAATGGTTAGGTGATCAATTTGTAATGCCATCATTTGAGTTTTTGTTTTGAAAATTTGACAAGGTAATACTCCAAAAATTTTCAAAATGATGTCACAAATTCTCATGCATTAGTTGTCATTTCTCCTAAAGAAAAAGGGAAGAAAAAGAATTAACACAAGCCCAAATCTAGTGGGTCTTCCAAGACAACTCATCAAAATAGTATAATCCTAAGAAGGAGAAACAAAAAGGGAAATTCACGAGTTAAAGGAGCTACTCAACAAGTATAATATTTCACTGCCCTCATCTAGTTCTTCTACCAAACATGATAGTTCAAGGGACCTAAAGACAATTCCCCTAGTTACAAGGAAAAGAGTCACACCTTTGCCATAACTCATTCACATAGGAACATTGGTTGGATCCTTGATTTAGGAGCATCAAAACACATTGTGAGTTCACTTGACTACATGGTGAACTCGTCAATATTTGGCTTAAGGATAGTTTCATTACAGGTCCATACAACTTGGATTCACATTTAGCTTTAGCTTTGGGAGACATACTTGGTGGTATTTATCTCCTCTTTGATGATAGTTTTAGCACAACTATTTCCACATCACATTTGTCTTTGGAGATTGATATTGAGGAGTTCCCATCTTCCCTTGATTCTTCACACTTCTTTTGATCGTGGTTATGTGATGAATTGGTTGTGCATGGAGACATCTAATTAGTTTTCTAAGATTCCTATTTGTAAGCTTCCTCTTTTTAGTTGGACAGGGAGTGGTTTCTTCATCATACTGTGGATTTTTTTTTTCCTAAGGAAATATGTGTTGTTTTCATGAATTGGATCACTTTTTTTGGCAGACATTCTTTATCAATATTTGAGCTTCTTCATTATGGGGGGGATCTTGTCTCTATTTTTCCTACCTATGGAGGGATACTTGATTATATATACATGATGTATGTAATCCTTGAGTGGGTATGCCTGAGTCCTCCATGCACCATTCATGCATAATCTTATTTATTCATTTTCTGTCTTTTGAAGATGAGTTTTCTCCCATGTGGTTTTCTCATTTTCTCTTCCTGTGAGAGATTTCTTTGCATTTTCATTGTACATGGGTACCTAAATGGTTGTGTAGTTAGGACCCATATTGAATTTTGCATAATAATTCTTCACTCTAAGTTGAACTCAAGGGGGGGTGTTGGAATAAATTGGTTTATCCTAATTTACTCTTGCTTGAGCTTACTTAGGTAAATTGTTTATTTGGTTTGTTCTTTTATGGTAGTTTCCCAATCCCACCTTTCCTTTATAAGAAAACTAGTGTACACTATGTAAAATATCAATTGAGAAAGCAATCATTTCTCTTGCATCTCATTATTTCATCCTTTCGTGATTGGTTGTCTCCTATTGTGATCTAGACAACTACAACTTCATGGTGATTTCCTGCCATCTCCTACATATAAACTTAATTTTTGGACTAAAGGCTCCTAGTACGATCCCTAACTTGCAGTAAAAAAATATAGGAAATTTTGAATCCATTTGAGAGATATGGTGTGATATTTGCAAACCATAGAGTATTACCTTCAACTTGATTTGCACAAGGCTAGTCTTGAAATTTAGAACAAACAATAGAACAAGTTTAGGAACACCTCCAAAAATATAGATCTAATAAGGATGTGTATTTTACCGGGCATGTCAAAATGTGAATTATTTGAAATGCAAGATCCAAATTCACAATCCACATCACCACAAAACCAAATCTGAGATCTATGCATAAAATCAAATGATAAATAGTAATGTTAATTCAAAGACCGTAGGAGAATCCATTGGCACTTGAGACTTTATTCAACATTGTGTGGATATTTTCTCAGATTTTCTTGTATAACTTTGATATCATTATGATAGTATGAAGGCTTGATGCTTGTTGATGGTTGCTTAAGATATTAACTCTTGATAGATATTTAATAAATTGATGATAGTGTAGATACTCAAAATTGAAAGGTGTAAAATGAGTGAATGAAGTCTTATTTATATGCCTCACATCATATTTGAGAAATGACACAGATTAAATAGAAAAATCAACGGTTAAAAAAAATTAAGAGAAGGTAAGGCTTGCAATGCACATGAATTGATGAGGTGGAAGGATAAGAAAAAGTGTAAATGCATAGAGGAAATAAATAAGGTATTAATTTTATTTATTTAGGGTGGGAAGAACTAAATAAATATTTAAATTTATTTAATTTGAGAGGGAAGTGTTAACTAATTAACTAATTACATATTTTTTTATAAATTACATAATTATAGAAGACCAAAAGATGAATTGATTAAATAATTAAATTATTTTATTAATGTAGAGGAAAAAATAAAGGATGATGGAAGCCCTTTATATTTGAAAGGTTTGGGGAAGGTAAGATTTTCCCCCTAGCCCCACATTTACAAAGGAAAGATCCAAATTGATTAACCACAAGAAAATGGTCAATGTACACATGAATCAATCGATTGGAAATAAGAAGAAAGAGGAAAACCTTACATTCTTGGTTTATGGGGGTGGAATGAGAGAAATGAGAGGGAATGTGTAATAGAAATGAAAAGATTAAAACCTTGATTGAAATGAATTGAAGACAAATACTAACCTCAAAATATAGCAGATCTAGAAATTGTTGTTTTTTGATGTTTGTATTGAGTTTTTGGAACTTTTGCAACCGGATCTGGAACAGAAATACAGAGAAGGAGAAAACCCAAAAAAAAATTTATTTTCTATGCTAGGTCGACCTTGACCCAGATGTAGGTCAACCTTGACCCATTTATGATGACCTTGACCTGCGCTGCTCTGACGGAAATTATGTCTGTAGATCCCAAAATTTTGCTGAAAAGGGTATCCAAATATGCTTTGTAATTTGTTGTTCCGTACATGTACCTAAAAGAAAAATGGTTTTTTTTTGTTGGGGGGGGGAGGGGTTTGCCTTGGTCAAACCCCAGTTTTGGAATTAACCTTATAATTGAATTGAAATTGCAGTAATAAAAAAAGTAAATAGAAAAATTCACCTCACTTATGTTGAAATCCTTGTGGAGGATTCAAATCCTTGGATCCACAAGTATGGATGCTCCAAATGAATGTATAATTTAGGATGTAGGATGTAGGATGTCTCAAATCAATTTCATTTATATCTTCAACGCCAATCTTGAACGAATCTTGGAAAAGGAAGAAGCTTGCATGGATGTGGATGGAGAAATCTTCAACAAGAGGGCTCCATAGAGCTTGAATCCTTCAATGGATACCAATGGATCTCCTTGATGAATTGGATGCTTGAATTCTTGAGTGCTTGAATGTGTAGATGATCGCTTCAATGGATTATGTGTGGATGATCATGTTCTTTCGTGTGTATGTCTTATGTCTTCCGTCTTAGAAAATGAGACGAGAAAGGATTCCTTATATACAAGTCTAGGACACAAACTTCTAGAGAGGCTGACATAGGAGAATTATATACCACTAGAAGTGGACCTATAGTAAATATCTTTTTAAGAGTTGTTACTTCAGAGTTTGAAATAGCCGACCTGGAAGCAAGAAATAATTCTTTCCAAACCCCGACATCCAAAAATCACTGAAACTTGAAATTTAGACCCTAGGTCAGGGTCAAGGTTGACCTTGACCTAGGCCAGGGTTGAGGTCGACCTTGACCCTAAGGTCAAGAACCTCAAATTTGAAGAACAGGATATCAAAAATAGGCCGAAGAAGTGGAAAATAGAGCAAAACATGGGAAAAGCCAGATCCAAGTCAATGACCCATTCAAGGTATTTGAAATGACCCCAAACCACTTACTTGGAGGGATAAACTAGTCCAAAATGGAAGTGCTTTCATTTTCCAATGATACATTTAGCCCCCACTTTAGCAAGAGTATAGACACGATGCAAACTCTTGGTAAAGGAGATCACAAAGAAAAGATAATCTTATTTCAATCAAAGGGACAAAGCAATCCTCAAGCCCCCAGGGACTCAAGTCTTTGTAAACCCCAATATTACAATAAGAGATACATCGCCAGTCAAAGAAAAAGAGAGAGAGGGTGTGATTACCTTGCCTAATGAGAACCTATGTCCCATTGTGAATCACACAAGGAAACAGTTCAACTGGAAAGATGGAGTTGAACCACCTAGTGAATGTGGCTACTCACTAGTCAACCCATCAAGGATTTACCCTTAGGAAAATTCTATTCCAAAAGAGCAAAGCCAAAACATAGAGAGATCTAGTCTTAAGGACACCTTCCATCCTTAAGGGATCAAAATGTTGTAAATTGAAACTGGAGGGATCAAGATATCCTGTAAGGTAAAAATCCATGCTTTAAGGATTAGTCTCTAATCTATAAAGGGATAAAGTTATAAGTTTGAAGATGTTTTGAAAGTGCGAGTGTGAAAAAAGTGAGCAGAGCATATACCCCATATTAAAGTCATTTCTAACACTTTTAACATGAGCAATGGCTTTAACGGAATCATAAATGACTCCACTAATTAAATTTCCACTACGAGATGCCCCCAAGCGAAGACAAATCAAGGGAAATATCACATAAACATACAGAGAACACAGAAGGGATTGGGATGTTCATAAGATAATATATGTATATATGATATTATTGCAAATGAATTGACATCATTCCCCAAATAAAGTAGAACTACAATCATAATGGAGGAAAGAAAACACAAGAGTTACGAAGAAGAATCATTTTGGACCACAAGATGGAGACCAAAAAGAATCAGTGCTACCATGTCGCAAATACAAGCAGACTACACAAGGAAAACATTTACAAACAATAGCACAGGTACAACATAACATGAAAACAACATATAAAAGAATAAATATACATATAGAGGAATACTAAAATAGGTTTGATTCCTTTATCACCTTGTACCAACAAAGTAACAAGGGTCATAAAAAAGAATCTAACAAACATTTAGCAAAGACATTACGGGAGAAGCACAATACAACATGCAAACACATAAAAGGCTACCATGGAGGACAAGCTAATCAAGCGCATCACCTACTCTCCCCATCTCGGTCTATATCATTTAGGGAAGGTGGGAAACTTGCAAGAGGGACTATATCCAACACAGTAGGAATAATAGCCAGTTCCAAACAAGGATCCTCTTGAGAATCGCGATGTTCGATACTAGGTGTAATTATCAGTTGTGTGGGAAGAATATGAGGTAAATTAGTATCAAGATCAATAGTCTCATATTCATCATTGTCATCAATAGGATCATCAAGAGTATCTTCTTCATCAAGATTAATCAAAATAGTATCTAAGACACGAATAGAATTATCACAATCATTCATCTTAACATCATTATTACCATTAACTTCTTCCAACACATCAGGCATAGGCTGGTCAAAAGAAGGTAAAGAACTTTGAAGAATAGAGGAACGGGCCCTAGCTTGAGCCTAACACTTCTTATGACGTTCGTTGGCAGATTTGTTACGTTTTATCTTGTTTGAAATATGTTGAGAACTAGAAGGAACAACAATCGGTTCCTTCATAGGTTCGATAGGAGGATTAGTAGGATTCTCAGTAGGCTAAAAAAAATACTAGGAGCTTGATTAAAAGAACTAGAAGTAATGGATAAAGGAGGTATGGAAGGTGTAGGAAAAATACCATGGTTAAGATCCATCTGAGGCATGCTTAACTCAAGCAGCTTGTGATGTTTATAGGCTTGATATGAGCAGAAAAGGTTATCAGGTCGAGAAGAACATGAATTAGGTAATGAAGGCCAAAAGAAGTCAATGGTAGCACACTCTTGAGGCATAGAAGGTTGATATAAAATATGATTATTCATTTTAAATTCTTCATCATGAATGAACTTAATACACTTATGGATAGAAGAAGCAACAACATGCATGGAAGTCAACCAAGGCAAACCAAGATTAACTTGAAACTGATCAGAAGTAGGGACAACAACAAAGGTAGTGTCCAAAAATTTACCACCAAGTTCCACAAGCAAGTTAATAGAACCAAGTGATGGATAGAGAAAACCATTACAAGTTTGGATCCATACATTAGATGTATTATAACAATCACATTGTGAGTTCTTCAAAAAAAGGTTTTCTTCAGTAATGACATTGACTAAGGATGTAGGATCAACAAGACAACCATGTGTAGGTATCTTAGAAATCCTAGCATAATTGTAGAGGGGACCATCAAGAGCTTTAATAGTCTCAGAATCATCAAAGGTGATCGAGAGTTCCCTAGGTCTTTTATTCTTAGGTTGTTTTTGAGGTTTAGATTGAGGTTTCAGTTTAGGCTTAGGTTGAGGTGGAACTTGAAGCTGAGGTTGAGATAAATGAACTTGAATAAGAGGTTGAGATTGAGGCTAGGGTGGAGATACATGTTGAGGCAAAACAACATGCTCCACATGGTTAACAATATGATTGAGATCATCCATCTTTGAATCATAAACAATATCCATAGAAGATGGTTGAACAATGGTATTAGTATCATGTGTAGGAAAAGGATTTGTATAGATTTGGAGGTTTTGATTAGGAGGAGAGACAAATTTATTCCCACTACAATCAAAATTATCAACAGATAAAGCATTAGAATCAATTAAGTCTTGAACCTTATGTTTTAGAGAACAACACTTCTCAGTACCATGGCCATTCTGACGATGGTATTGACAAAAGGCTTGGGGATCAAAGAATTTGGATGCCATCGTAGTAGGAAGAAGAGGTCGAATAGGAGGAAAATTAATCATATTAGAATTCAACAATTTACTCATAATAAAATGTAAAGATTCAGAAAGAGGAGTAAATGTATGATTCAGATGAAAAGCAGTGGATGCAGAAGTGGCATTGTTGGATGCAACAACAACTTGATCAGCAACTAAATTTGCTTTCTTATTTATCTTGACATAGTTTTTAGGTTTCTGAAACTTGTTGGGATTAAGAGTAGCATCACCCTTATCAACTAGAACATGAGCCATTGGAGTGTTGCTCTCAAATTGACTCACTTGTAATTGATAATGATGAAGTGCTGCACAAATTTGTTGAAAAGATGTAAATTCAGTAAGCAGAATCTTATCTCTAATATCCTTTTGCAAATTTGAAATAAACATATGTTGAATATCAATACCAGGGATAGGATAAGAAATTTGAGCATAAAAATTCTTAAATCTACCAATAAACTTAGTCAATTTTTCTTTAGTATTCTGTTTACAGTGTATCAAATCACTTAAGGACACCTGCAGACCAATGTTATTTTTGAACCGTTGGATAAAGGCATTAGCAAGTTTTGGAAAAGAATCAATAGAATAAGGAGGCAAGGAACAATACCATTGCAAGGCCTTATCATGAAAAGTTATAGCAAACAAATTGGCTAAAATCCTATGGTCATGAGCATAGTCACTACAAAGGATTTGAAATGTTTTAACATGAGTGACAGAATCTCCCTTACCATTGTAATTATCAAGACAATGCATATTGGCTTGCTGAGGGACAGGAGCATGAATAATTTCTAGGGATAAAGGACTACCCATGTCACATGTAGGAATACTAAACTTGGATTGAGTTAAGGACGCAAGTGGTTGTTGTAAATAAGACATAGTTTGAGCCAGACTAATGATTGTGGAATCATTACAAGAAATAGGAGGCATAGAAACATTAGGAATACTAGGAAAAGTGTAGGAAGCAATGGGAGTGGAAGACACAACCGGTGGAACACTTGGAACCACAGTTGGAAGAGGATTAGAATAGGTAAAAGGAACACTATGGTAAGAAGGTTGTGAGGTAGGTAGAGACACCAGTGGAACATTTATAGGAAGAGATGGAAGTGGAAGATTTGAAGCTAGAGGATTGGAATATGGAAGAGATGTAGTCACTAAAAGAGGAGTATAAGTAGGATTGATAGGTAAAGGAATGGAAGAAGGTTCCACACTAGTGACACGAGGAGTGAATCCTAAATCTCAAGCCTCTTAAGCTAAAGGTTTGACATTTAAATGTACAAGGTGAGTGATACCACACAAGAGATAAATACTTTGATCACTATCACGAAGGACTTTCTTAAGGGCCTCTATAGCTTAAATAGAATCTTGATTATGGTTTTCTTGAATAAGCGAATTTCCCATTTTATCAAGTTGAGTGGAAAGTTTTTGGATTTGTTCAGGAGGAAATCTTAAAGCATCATCCTCATCATGAGATGAGTGAGAAGAGTTTTGCGTTGTAGAAGTATTAGAATCATGAGTGATCAAATTGTCATCCGGGATCCTAAGGAAAGGAGAGGAAGACTCAGGATCGAAGGAACCCATAAGTCTGTGAATTCTTCTAAATGGCATAATATAAGTAGGACTAGAGGTAGTAAATATCATACACCAATGCAATCCAAATGAACTAAATTAGGAAAATGTAAATTCAAGAACATAAAAGAAGGTTAATCTCATATGCATACAAGATCTAACATGAAATGTAAATCTAACACCATAAAAGAAAGAGTTGTCGTAAGCGGATTCACCAAAATGCAGAGGAAAAAATAATGGATGATGGAGGACCTTTATATTTGAAAGGTTTTGGGAAGGTAAGATTATCCTTGTAGCCCCAAATTTACAAAGGAAAGATCCAAATTGATTAACCACAAGAAAATGGTCAATGCACAAATGAATCAATCGATTGGAAATAAGAAGAAAGAGGAAAACCTTACATTCCCAGTTTATGAGGGTGGAATGAGAGAAGGGAGAGAGAATGTGTAATAGATATGAAAATATTAGAACCTTAATTGAAATGAATTGAAGACAAATACTAACCTCAAAAAATAGCATATATGGAAATTGTTGTTTTCTGATGTCTGTATTGAGTTTTTGGAACTTCTGCAAACAAATCTGGAACAGAAACACAAAGACAGAGAAAACCCAGAAATATTTTTCTTTTCTATGCCAGGTTGACCTTGACCCAGATGCAGGTTGAACTTGACCCATTTATGTTGACCTTGACCTGTGCTTCTCTGATGTAAATTATGTCTGCAGATCCTGAAAGTTTGTTGAAAAGGGTATCCGAATCTGCTCTGTAATTCATTATTTTGTACTTGTACCTACAAGAAAAATGGTTTTTTTTTGTTGGGGGGGGGATGGGTTTTCCTTGGTAAAACCTAGGTTTTGGAATTAACCTTATAATTGAATTGAAATTGCAATTAAAAACAAAGTAAATAGAAAAATTCACCTTGCTTATGTTGAAATCCTTGGGGAGGATTTGAATCCTTGGATCCACAAGTATGGATGCTCCAAATTAATGTAGAATGTAGGATGTAGGATGTCTCAAATCAATTTCCTTTAGATCTTCAACACCAATCTTGAATCGATCTTGGAATAGGAATAAGCTTGCATGGATGTGGATGGAGAAATCTTCAACAAGAGGGCTCCATAGAGCTTGAATCTTTCAATGGCTACCAATGGATCTCCTTGATGAATTGGATGCTTGAATGCTTGAGTGCTTGAATTTGTAGATGATCGCTTCAATGGATTATGCGTAGATGATCATGTTCTTTTGTGTGTATGTCTTATGTCTTTCATCTTAGAAAATGAGAGGAGAAAGGCTTCCTTATATACAACTCTAGGACACAAACTTCTAGAGAGGCCGACATAGGAGAATTAAATTACAATTAGGCCTATACCCCTATAAGTGGACCTATATTAAATATCCTTTTAAGAGTTGTTACTTCGGAGTCCGAAATACCCAACCCAAAAGCTGGAAATAATTTTTTCCAACCCCGACATCCGGAAATCACTGAAACTTGAAATTTAGACCCTGGGTCAGGGTCGAGGTCGACCTTGACCCTGAGGTCGAGAACCTCAAATTTGCAGAACAGGATGCCAAAAATAGGTCGAAGAGAAGTGAAAAATAGGGCAGAACAAGGGAAAATCCAGACCCAAGTCAAAGACCCATTCAAGGTGTTTGACATGACCCCAAACCCCTTACTCGGAGGGATAAACTAGTCCAAAATGGAAGTTCTTCCATTTTCCGATGATACAATTAATAGACAAAATGTTATCTTAATTAATAAATTAAAACTATTTAATAATTAGAGAAAAAAATTTCTTAATTACATAATTTAAAATCATTTAATTAATATAGATAGAAGAATAATGCAAGGGATAACATGATGAAAATGTAGTCACTTTTAGATGTGTAAAGTAACCATTCCCAAAATAGGAAATCAGCCCATTAACAATCTCATATGATCCTTAGCATGCATGAAAAAGCTCACAATGCATAAGGATATACAGATGCCAAACACTCAAACAAGTCCTCTACAACTAGATGTTGGAATTATATTGAGATGATGTACTGAGAGGGGAGGGGTGAATCAATACCTCTAAAAATTTTCTTGGTTAGCCCATTAACCCTTAATCATCAGTTTGTAAATTATCTTATCTAACCGTTCATCTTTCTTTATGCATATGCAATCATATCATAAGTCCTTTCAGTATGTAACCATAACAGAAACATTCATGAAAATAGATAACACATGACACAAGATATGATATCACAGAAAACTCCTGTTAGGAAGTAAAAACTGCGGTGGGGATTGTTACCTACAAGACTTCACTATCTATAGATAAGAAGGGGCTAGTTAAGGCTTACAATTGGTCACTTCTGATGACCTACCCTGTTAGGAGTATTACAATGGAGACCTATTAAGATCTACTTCATTTGAAGCTTTAGCAACACTATTAAGTGTGCACTCTGTTAAGAGATTTGGAAAGAACTATTAAGTCCACCTTCTACAAAATGATTTTAGATGTGATGCACTTGTTAGAATGCAACTACATAAGTCTTTGATCTGATGATGTATGCAATCTTTAATTACTGATAACAGATCCTATAAAGCTTCATACATTTAAGTAATCATCCTTTCATGATTGAATAATACCTTTATCTGCTCGTCGGTAGCCTCTGTGTGTTCTTGACAACTGATGTGTTCTGTTTCTGACCTTTGCATGAATTCTACTTTCTTCTCCTTAGATGCTCTGTGTGGCTATCAACAATAATGAATTCATGTACTCACAGTTGAGTTTGAACATCTATTTATACTAACTTAGGCTCAATTCTTGATTCATGCATCGCAAGTTAACTCTAGATCCAAGGTTTACAACTTGGTCTTGATCTATAGTTAGATATGTTAGGATGCTTTAAAAAATTTACATAAATCTTTCTTGACCCTCAAGTTATGATTTAAAACAAATAAAAACTCTATAAATAGAACTATATTGCTTTATCCGTCGTGTAAAAATTAGATCCACAATTTGCGGGTTCTTTAACTAATTGTCAGTTCTGACGGTCAGTTTTCTTGGTCGCCATTGTTCCTTTCTTGAACTTGTCATTGTGTATGCCTTTTCTGTTCCTGTCAGGTTAGTTCTCAAAACTATGTCATCGGTAATGCTTGTAGTTGCCGGTGATGCTTTTTGATTCCATACTTAGCATTTTTCTTGTGACCTTTGTATTATGTCGGGTATGCTCGCTGTTCCCCGGTAATGCTTGAACTCTGTCGGTGATGCTTGTAGTCTGGCGGTAATGCTTTAGTCTGTCGGTGATCTATGTCAATGTTTTTCACTAAGTGTACTAATGGAAAATTAATTTCATCAATCTCCCCCTTTGACATTAGTATCAAAAACATGATATGTGCAATATATTGAGTGTATTAGTATGTACACCTATGTATACTTCTTCCTTAGTCATTTGAATGACTCCCCCTATGTACATGCTTGTAAGTAAAGTATATATACATATCCTTATGTATTTTTCTTTTCCTCCTTTTTCATTCTAATATATATATTGTACATAACTAAATACATTTCCTTTCCTCCTTTTTTTATTCTAAGGCAAAGGTACTTACAACTTTTCAAAAAGGTGGGAATGTGAGGACTTGATCTCGTCCATCATCGTTTCCCATTTCTCCTTCAGAATTTCTAGAGCCATGTGCTCTAGTGAAATCCTTACATGTATGTCATAGATGTTGTCTACTATAGGCATCTCAGTGGTTGCTATTAGATTTCGAGCATCAGAAATATGTTGCTGCAGAATAGTAAGATTGGGTAGAATATGTGCCTGAAGTTCAGTAATCTCACCTCTGAATTGTGTTTCAGCATCCCATATTTCTTTCCTTATCCTATTCGCCTCTATGACCATGTCATGATGTGCCTTTATGTTTTCAGCATGAGAGGTTAGGCTTTGTGCACTTTTTGTGACATTGGAATCTATTTCTGCTAGTTTGTCACTATTTTCTTTTCCATATTTCTCTAGTGTGCACATCTTTTGAACTAAGGTGATTGCTTCAACAATCATTGGCTCTAATTCTTCAGTGAGTTTTGAGGGCTTTACTTTGTTCAATGCCACTTCTTGGCTGATATTATCAATTAACTTGAATTGATATTTCTTTTCTTCTTGCTCTTCCATTGCTTGTTCTGCATCTATACCTTGCTCTGTGATGGCGTTGGTAAGAACAACAATTTGTTCCTTTACTGAAGCATTTTCTTGAAGTTTCACTTCAGGAACAAGTTTTTGCAGTATCTCTTTTGCTTTGTCAAGTGCCACGTTTTCCCTATGCTCTTGTATCATTTTCTTTTGTATGGCTTTTCTCTGACATAGCACCTCAAACTCTTGAAGTTTGTCACTGTCCAAAGTGTTAATGTCCCAGTTTGGAACTTCAATGACTTCATCTAGTGTTACAGCCAATATATCCTTCTTTACTATTTTCTTCTTCTTCTTCTTTGGCTGGGTGGTAGATTTATGTACCACCATCTGTAAGGCTTGTGATTGGGTGGATTTTGTGGGTGAGTGTCGAGAGGATGAGGCATCCTTTTGTATCTGTTCTATGTTCACCCGCTGGTTTGGTGAAGACGTCTCCTCATGTACCTTGGGTGTATCAATAGATGAATCTTCTTTTAGCTTTATACCTTCATTCTTCTTGAAACCTTCACTCTTATCTTTCTCTTCACCCTCTCTCAATGTATCATCAGTGTTTTTTTTTGCCTCTTTGTTTTGTTCTTTTGATACATCTTGCTGCTCATCGGTTGCATCCTTCATTTCAGTATATGTGTCCTTGGGAGTGTTGGATGCACCTTTGTTGTCATCGGTACCCATATCCTTGGCTATATCATCATCTTTCTTAGATGATTTATCCTTACTTGACTGTATATCAATAGCATCTATTAATATATACATGTTTGTTGGTGTATTGACTGTTGCAGTGTCAATAGCTATGTCCTGTTCGTCGGTATTACCCTTTGTAGCATTGATGTCTTCATCTTTTTGAACCTCTGCTGCAGGGTCTTTTTCTATAATGGTATTGACAATGTTGTCTAACCATGAATCATCATTTATATCAACATCTAAGTTAC